>CM062835.1:13137887-13720980 GCA_031772345.1 Himalopsyche anomala
TTAAGTCGGGTGCGTTCAACTCGCGGCCCAATGCGGTCCAAAACAGAATGTAACATGGCTCAAAAATTCATCTATATTACGTTATGTAATATTTTCGATTCCATTGTCAGTCGATATATATATGACTTACACATTCAATGCAATTTTTTAAGAACATATTTTCCCTGAAAAAAATATCTTGATAAAAATACATTATTTTCTTAAAAAGAACCACATAAAAAGCAAAATTACTAACGAGCCACTCAAGAATTCATTAATTAGTGTATCCATTTATATCAGGGCTGTGGAGTCGTGTAAAAAAAGACGACTCCGACTCCGAAGATTTTTTTTAATAATTTCCTTTTAACTTATATATGTATACCATCAGACCATCTTTAGCCAGCCAAGCATGAAATGTCAACACTTTTGACTATTTTGTTTGAATCCACATTATTAAATATATTTTTCAAAAAAAAATCCAGCCGCTCATTTTTCACGACTCCGACTCCGGCCAAAATACTGCGACTACGCGCCTCCGACTCCATAGCCCTGATTTATATCGAAACATATTCAGGGTCAAAAATTATTCCATTAGTTTTGAGTCTCCCACTTTTAATTATTTTTTTTAATGTATGAAGCTTTTTTTATTATATACATTCTACATACTATTTTTTTTTTGTGTGGTCCAAGATAATAAATTACTGTTCAATTAATTTGTTGCAAGAGAGTCAAAACTTTGGGCACCTGTTTTATAAGCCAGCGTGTACAATCTGTTGATACGATTTTTGATGAAAGAATTAGTATATATAAAAAACGCAAACACAGTTCTTTCTAAAAATAGCTTTACATGTTTAGTGCCTTTTTAGTAAGCTGACTGGATCATGTCTAAAAATCTATAGCTATAAATGCAAATTCAATTAAAATACATATCATTAACCAATTTGAACTGTTAATATCGTACGCCTAAAATATTGTTTCTTGGTTGTAAAATATCGCCCCAATACCACAGTGAAATTGTTTATTGAAAATATTTTACTAAAAACAAATCTCGCCTACTTTATTAGGCTCTCACTTGTATAAGAAACTGTTGTTGTGAATGAAAATGAGCAAAATGACTTTTTTACATCCCAAAGAATATTGATGATGTTTGAAAAAACGTCATCTCTCCAAGACGTTGCAAATATCAAAAAGCACCATCTACCGCTTGGACCAAAAGTTTTTATGTAATAAAATTTTACATGCGCGTTATCAATAGGCTATGAAGTCAAAAAGACAACTTCGACTCCAACTTTAAAACATAAAACGACTCCGACTCCCATTTTAACTTATAAATATGTATTCTATCAGATCATCTTTGGTCAGCCAAGCATGCAATGTTAACACTATGGACTATTGTGGCTTAAAATTCAAATTCAAACTTTGAAGACACATAATTATTTTATTTTTTTAATGTTTTGAGCGGCTCGTTTTTCACGATTCCAACTCCGACTCCGAGCTCTGTTTATAAAACATAAATAGAGATATAAAAAAACCTGGGAATTTTGAAAAGCCCGGAATATTGGGAAAAACGCAGACTGTGAAGTTTAATTTGTTAAAAAGATATTTGTTTTTTCAATATACCATGTGCACACATAAACATGTGTGTTTCGTCGAGTATCATAAAAACAGGGTTGTTTCCAAATATTTTGTTTCGGATTCAAGTACACCTAGATGTCACTTGTCAAACTCATAGACTAAAAGAAGCATAATCGCTTTTCATAGCATCATAACATTCATAATGTTACCGAATGCCAAAAAAAATCTACTTTTATCAGTTTGATAGTAAAATAATATTTTATTAATTTTCCCAATTTTCCCAAGGAGTTTCTTCGCACTCTATTTTCCACCACGCCTGCATCACTTATAACAATGTACAAAGCCACAAAATGTTTATTATTAAGAGTATTGGTCAATAACTCAATATTAGTGCACCATTTTTCGGAGGCAGTGATTACGTGATCGGTTATTGGAAAACCATGAAATAATTTGAATTTGTTGTTTATTTTCAGGAGCATTTCCTTATCCATCAGTACAAGACTACGACATCCTTAAATATTTGCTGAGTGGACAACGCCTTGACCAGCCAAAGACAATATCAGACGAAATCTATCAAACGATGAAAAACTGTTGGTCAGAGAAACCGTCTCTCAGGCCTGATTTCTCAGATCTTGTCAGATTGCTGGAAAAAGATGAATCGAAATCAAAAGCATATAAAGACATCTATACATTGAAAGAATTTAAATTTCTTCCAATGGAATCGATTCACGAGATTACTAGCGAGGCGGTCTGAAAGAAAAAAATATTTAGAATAGTAATACAGTTCAAACACAAAACGCTGAGCTCTGCGTAGTTGATGCAAGAAATTGATGCCTTACCTTAGTTGTGGCGCATGTTGGTATAACCTTCTCAAGATAAACGTGTAATGAAAATAAGTTGACAGCTAACAGAGTTCAGTAATGCAGACATGCACTAGTCTATCATTAAGAAAACAGTGCGTTATCATTAAGCTCTTATGTATTAAGAAATATTGATAAACCGATATACATTATTTCATTATTTTGTACCAAATATTCACATATGAAATGCCAGAGAAGTGTTTGATATTTCTATATTTGTTATCTGTTAATTATATATGCTTGCTATACATTATTTTGAGTTCTCAATGTATTTATGCCATACACAAGTAAATACTATAGTATGTATTATATCGTTTCAGAAGTAATAATAATGGTAATGTTAATTGTAATGTTTAATAAGGTGACCAGGTTTTGAAAATGTCACTTTTTTTTAGCTTTTCCAGGGATTTCAAACCTTAATCCAAAAAATTTGCTGATTTTCCCAAATTACCATCGTGGAACCTTTTTTTTTTAGCTGTTCCAAGAATTTCAAATCCTAAATCCCAGAAATTTATTTAAATCCCGCCATTATGCTCTTCCCTGTATCGTTTCCTCAAGCTTGTCCTCTTTGTCCTAACAAGGAGGACAATTTTTCCTAGAGGAGGACAAAAGAGGACACAATTTTTGAGGTTTCCAAAAGGAGGACAATCCTCCTCAAAGGAGTATGTCTTACCTTATGTATAAACAACAAATAGTAATTTCCTTATATATATTTTTTTTTGTTTTGAGTGACTTTACATATAAGACGTGCAAACTTTTCCTATTATCAATTATAATTAATGAACAGTCATAATATTATGTTGAATTTGACCACGCTTGAATGTTTACACCAGTTAGAAACAGAAAGTGACACTTGCCACAAGGGTGAGTGACCTATTACAGCGACACCTATGTAATTAAGACAAATTATTATATGGCTTATTTATAAACATTCATGTAATTTGTAGAATCTAGCGAAGAGAAATTCCCAGTTGAGTTAAGCATTGCTTATTATTATATTCTTATAAAATTTATCAGTAAGAAATTAATAAAAAAGAATAAATAGTAAACGTTTGATAATTTGTTCAATAATAAATAGTGTGTTTTGGTTGAGATGCATTTTTTTATTGAAACAAACATAGGATGTCAATACTTATGCTCGCCACTGCTGGTTTCCTTTTTAGTTTGTACATATAAATTGTATTATAATGTAATCATAAGAAATGCTTTTCTCATCTGGGGTGTTTTAAGAATCTTAGTAAACTAGATTCTACCAATTACACAAATGTTTGTAAATAAGCCATTTAATATTTTTTCTTAATTATAGGTGTCACTGTAGACTGCTATACTTACTCTTATTTTATGTCACATATTATTTTATGTGAATATATTTCAAGGTTTCAAGCTGATGTCTTGTATTTGAATGGAATTTAAATATTTCATGCAAAAATTTGATTGAAGGTTGTAAAAAAGTATTATAATTTTTGCAGCTCACTACAAAAGATTATTTAATAATTATGAGTCAAAAATTATAAAAAGACTGATGGACTAAGTTTCTGTAATATGATAACAATAATCGTAAGTCTGTATTTTTTTTTTAAATAGTTTTGTAAAATGTACATAACTATAATATGATAAGGTTATAGGATATATGTTTTGATGTCAGAGATGTTTTGAACACTTCCATTGTCAGCCCCATGTAAGCATCAAAATTCATGCCAAGTTAAATATCACAGTGGAGTTGGGGCTAATATGATGTTCATTGACACTTACAAAGTTTTCTCCTGGCGATGACCACAATTCAACTATAATCAAACATACCCGTAGGATGTGTGGCATTTATGTAACTATTTCAACTGTTTAATTAACATTACAAATAATTTGAAATTATGTTTACGCTTCAAGAAAAAAAAAATTTTAAGTTTAAAAAAAAGTTCTATGTACCATTTGATTTATTTGATAATTTTATAAATATAAAAACTCCATATTGAGTTTTGCAAGCCTGATTATCAAATTATCCAAAAATGACGCGCCATTTTTTTCTGTGATGAGCTTTAACGCTGGCAAAAGTCATTGTTTATTCTTTAACAAACATATTCATTATTTATAGATGTCACTAACACAAAAGCGTCAGTTATGTTTTTTTTTTTTTTTAAAACGTTACTTGTAATAATTATTTCAATTTCATAATAAATAATGTAGATTTTTATAACAATTTTTGGAAATTCTGGAAGAGCTGGTTTTTCACACGCTAGTAGAGCACACAGGCACAGATATTCTCAAGCCGGCCTTGTTGACACACAATGAAGCATTTCTACAGATGTAGTTTTAAAAGAACTGGTTGTTATCCAGTCGCCTGATCTCTCCATTTCATAAAAGATTTTTTAAAAAAGATGGGGTCAGGGCCGGCTCGTGGTGTGTGCAAATTGTTCTCAACGACAATTTGAATTGTATAAAAATATTTAAAATTAGCGCAGAATTAAAATTTCTCAACCATGTGTTTTAGATGGTATGCTAATGAATATTGCTAAAATTTAATCCAAGTGAATCCATTTTATCAAAAATAAAAACTATTTTAAGATTTTAACATGTTTTTATTAAAATATATATATTCATTACTGTCTTGTATCGTATTGCATTAGATTCTTATGTACAGTGAAACCCCCAATTATACTATCCCGAATTATACGCTGGCTTGAAATATTTGCCGCAAATCCCCCAATTGCACTGTCGCATTCCATTGTCGTTGCTACGAGACAGTCGTCTGGGCGGCGCATACAGTCAAATGATGGCTAGCGTCTGTGTATTCAACATATGCCACACTACACGTATACCCGGGCTACTGTCTATGTGTTGGATTTTGAAGCGCTTTGCATTTTATCACTTAGTAACTAAATATTTCATCCATTTTTTTTTGCAAAACTTAGTTTAGGAAATCTTAGTTTAACATTTTTTGCAGAAAAAATCAAATCCCAATTTTTTTATGAGATTCACTCCCCCAATTACACTACCCTGAATTACACTGTCCCAACTTTAGCGTAAATGGGGGTTTTACTGTACTGGAATTCATTTTATTTTTTAACTCCTTTTTTAGTTTTAGTACTTATTATCTACTTGTTTAGTTTTAGTTTTGCACCTACAGGTACAAAAATCCACCATTTATATATAAATACAAATATAATAATATGCTCACTTTATCTATTTTAGAACATAATCAAAGATTGAAATGATTGTATTATAACATTTCAAACGTCTGTCAATTTGATGGAGTAAAATATTTATAAAATATTTCAAATTCATAATATCCATCCACGTTTTTGAAATGGAATGGAGTGGGAAGTGAAGATTTTGTGATGGTGACGTCTATAGTTGAGAATAAGTAGTTATTACAATTTTCATGAATGTTATTGTTTTTTGTAGTCTACCTAGTTGATTATAATGTTGTCAATATCTCAGTTGATCAATAAATACTTATATTGATTACTATTGCTCTAACTGTTCATTATATAGGTTTAATTTTTGATGAAATAATTAAATAAATTTATTTAGAGTAGAAGTCATTTGTTCAAACAAACCTAACTAAAATTTTAGAGAAATATTTTCACAATATACTATTTTTTCTCTTCGTTAGATGACTCTAAGCTTCACCATAACTCTTCTCCCTACAACTCCAGGATTTGCCTCGCAGTATTTTTATACCACCCAGATGATTCGAAAAGCACATGTTAATAGAATTATAAAATCTACGATCTATTAGTAATATTATTCATATAAATGGCCAAATATCTATTAGTTATATAAATTTTGAACCCGTCTTCAAAAATAAAAGGTTATATGCAAGATAGCGATTTTCTCAGATGTTCAATGACAATAAAATCTTATACCTGGACTTGACGATAACATGAATTATCATCAGTTTTCAGAAGTCTAGGGTCCAACAAAGCAGTAGAAAAAATTTAGTAATGTCACATTTGAGAAACTGTAATAACATTAAATTAGCTATATTTGTATTGTATGTAAATTTCACTAAATTTATAAATAAACTATAACAATTAAATGGAAAATTGAATTCAGACAAAAGGACGACCAAAAAGATTACAGTTTACCATGCCTGTCGAAACAAACCAAATGTTATCAAAGTCATATCATAAAATGGTAATAAACATTATCGATTTCGTGTTTCAAAATCTTTGATTTCCGAGGGTAGCCGTTTGTTGAACGGCTCGTTCAAATTGAACATCTTTTAAATATTATTATAAAAATGAAAATTCTAATTATGTGATACACATACGAGTGTAATGAATAGATAGGTTAGGTTAGGTTATTTTAATAATTAAATGGTTGATAATATTTACATCAATATTTTTTTGTTTTATTTTAAAATCTATAAAAACATGATTTTTAAACGCACTCGTATTTGTGAGAACTGATATGTGTAAGGAATATTATGTAAAGAAAATGGAGAATTATTTGTTGTTTGTGATTACATATTATGTGTACAGTTACTTAAATATTATAATCTGTTTTCAAATAATCATACTGTCTATTTATTTCATTATTTTATATCCACTCCTAGCTAGAAAGCAAACATTATAAAATTATTACCAACTTCCTCAGAGACAGCGGAAAGACACTAAAATATTGAGAGGTATGTAAAAAAGTCTATCTCACAAATTACCACATGTTAATTGATTTTATATGCCAGAGGGGGGAACTGCATACGTCTCTTTATTGAGTTGAATGCGGCTTCCATTGAAATCTGCTTTGTTCAGCAAGTAAAACGTTCAAACTTAGTCCCTTTGATATTAGGTAGTAGGTTGAATATTGTGTTAACCCATTTATTTGTGATACTATTGAAGATGAAATTCCAATTTCTAAAATAGTATTTGTTGAAAAAATTGCGGGATAGTTGGAATTATTAGAGATGAAAGAAGATCAGGCATTGCAACCAGAGCACAAATCTACTTCTATCATTGAATAAACAAGAACTAGAATCAAAAAAAGACATTAGTTTAAGTTTAGTGCCAACCGTTCTGCATCTTTGTCATAAGGGTCAAAAACTAAATTTACTAGAACAACTTGAAATTACCAGACATAAACAAAACATCTTAAATGAGCAAACCATTATTAATCCATCGCCGTTGTTAAAACCCTTAATGTAATTAATAATAAATATCAATATAATTTTTCCTAATTTACCTGTGGAAAATCCCACATTGCTTATTGTTTTTCAAAACACTAAAGCCATAGTTAGTAAATTTAATGTAGCATAATTAATAATAAATATCAGTTTAAATTATTCTAATTAATGTTTTTAAAAACCCAGACTGCTTATCTTTCTTTGTTACACTAAAATCACATTTAATAAGTGCAATATTGTAATTAGAATTCGAATTAGTATGTTAGAGTGAATAATATGATGCATTGTGTATCTCTTCTTAGACAGTATATATAGCTGAGTAAATGTACGTTTAAAGCATAGTTCTGACGATGGCGTAAGCCGAAATAGCTATCAACCTTTAACTTTTTTTAAAAACTGTAGAACTGAAATACCTTGATATTTTACCCTATTAAAATGGAGTTCTACCAAGTAAATACCAAATCAATAAATAAACTAGAATCAAAATATATTGTACATACATAATTTTTTTTTTTTTTAAATGTATACTTTGCATACAAGATTATTAATTCAATTTATTACCAGAATTTATTAAATTGTTTAAAATATTTTCATACAAATTAACAGTCTGTTTCATTTCATTACATTTATTACCCATTTTTACATTTTTATTTCACGCAATTTATCTTTGAAATAATAAAAAATAAATTAATTGATTGTATGATAAAAAATATGTTTTTTTTACTTTATTACTTTCAATAACTATGTTTTTATCTACTACATAATTCTTTTTGGGAACAAATTAAATGGGCAGAGTTTAAATCAATTTTTGGTCAGAATAAAAATATGAACGGTCAGAATGAAAATATTATACGGTCAGAATATTTTATAACAATTTTGGTTAAGTTAGGTTTTTTTTAATTTCATTTGAATTATAACTATTTATTCTGACCGATATATTATGACATCTATGTTTTCAACATATAATTTTATACTAATATCAAAAGAGATCTGCAATCACATAATGCTTTAAAGATATTTTGATAGATGTCTCAGCATATATATATACATAAATAATTTTACTAGAAACTAAATTTAATAATAAAAACATTTTTTATGCACACTTAATACCAAATTCTCAAGGCTTATTGAAAGATTTTACTTACTATGTACTTCCACAAGTTACATAATAATGATAAAATGTATTTCTTCCTCATATACAATAATTACCAATAGGTGTGAATCAAGTGTGACCCCAAATACATTATTTTCGTAAAAAGTTTTGCTTGAATAGTATTGAAAATTAGTATTGAATAAAAAATAGCTTTTATGAGTTATCGACAAAATTTACTACCAATAAGGTTTCCGTAACATGTAGTTTGATAATTTTAATATCTCGCGTGTACTTTCAACAGAGAATCCATTGTTACAGACCTACTGTTTCTTTTTTGTTTTATATTGTTGCCCGTATTTTAAAAAATATTTACATTATAATTTTACATAATATTAAATATATAACTATCCACTTTATTAAATTTGAATCCGTTCACTTCAACGACTGAAGATGCCGAAAGGCGAAAACCGGGTCGTTAGTGACAAAACATATTGAAGTGTACAAAATCTGAACGATTAAAAATTAATACATAAATTCCACCAAGTACCTTCAGTCGATATCCTTTATCTATTCATTATCTTTACTTATATCGTTCAGAATTCTTCATCTCTCCCTCGTAGTCGATATCAATAATAATTATTAATTTGATTCCTAAAAGCTTCTCGCTTAATTACATAACCAGTCATTTTATCGATTTAGTTCAACATCAAAAAAAATCCCCAAAGTCACCGCCGAATCTATTGAAAATAAATATTTTCAAAATATTATTTTGGGATGTTTTGAGCAGTCAGAATCATCAATAAATCATTGCGATTTCTTAAACCTCCCTTTCCATTAGGGAGTGACGTCATAATATTTGGTCGGCAGCAAATTTAATGACTAACATAATTTATTCAAGCATCTGCGTTTTCAATCAAATCTTAACTCGCCTGGGAAAGCGAATCTTACAGCTTGCATGCGCATCCTTTCATTAATATAATCTATACGACTTAATACTATCTTATACGAAAAATATATTTTATTCAACCATTTCAACCTCTAACCGTTTGTTATAAGCATATGTTTTGAATCACAGCCCTGCGTAAATTTGTCATTGACTTTTCTAACCCTTGTTCAATACATACTTCGGTTGTGGCCCCCCTCGTCAGCGCTACGAAATGTGTTAGCAATCGGTTTTTTACCCCAGTTATTAAAAAAATATAAATTAAATCACCAGAAATAACTTCACAACACCGACATATTCAACTGCTTGGTGTAATACAGTTCATCCCATAAAGCTAACGAACTATGACAAATTTTGACAAACGTCGTTTTTTGTGATTATTAATTAAATATGCCGCAATTTTAAGATCGCCTACGAGTATGAGTCTGTACTTGAATCGTTAAAATAAATAAGGTAGTGTTGTTAATTAAATAATGAATTTGTTGATGCATAATCAAATAAGTTCTTCACTTCAATGACATTTCTGCAACAATTCCAGGACCAACGGTAGATTACCGCTACTCTTTTGTGGCATCAAACGATAGGATAGTGAATATTTATATCATTGTTTCCATACCTCCTCAATGGATAGATTGAGTTACTGATTCATACTCATTTCTCATTAAAACCATTTTTTTGAAATACTACGTTACGATTTCATAGCCCCACATATTTTCATAATTCAATGCCTAAAAATGTAATTGTTTGCTTTGTCATATCTATATAATTTCAAATATAGGCAATTGCTTATGTCACTTGAATGAAATATGATACAAAATACTTTTTAGGAGCGTTGTCCGTTTGTAGCCTGTTATTATAATATTATAAATACATTTTATGCAAACTATATTTCCAGGGCCCAGGATTTATTAATCTTACTCTGCATCAAGATGAGCAGGCTGGAGGGGATTCGGAGGTTCTCGCGCGAACCTCTTGTTAAATTTTATTAGTATCGGCGAGTCGCTTGTTGAATTAAGAAAAACAATATGTTCAGATCAAGAAGGTTTCTAACATGGTTTATGATGGTGAATGAAAAAATAATTCATATTTCTGGGTCAATTTTAGAACACTTCAGTACATTTTTTAGCTATTGATATAAATTATTTTACTATAGATTTCGTGTTGATACATAACCATAATATAAATAAATTAAGTAATATTCGATTTCTTATTATTATTCATTTATTTCAAATGATATTTACAAATAATACAATTAATTGCTATAGCAATATCTAAGATATTAAAATGTAATGGTTACGATTGTATACATAATTAGGTAATGAAAATATATGCTCAAGTTATATTATAGGAATAAAGAATACTACTGTTTTCGATGATTTAAATACTTAGAAACGAGAACAACGAAGCACAGATTCGTCTTTATTCTATCTGTTTTGATATCAAACATATCCGTTGACAAATGAATCGTGAAGAATCACAGAGGCGAACTCAGAAATAATCTAGCCTATGTTAAAAAATTTAAATGTGTTGTATTGTTTCATCGAGAAGTTACTTTTTATTAATTTTGTAAACCATATCACGGGCAGGAAAACTTAGTCGAATCTAAATGGTGAAGGATATTTGAACAAATAAGGACGAAAATTTCAATTATTTTTTAATATTTGATTTTCTCTTTTATGCGGAACTTTTTAGGCCTTGCCAATTAATTACATAGTAAAATAAATATTTGAATTATTACACAGTGACCATACTGTAATTGTATTATATTATGTACTGTCATCCAGCGATGGTCTGCCAATACGTAAGCAAAAAACTCGCTTAATCTGAGAGCTAATCGAGGTGTTCCGGAAAAGGGGTGAATTTTTTTATCACACTTGTAAGCAATAATGTAATTAAAGCAATCGAATGTTATTTATATTGTATTAAAAAGCAACAAAGGCAACAAAGTTTTTTGTTTCACAGTATATTTAAACCATAAAATATGACAAATTGCGCGGGAGGGCTTGTGTGACGTTTGCATGAGGACACCAAATTTCTAGCTACGCCACAACCCTATTTGAGTTTCCTTTTTTTCCTTCTCTTTCGGATAAAATAAGGATATAAACAGCGGTGGGCTGTCAATAGGTTAACAAGGGGATCGCTTAATCTCGACGTAATTTTTAGTGTTTTGAGGAATTAGTGAATTTGTTCACTCCTATGCTATTATATAATACATACTTAAATAAGCAATCGATTGTAACTAATTAATACACGTAAAATGTGTAACAATATGCCATTTACCGTAAACTTATCAATGTTAATAGCTAAAAATATACTAATGTGTATACTGACGCTGTCGTAAATAGTATATAAATAAGAAAGTGCAGTTATATACTAATTTTATCTGAAATTGTTGTTTTCTCATAAGTTAACAAGGAGCTCGCCAGCCTTAGTTAAATTCGACAAAGGGCTCGCGCGAGCCCCCCCCCCACCCTGAACCCCCTCCAGCCCACCCCTGGATATAAATATTTGACTAGAGCGAAACTAGTATGTAACAAATCCCTTGTGCAATGTCTCCTTTCCATGATTAAATATGTGAGAGAAAATATTGACATTACATATGTACATCCAAGTCTTTGAACACAAAATCATAAATATACTAAAAAATCAACATACGGAAATGTCCTTCCTGTTAATCGAGCTGGTAGACACTAAAATCACAAATGGCAACGTTAAACAATCGTGAATAACTATTAAATCTTAAATAAGTGAATCCTTTCAATATAATTTATAACGAAATTGAACTGTGGCATTATGGAATTTTCAGGAATATTTTCCAAACTAATTGAAACCCATTTAAATTATGTATACGGTAAAAACGGGCACATACCATATTCCCCTCGATGCTGCTCTGCTTAAAATAATGAAATCTTTAAAATCGACATTTCGGCAGTTGCTTCGAATACGCCGATTACTAAAGAGGGATTACAGGACACGAGTCATGTTTCTCCTTTACTGTGCATCCTAACGTATAATTAAAAGTCTGGAAGAATTATCATTGTGTTACAATAATAATTGAGTGTAAGTGCTAAATTCAATAAGTTTTTAAGCTTAATTAATAGAAAAAGAGCGCAGTTGTTTTTACATGAAACAAAAAAATCATAAATACTTGTATAAAATAGATGTGAGTCATTAATAAATCAATAATAATAAATGTGGTCGTTTAGTAAAACGTAACGTTATAAAAGTAATTATTTAGTCAACTTTTAGGCAACAATTACTATAAACCAGAATTTACTGATGTAAAATCTTTAATTTTCAATTCATAAAACTTAAAACTCGTTCCGTAAATAAATGCAATATAACTTTTAAAAAAACATTATTATATATTAGAGGTTATTGTTTATAAACAATTATAAATATGAAGGTGGGTGGGAAGATGTGAGGAACCTTTTTGCCGCGATCTTTTAGCTGAGACCTAAATGACAAAAATGTGTTTTTTTTATTATTTACCCGCAGATTCCCACCTCAGGGTAAGAGTAAATTAATTAAGTAGTTTCTTATATTAAACAGCGTCACACTATCAACAAAAGATCGTCACCTTTCTGGCAGAAGTTGATAAGTATGAAAACTGACAATAATGAGTTAATTGTACAAAGAAATTTATTTATAGCAATTCTTTGTTTGTAAATTTATCAAACTAGTTTGCCAAAAATAGCATTCATTTGGATTGATAATTATTTATAATGCTGGTTTAAAGGCAGGTGATTTTCCCAGTCTATTAATTTTAAGCTCTTATTTGTGTCAGATCTGCATTAATACATCTATATTTTTGATATTATAACATAAAATTTCGATGTTAGATGCTTTATCCTAAAAGATAAATTTTTCATTGTCTGTTTACTCAGAACTGTCAATATGTTACTTAGCTAGAACATTGACGATATAAACTATTTTTTTCAATGACACCTGTTACGTTTAAAAAACGAGGAGGATTCAAGAATACGACGTATTTAAAACAGGGGGGTCAATGTAAGATGAAGGACAGAAAAATAAACAAACGTTATTCAAACATATATCAACCAATCACAGTATCTATTTGATTATTACGATAATTATGTGATCGAATATTTTTTCAAAGATGGACTATTTTCAAAGTTGCATACACGATACCTTGACAAATGACAATATGGAGAGCAACAATAACGTTTTGGATTCTGAAAAGTTTCCCGTAAATATGATTCCTATGTCATTGGCGTACGTTGAAGAGGAGTACGGCTTGAGCGGTTATGGATTCCACAATTCGGAACCAATGGGGAGACAGAGAAATCAGGCAAACGCCCGAGAAAGAGACCGCACCCAAAAGTTAGTATTACATTTTTACCATATACAGTGGGAGATTATCCTATAACAGGGATGCCCAACCGGTAGATCGCGATCGACCGGTTGATCCCGAAAGCTTCCGTGAATTTCGAAAAAATATATAATTTAAATATAAAATATACAAAAATACTAAAATTTAATTATTTTTTAAGTACATACCTATCTAATGATATGTATTACGCATTTAAAATAAACATTTCTAAGTTTGAAGAAGGGAAAAAACCCTAAAAAAAAATTCTTATAAGAATCACGATAGAAGTCGATCGTGAGAAAACTTAAGATTGAAAAGTCGATCACAGGGCAAAAAAGGTTCGGCACCTTTGCCCTATATGCAAATGAGGCGCACGCCTGGGGCCTCCGAATTTTAGGGGCCTCAAAAATTGCCTATATAATATAACACATATACCCTTTGTTCAGATTTTTAATTATTATTATTATTTTACTTTTTTATGTTATCCGAAAAACAGGGTATCCAAATTGTATTGCGTCCGGGGCCTCCCATGTGCTTAATCCGCCACTGACTATAAACATATTTAGTATAATACATACATACAAGATTATCTCAAATTTAAGTTATAAATTAGTAAATAATTAAATTTAGTTAATAGAATTAGGATTGCTTCAATCAAATGAAATATTAATAAATTCTAATGAGCTACATTTTTTAAATATTAAATTAATACAGTGACATCTAGCAATGGTTTTTTTTTAATTTCATTAATAGATGTCACTGTATCGATATCTGAAAATTTTCACTCAACCTTTTAAGATAAAAATAAATGGATAGCTGTAACATTCAATCCAAATGTGAAAATATTGAAATGGTTTTGATCTTTGACATATTGACATGAAAGTTTTAGTAGTTTTCGATGATGGTAAATCAATATGCATGTTTTTTGTTTTGTTGAAGTGTAAATTCTGCATTTGGAATCCTCCGTTCATTGATACCAACGGAGCCCAGAGACCGAAAATTGAGTAAAATTGAAATCTTGAGATTGGCCGGCAGCTACATTAGCCACTTGGCAAATCAACTATTCACAGGTCAGTGTCACAATTTCATCTCATATAACGTTACCATACTGGCAGAAGTTGGTAGATAACAAATTGATATATTGACATAGGGCCGAGCCTGGAAGTTTTGCCGCCTGCATGCTAACGGCCACCCTCCATTGTATTATATTTGGTCATTTCAGTACAAAAGAGTAAGAAAGCAGTAAGTAGACTGCTAGAGTAATAGGACATAAATGAAACATTTAAGCCAGGCGCTCACAAACGGACAGGCGCCGCACTAAGATTTAAGTACTATTCACTCAATTAGTAGGGACTAGTTGTGCGAGTCAAAGGCGCTTGGCAGATAAGCAAGAAATCCTTAAGCTGGCCCTATGTGTATCTATATTTGTTATGAAAGCTTATTCACAGATGTCACTAAAAAAACTAAAGTTGGAAAAATGTATTTTTGTTTTATTAACCTTTCCCTCCCTGCAATATGTATTTCAATTCGATTCAAATAATGTCAATATCAATAAGAAATATAATAGATACGGTGCTCAGAATTTATGTATTCCTCCGTAATATAATTAAGAATTATGCAAAAATTTTGCGATGTATAATTATTCATCTGGAGTGAAGGAAATAAATAATTTGTCGACATATCGGGGATAGACTCACCAATACAGAGATGTTTGCCGGTGCATTTCGCTGTGTGCGTATCTGTATGCACGTGTTTGAACTCGTCTGGTATAAAACGTTGTCGTGGCCTGTACACGATCAGCTTGTAAGTTGTCATATGCAGCGGTACTGCCGGATAATTGCGATGATTTTTTCTCGTTTTCAGACAATTTTCAGCGCTAACGTTACAAAAAATGTTACATTTCTACTTGAAATATGATTAATAAAATCAATATTCATTAAAACTCTAATTTTTACGATTTTTAAATCACTTTTTCATAAGATGTAGTAAATAAATATCACCAGAGCGCGCGTTATTTTTAGCACCGTATGGAAAAGGTTAAAGAGCTGAAGTGTCAATCAACCAAGTCAGTGGTTTCCAAACTTTATGTTACTACGCCTCCCTTTGAAGAAAAAGATATCTTCGCGCCTCCCCATCCTTTTTTCATATAGTAATAAAGATGCGTTTTAAAGGTTAAATGAATATTTTGAACTGTCCCTTTGCAATAGTCTACGCCTCCAGGTTGGAAATCACTGATCCAAGGTATGAATATGGATATGGAACGATCTTGACTTAAATCAATCAATGATTTTGAAAATTAATAACATTATTAAAAATTTTCAGGTATACCTGATCAGCCTTGCATGAAAACAAATAAATGTGAAGAGAATGGAACCCGAAGTCAGGTTTGCACATTTTGCTGGTCATCCATAAAAACAGAGGTAATATATAATTTTAATTTAAAAAGATTTAATAAATAAAAAATGTTCCAAAAAATAGGTTAATTAGTTTTTTTAGCACAACTTTCAATGGCTCATGATCAGTGTTCCCTCTAAACTGCATGTGAAAACCCTGTGCACGTATTCCAGGTTAGCATACACTCTAATACAACCATTCAAGTAATATTTTTTTTAAATTAGAATAACCTAATTAACCGAAATAAATGTACAGTAAGTATAAATTATTTTTCAAAAAGATTGAAATGCCATATATTTGTTGAATTGGCTTGCTCAGTCTTTGAATTTTCCGCACAACTGATCTCTTGTCCTAGGAACATTGCTCATCATATTATACAAAACTCCCCAGGTCAGTGTTTTATAAAAACACATTACATTTCACACTTCCACAGTGTTTTATCAATTTCATTAAATCTTAGTTTTCATAATCAGCTTTTAAAAAAAATGTTTTAATTTCTCAGAGCTTTCGACTCGGGTAGAACCGGAACTAGGTACTTGGGTAGCAGCATGTTTTTAAATTAACCGAAAACTGGGTTATATTAATTTCAATATAATATTCGACATCTTCATATTAAATATTATATATTTCTTTACAAGATACAAAATTCTCCAGATAAACTTATATTTCGCAAAATACATTTAGAGATGAAGTGAACCTTTCTTCGCTACGATGTTATTATTTCTTAAAATATGGATACAACACACATTTAGTCATAATATTATTATTAGTTGCAAATAAACTAAAGGAATTTTGTAAAAAGGTTTATATGTATTTGTAAAAGAATCGATAGCCAACTAATACTAAAAGTAAAATTCCATTTCGGGTCTATCCCCTACCTGGAATCAGTCAGTTGAACACCACATATCCACAGATGTAAGCAAAAAAGATTTACTCGCAAATTGGAAGTAATAGAAAATTATTCAAAAGTATTAATGAATTTATTCATATCGACTTTGGAAAGGAAAAAGGATGTAACCCTCAATTTTCCAAAACAACTTTTTTTCGATAATCACAATGTATACAACTTGGCACACATTCTATCAAGAGGATTGAAGCTGAAAATGCCAAATAAGTATCTAAATTTAGTTTCTAAGTTTGAAAACGATGACCTTGTAAAAAATTAAATCCAAGAAAAAACACTGAAATAAAGGTTTTTCCGAGATAATTTCTTTAATTAATATTAGGTTATGTCAATTAAACACTAGTTTAGAAGTATCCGTGCACTTCAAGGTTGTGTATAATTCATAATTTGCATATGTCACAAAATCATTAAAACACGTTTTTAACGCCTCCTGTAAAATTTGATATATGTGGGTTACGTCCTTTTTCCTTTCCACAGTCGATATGCAATTTAAGAAATAAGTCTCCACAATTCTTATAATTGTTAAATTTGAATTGTTTCATTTCTTTTTCAGAAAGCAATTACCAAGAGCAATAATGCGACGGCAGTAAAAAATAATTCTGAGAACGTTTTATTTTATTGAACCACGCTTAAAATCATTTTTAATATTTTATTCTATAAAACCAAACAATTTCGTGTTCATTTCTAAATATCAAAACCACTTGTTAACATTAAGGGAATGCAGTAATAAGAGTAAAAAAACTGAAAAAGTATTCTATTTTTATGTCAGTGTAAAGGCGGAAACATACTGCCGACACCCGACGCCACGTACGCCAACATCCAATGCGACGCCACGGCAGTGCTTTCCTGCTCCATACAATACACTGGCAAATATGTAGCTATGATCTCATCCAACACGCTTACGTTGCGTCGGGTGTCTGCAGTATGTTTCCGCCTTAAGATGTGTATATTATTTATTTTATAAGTGTAAAAAATCAAGAATGTTGATAGTAGGAACAATCATTTTTACTGGAGGGACTGCAACTCGCCACTGACCAGGTTTTAACCTTCTTTAGGTGGCACATATTCTTTAGCACCAGTGTCAGTAATTGAAGTGACGATGAATACAGAAAATACTAGCGAATATCACTGTAGTTTTATTAATTTATGTCCTTCAACAAACGTTTTTTATGTCGTATAATTTTTTTTAACCACTCACACGCCAACGGCGCGCCGGCGCGTCAAGATGTTTTCCCGTAGAAAATAAATATGTGTTCAATATCTAAAAAATATTCTGCTAAAGAAATCTATTAATGAACCAAATAATGGCTAAGCATTTAATATTATCTTAGTTTTTCCATAAATTCAACAGATCTTGCAAGACTACAGACATTTTATACGGAATACGCGAATTTTATATGAAGATATTTTTCACAATGCCTCACAATCACAATCGAATAATAATAAAGATAAACATACACTGTGACAACCCTGAACAAACAATTGACGAGTTTTTATTTGGTGTACATAATATTGTCAAAAAATAAATGTTTATTATGTGTAGAAACAACAAATTTTGAAAGTCAATAATTATTTATACAATTTCAAATGTTTCTAAAACCGCTGGCGTGGAGGGCTAGATCGAATATTTCAAGCTGGCAGCTAAGTGGTTAAAATACTAGATATAACCCTGTCAAATTAAATATCAAGTTCAAATATTATATACCTACTTAAATAATATTATTATAAATATTGAATTGATAAATAAAAATAAATTTCCTTTGATTTATTTTATTTTCTTTATTATCACATTATTTAATGAAGTATAAAATAAAACTAAAGCAACAAAAATAGACAGAAATTTTCATGGTGCCGTCTATATTGATCAATACAAAATCAATTGATTTTAGACTCTTATGGTGTATCAAGAAAGCATATCATAATGTTTTATTAAAAACCACAGTTCGTAAGTGATTTATACATTGATTATATTATCGCTTTGTTCCACAGCAACTTACATCTAATATTCACAGAAAAAAATGTACAAATATGAGGGTGCTGAATGAAAAATCTGTAGTGCTATTCTCGCACCCATAGTACTTATTTTTGACAGTCTGAAATACCAAACACGTCATTGTGTTCGACAATTTATACACTCGAAACATGATTGTTTGTGGTATTTCAGACCATTCAAAATAAGTACCATGCACGCGGGAATAGTATGTATAATTTATTAAAAATAGCATTTAATGCCTATACATTTTTTTATTCATTTCTAATACAATTATAACGTTTATAAAACGTAGAAAAGGCTAAATACACTTGCATATTTATTTGAAGATATTTCATAATTCTATATTGACCGCAGCAAAAACATGAAAACACACAATGTGGAAAAGATTTTAGATTCACGTAAATTAGACATCCACATGCTGTCTGTGTGTTTTCACCTCTTGCAGCTTTCACTAGTGTGAGATGTGAGTGTGACAATTGTAATAAACTCTATTTTAGTACAAAAGTATTAATTATATCGGTAAGAATCACAGCTTAGACCAATATGATAAAGTGCTTGCAGATATCGAACATAGCATAAATATTATTGATTTTTGAAGTTTGCAACACTGAAACAAATATTTCAATGCGTTTTTTGACAGATTTTCATTGGTTACTGTAATACATAGAACTCTTTGCACTGGGTGCATAAACAATAATAAAAACATACCTTTTGAATAATTTCAGGAACATCCATACGGATATTTTGTGTTGATGAAAATTCCAATAATATCTATGCCATATTTAAGACTTCCAGCACATGCCGGATAAAATCGTTTATCTACCAATCTTACTATTGGTAGTTTCACTGAAAAATCAATATTTTACAGTAGAGAAAAAATGATACAATATTTTTTTTTTTTTTGGGTAAATTAAATAGGCCACTAATATATTATTTTTGCCAAATGATTCAAATATTGATGTACAATAAATTATCGAGTTTCTTCAAATGAGTCAGTGCAAATCACATGCGGCCATCACTGTTACATGTAGTTTGAGGCAAATTTCAAAATCTAATATTTTTTCTCCGAGGAGTTAACTAAGAGCACAAGTGAGCAAAAGTGATAAACAATTATTACAACTTAAATGTAAAATTGCATAATGCTGTGAATTTATTTAAAAATACAATAAGCTCTTGGAGCTGACCAAGTTTGACCAGGTGTACATACACACATCATTGTGTTTGTAAAAAGTATAGCCACATTTGATTTTTACTAACTCAATTGCAAAATACTATTAGAACATACTTTAATATTATTTTTAATCAGTATACGCTATTTCACACATAATTAACACCAACCAAGCCAGTAAACTATAAACCAACATTATTCAGTATTGTCAACAAATTCCATCTTATATCCTATATTTGACTAGAACGAAAAAATATACATGCAATAATATACTACTGATCTAAAACTAGTGCATTTTTGAACACCAGTTGTATAGATGAATTATAAAATTTATATTGTCGTTTATAGTTTTAGATAAATTTTATCTCATAAAATCTTGTTCTTTTTCAATAGACAATGTGAATAAGATGGAACAAGACAAAAGTATAAACAATCATCGACTTATAGATTACTTCTATCTTTGTATTTCTCAATCAGCAACATTACCACAATCTATACATAAATTGAAAGATTTTATGCAATAATCATTTAAGTGCAATTAGGAAAGTTTTTGTAGCAAGCAATTAAGCCTTTATGACTAAATTATATTATATAAAACACTGAATTGGATTATGTCACATTCACAACAATATTATAACAAAATATACTGTTACTGGCTGCTACAACAAAATAAAATGGTGCTTAAATGATTATTGCATAAAAATGACAGTTTCATTTAAATCTTCAGTCATAAGTTCTTATTGTGACAGTAAAAAATATGATACATGATACTGTGTTGCCACAAATATTTGATCATGAAAATAAATATTAAGTATTGTATATCAAATCGATTTACTACGATCTACTTTTAACTGTTTATAAAAAAGTTCAACACAGATGGCCTAATGGCCTATCGAAAACAAAGCACCATGATCCACCGATTCGAGGTTAGCAATTGAGTCGCGTGAATCAGTCACAAGTGTTCATAAAATCAGTGTACATTTCACTTGATATATTGCATGTAATGTCTGCTAAATGCAAGAATAATCTGTAGGTGGTTGAGTAACTGTTTATTAAATTGACACTTATTTTTTGAATCACCACTATTTTGGAAGGAACGCAGTTTCTTCGTGTTTTTCGATATTTCCCGAAAGCGTCGGATCCGGTCTTCTCCTCTTGAAGAATCCCAACTTCCAGAGCCCTAATATAAGCAGTATTAATACGATGATTCCTAAAAATATAGCTAAGAAGATGTAGTACATTGAAATGCTGGTGACCTCCACAGATGCCAGATCTGGATATGCTACCGTTTCAACCTAGAACAACATAAACAAAATTAAATTATTTTTGTTCAATTCTGTGTAAGTGTGGGACATATTCTGAAATGTGAATGCAATAACAATACAGACCACAACAATTTTTGTTTTATTTAATTTTATTCAGGCTATGTTGAAATGTTTAAGCTTTAAAAAATGACTTATTTTTCAAAGACAAAAAGTCTCAAATCAATTGAATGACTCAGGAAAAGTTTACACAAACATTAGTATACTAATTTAGAATTTCGACTGAAGGTGCTTGATGAAAATTTAATGTCAAATTTGAATTATTTTTATTCTGTACACTTCCATAAATGATTATTTTAAATGTGAAAAATCAAGAGATATGTGCTTTCAAAATACAATATTAGTATTGTTTTGTCGCATTTAAAAAAAATAATTTGGGTATCCTTGGTGTAATTTAGGGATCACCAAACTTTTTGAGAAACGTAGCAGATGATTTTTTTCAAAAACGCTGGGGGCCGATTGAAAAATATTCATGATGGAATCCTAGTAGAAATTTTTAAATGAAGAAAAAGTGTTTAGATACATTGTAATTATTATTATATTACACTACATGGAATACTAAGTATAATTCTTCTCAGATTGAGGACAGTAATTTTTTTTAAACCATGTCCGCTCCCAATGTGGAGCATATGGACTCCTAATGGAGTTTATCTCAACAGAAGTGTTTCTAGGAGAACTGCTTGTTACTCAATTGCTCAACCTCTCTTTTTCCAAAGAGAGTAAGGATAGGGCTAGGACAGGACTAGTGGATAGCTAATCGCTCTTAATACGCCCTGTTCATAGGATAGGATGGGTGGGAGGGGGGTAATTCAAAACATCACATACATCCATGCCTTCGAACAGAAATTCATTAATCGATTAAAACTACCCATACTGGGATTCGAACCCATGACCTCCGTAACCGAAGCCAACGACGTTTACCATTCGACCACACAGGCGGCATATTAAAATTAATTAAAGCATCATAAAATTATTTTTTTGTGTAATAACTGTAAATATATTTAATAAACCTAATAACATAGAAAATAACCCACTTATAAAAATTAATAAATTGTCTACTTACAATAGCTACGTCATCATTGATATTATTTTGATGTATATTAAAATGATGCGGCACCCGCAACACAGCCTTACTGCTGATGATAACTCTCCCCACACGTGGGTAGTCTTCGACGAGGGACGTATTCCAAAGTCGAGCTCGAATTCTGATTGTAGCCTCTTGATTGCGATGTAACTTGTAGATCAAACATGTGATTCTCACACACTTTGCTGTGGCTTGTTGACAGTTCTAAAAAAAATATAGCCTGTCAATTATTTCATAAAGAAAGAGACGACTATAAGCAAAGAATATATCGCAAGTTGTCAGTTGTAGTAGTAACGGCAAAGTAATTGGTATCGTTTGCCTATATTTTAAAGCTAAAAACACAATCTGGTCTGTTAATGAAATTGAAAATTAAGCATTAGCTGAATTATTGGAGAGTAAGAGAAAGAAAAAAAAAATATTCATTCACTATTTAACCGACCATGTTGACAGCTTTCTGCCTTGTTCCATCGGTATCAGTGTAAGGTTCCGGTTTGACAACCATCTCTATGTCTCGCTTTCTCCTAGACATCACTTCATCAGTCTTGTTGCTTTCATAGGTAGGATTCCAGAGGGGTTGAGGTGTCGACAGCGAGGAATCTATACGAATCAAATTCTCTAGCGGAGTTTCTTCAAATCCTGGTCGGTGTTGGAGATTAAGGGGGTTGATGTATTTGGGGCTTATAGTGCATTCACCGCCTCCATTAGCTGCAATCAAGTAGAAATTAAGTTTATTAGCACGAAATTGTTTTAAATTCTATCGAGTGCAATGGGTCAAAATTGAAGAATATACATACAGGGCTCAACTGATCATATTGCATATCAAAAAACCAATATAATTATATAATCAATATAATGAGAAAACTGGCTCAACTTATTCTTCGATGATATCATAATATTAAAGGAATTACATTCAATTGTCGGAAGACCCTCAGGATACAGCAGCCATTTTCCCTGCGGCTTATTGTTGGCAACTTGATGCGGCCAGTCAATCAAAACTTCCACTAAGTTCATGCGCCAAGGTCCTTGATTATAAACCTGAAAATAATTATTTTACTTCAATTATTATTCTGAAAACTATTCATTTACTCACTTTTCCGTTAAGATGGTTAGTAAACTGCATTTGTCAATACCGAAATTGAGCATAACAAACTTTAACTTGTCTGAGGAAAAATTTCACCACTTCAAATTTATATTCAGCGTAATTTCTGATAGCATTTAGATCCCCACTCATCGATAGCATATTGACATATTTTAAACTAAAAACCACGTAAATTGAACGTTCAGATTGTGGACTTCACTACTCTGGGTGAAAAACTTTCTCCAGCTTATGCATGTCATGAACAAATAGCATTACTTAAGCTGGGACATGTTGTTCAACATCTTCGTCAATGACTTGGGGACAATGTCGCGAAACAATTTGCTTGTACACACCAAGACTAACATCATCATATAAATTTCGCCCATTTAGATTATGTTGGTGAGTGTTGCACACAAACAACCATTATTTGATTTTATTATAAGCAAACAATGCCAATTTATAAGATACCTACAAAAAAATACACTCATTCAATCACCCACGGTGACTGCCTATACACCAGTGATGCACAACCTTTACCATCTAGCGGGCCGCATAAAACAAATTTATCGTGGCTTCAGGCCGCAAAGAAAAAAATGATTTAAAGTACGCTCAATCCTTTTTTTATACATAACATATGTACGTTCCATGTAAAACAGCCTTAAAATCGTGTAAAAAAGATCAAGTGAATAATAGGTTCCATTATATTATTTTGACCGTGTTATTTCGAAATTAAATAAGCCATCCAAAAAAAGGATTACGAGTACGTGCTTATTAAAAATCGTTTCATTGTGAAATATTTATGTTTCATTTATATGCAAATCATAAGTTAATGCGTTCTTGGTCTTTGTTAATTTTTAACTATTTTTTTTAATTTGACATATTATTTGTAAGCCTGTTTCTATAAACCGATTTATTCTCCTTCATTGAAGAAAAAGCTTACTTTCATTTGTTTAATAAATGTTTTACATGAAAAAAGTATGTTTGAGAAAGAGATTTAAGGGCCGCCACAAAATTCAAAAAGGGCCGCATGCGGCCCGCGTGCTGCATTTGTGCATCACTGCTATACACAAAGTCATATTGATGACAAAAAAAAAAGAAATTTCAAAGATGAAATGAATATTATTCAAGCATTATGTAATTTATTTTATATAAATTATAAAAATATATTATGCATACAGCAATACATAACATTAAGAATGAAAGATTATTGATAAAAAATGATTGAAGAACAATCCCATTTCCCAAAGGCGGATATCATGTTGAGTGGCACATTGTGCAACCGTCTACACTAGCCGACATGTGACGCGTTGCATAGAAAATCCCATTATTTGCGTACAACGTTGAGGGACAGTATGCAACGATGCAGCATCATGTTTGGGGAAATTTTGACCCTAGTGAATACGGGGCTTTAACATTACAAAGTATACCTGATATGTGTGAAGTATTCTTGAGCCTATGTCATCTAAGTATTTCATGGCAGACTCGCCCTTTTCTACACCACCATAGAACACCTGTTCAGGTCTGGCTGACCTGAAATAAAAGTGAGAAAATGTGTTATCAGTTTGGATAGACATAGTATTCGTGCCCATAGAAATGAATGTCACCTAATATACTATCGTTAATCTGAGCATATTAGGTAACCAAGATAGATATTTCATGAAGCGACAGGTTGTTCTGTATTAGAAGTTGAATAAAAACTAGACGGTTGGTCAATATTTGAAGCAATGGGTTCACCACGAGTGAGTAAAAATTTGTCGTCAATCAGATCGCGAATATTTACAACCTCTGTAGGTTCATCGTCATTATCACTATCCATCTTATAATCGAAATCTAGAATAATCTCCATTTCATCATTTGTCCTCTTTGCCATTTTAATTGATGGATGGGAAAATATTTATACGAACTGTACACAAATTGCTTGCACGTTAAGATAGTCTTTACATACACTTTATATCAACTAAATTCACAATTTGTATGCATTTATTTTCATTGACAACAATGAAACAATGCACTAAACATACAAAAACACAAAAAAATACACCGCGATTACCAATTTTATGTATCAGAGATAAAATGTATCTATATTTCGATTCAAAATTAAATCGCAGCCAATATTGACGATTGAAACGAAAACACTGATTTAAAACAATAGGAATCGGCGCGGTTATCTTCCAGCACGTAATATGAATAAGCTTACTATGCACATGCGCTCTAGGTCCTCATAATGCGCGGGAGAATTTAAATCAGTTGCGTGATTTTCGGAATATTGACATGGTTCGCTTCTTTGATTATTTAAAGAGATTTAAAATGTGGTGGGCTGGCAAATAGATAGATGTCGCGAAGAAGAATGTATGGGCATATAATTCATACGATTTTCGTCTCAATCGAGTATGAATTAACTGAGATATTAAGGTTCAAAGTTCGGTGTAACGCTGTGGCATGTACACATGACGCTCGTCTTTTTGGCACGTCATAAGTTGGCATGTCTAGATGATGGTCGTCTGGATTAGGTTAAGGGCCAGTAAATTATCGGAAGTATTTTTTAGCACCGTAGGGGAAGTGTTTAAGGTAAGCTTTTTGTTGAATAAATAATAATAATAAACAATTAAATATAAAAGTTACAGGATAATACATTAAGCCTCAACAGTGTTTAATTGGTGGGTATGTTTTAATATGATTCATTTTCTAATATCGTTTCTTATAATTTGTAGAAAATTAATTGATAGAGAATACTCTAATTACAATTTCAATTCAATGTCCAATGGATTAATATGACTTATATAATAATTCTGAAATACAATGTCATTTCACAAGAAGTAATATGAAGAAAGCGGAAAATTAACTAGTCAACTTCAAGAATGTTTCAGAGTTTAGGTATTAAATATAAAAAAATAGTTTACCCTTTGATTGTCAACTCCGCATTCTTAACAACTGAAGCTAAAACTTTCGTTGGGGGCTTTGGCCGTTCTTCCTGTGATGTGGAATTTGCCCACACGACAAAGTCAACAGACAGTTCGTGATCTTCTAATGCTTTCGGGTCGAATCGCAGGATGATTGGACTAGCGGTGGACGATTGCTTGTTGAATGGATTTCCCAGGGAACAAATAATCATGGTTTTGTTGTAGAGATTGCAGATGACATGCTTTTCCTGAAATTGATTTAATTATAAAATAACTATGAAAAAACAACACACTTTGAAATAATGGTTTATCATTAATTAGATGAAAATCCATACAACACACAATTTCTGATGATAAACCTTACCAAACTTTTGACTTTCATGTAAAAATATTTCACCAAGGACTGTGCAATGCATGCACATGGTACTTTGATTGCAATTCCTATTCTATTGAAATAAATGTTTAGGAGAATTTTGAGGATATCACAGGGAGCCAGTGCAATTCATATTTCTCCAGGAGATATCTTTTAAACTCTCAGATTTAAAGTAAGTCTCAGTAGTACAATCCATCATATGTATTGTGATATAAACCAAAGAAGTCATGACCGTAGATTACACAAAAGAGACTCAAATGTGACTATTTACGGCAAGGGTCGGCAACCTGCGGCCCGCAAGGTTCTCTAGATTAAAATATTTGCTTACACATGTCATTACAATTACAATGTAATGACATGTGACCGAAGTGCGGCCCGCACTAATCCCCAGGTAAAATATTTGGCACTTTTACAACAAAAGGTTGCCGACCCTTGATTTACGGCATTACATCGAAACAGTCGATTAACGAATTGATCTGATAAATTATAAAAAGAAAAGAATGATATTCTTCTTACCGTTAAATTAGCAGCGATATAATTGAGACCTTGATGGTGAGATATGAAAAGATGAGCTTCGTATGCCGCTTCAGCCAAATTGTCAACTCTCACGGCAAGCCGAACTTCTTCCTCTTTTCCCAGGGTTAAAATATACGCAGTATCACCTTCGTCTATAATACCATATTAAATCAATGAAGTGTTAGTTTTCAATAAAAAAAAATAAGTTTATCAATGTTCAACAGTTATTTGAATTTTTTTTCTAAAAGAACTGCACCGCTTTCAGAGTTTTGTTAGAATTATATCTATATTAAAATTGGAAACGTTACATTTCTTTTTGTTTTTATTTATTGGAATAATCATTAAATTTGAATTGTTCAAATTATGTATTCACAAAAAAATTTGTCACTAACGACCCGGGTTTCGCCTTTTTTACATCTTAAGGCGTTCAAGTACATGGAATAATTACATATTAATTTTATCAACGTACGTAATCATTACGCTTCAGAACTGTGGTACTCCCTTCGTCCTCTTTTATGACAATGATGTTATTTTCTTTAATTTTATCTTTAATATTTTTAGGAGTGACTAACTCATTGAATTTATTTATATTTTAACTAGTTAGATTAAATGTTAACTAGCTAGATCTTTATGTAAACCAATTTCTAAGTCTATCGCAAGGTTTTCAAAATCAGATTTTCTATTCGGCAAAGGTGGATAGTAGTCAAGACCTTTCGATAAAAGGTTTTGCTCGTCTTTTTTTATTTTATTAACCTTCGCGTTCCGGAGCGGGGTGCAATTGTTCCCCTAAATTCTTATTTTACCAACCATTTGTTAAATATCGGTAATATCTAGCTGATATTTATTGTAATCTACAAACATATCCTACTGAATACAATGCAAAAAAAAATCTGAAAAATTGTAGAAAATAAAATAGATATTCACGTTTTTCGTTAACAAATGGTATTTGGGTCACATATACACGTTGCGTTTGAGTGTGTGCGTGTGCCGAGCGCAAACTCCACACACCTGATGTCAGCGTACCCTGCGCCCGCGCCGGGAGAACGACGCATGCGTGGATCGTAACCTTATCGGTGCGCATGCCCGGCGGCCGGCGGGAGCGCAGTGAGCCAGTGCGCTCTCGCCGCTTCTATTGACATGATGGATTTCTACCGCTTCTATACGCCTGACGTATCGTCAACGCAATATGATATGGATGATTCAAAAAGACAAATTGTCTCTTAATTTTGACAGGGCATGCTCAAAATCAACATTCGAACTGCTGACATTTATTATTTTAATTTTTACTTCGTTAAATGAGAAAAATCCTAGGGGGTACAATTGTACCCCGCTCCGGAACCCGTGTGATTTTTCAAGATATAGGTACTCGAAGGTTAAGCATCATGTTTGTGAAAATAGTGTTACAAAAAAGGTTTATTACAAAGCCAATATAATTGACTCGCAAGCTTAACATCATTTGAATAATATTGCTGTGTGCAGATTTAATTGCTTAAAATTGATTAAGATTTTACAATATAATAAGACTTACTTCTGGGTAATTCGAGAGTGGCATCAATAGTGATATCGCTTGTACAAATGTCGTCCGTGCCACAGTTTCTGAGTAGCCCAGCTTGGAAGGTCTGTGTGGCTTGTGTGGCATTCAAAATAGGATATCCTTCCAGTGAAGGTACTTTACCATTAGGCTTCCATTCCGGAGTTTTTTGAACTAAGGTGTACACTACATGGAACTGAAAATGAATATATAATAAATTACATGTTACAATTCCTTCATTTCTATGAATAACCAACTCCCCCCATCACGTCAGTGGTTATAGAGAGATGTTGGAACGGGCTGAGTCACGTGCTGCAGAAAGCCTTAATCCTGCCTACCCCTTTTTCCAACAGATGGGATTTCGACGTCCCGAACGACTGAGGGATGCTGGCATGTCATGGGAGGAAGCAAAGTAATTGGCGGGAGACAGGGAAACTTGGAGGTGCCACGGGGCGGCCATATGATCCACACATGGAGCTAATATGGTCAAAGAAAGTCTTCTCCTAGTCTCAAAATTCTATACTTACTCTCTTTGATGCACCAGAAGGTTGAATGACTAGATAAAGAAAAGTATTTATAGAACAACTTCTGTTGAGATACCCGCATTAGGACTCAAGCGTTTAACAATAGGAAGGACACGGCTTAAAAAAAATATGCTGTTGAAAACATTAATATAAGAAAATTCACAATCAAGTGACATACCAAAATAGGACTTTGAATATCTCTAGTACTCTCTTTAATATACACTGTATGCTCTTGACAGTGCCTCGTGCCTCTTGATAATTCAATATTCTTTCTGATTAAATTTGATTTTTCATTTTCAGCAGTGGCCCCGAAGAATACCCTTGAAAACTTTTTACTCGCTGAAAATGTCTCCGCTTCGATGAGATAGTTCAATGTTAAACTTTCCAACGATGTCGATTTTGCCGACTCAACCAGACTCTCTATTCTGCAACACGTTTCAAACGAGAAGCAGGTAAGGTTCGCCTCTGGATCTTTGAAGCAGCCATTTTTAGACGGGTCGATATTTTTCAGCGTTTCATTATTGTTCACAAACGTTTTGATATCAATGATCGGCCTACCCCTCAATAAAACAACACTGTCCTGAAAATATAACAAGTATTTTTGGGTCACAAAATGGATTAAGAACACAATAAGGTGTTTTTATATTGCATTCAGCAAAAAGACTTGAGGGCCCTCAAGAGAATGAGCAGCTTTAGTGCCATTTTCAGAAGTGTGATTAAAGCGGTTTTGTTTGCTTTCATGTACCAACTTAGAAGTGACAGGTAATATGTCAATTTACATAATCTAACTTATTTAATTTATCACTTTGATAGTATTAACTACTAATTTCACAATTATATCAAATGATCAGGGCCTGTTTCGTTCATCGTGAGCATCGGTAACAAGATCAGTACCGTTCATTGAATAAAACTGTAGGATTAGCGAAATAATATTTAGCTTAGTTTAAATGTAAGATATTTAATGTGATAACTATAGTTTATTTGTTCTAGGAAAGAAAATATTGAGTAACTAAGTATGTTTTCATTTTTATGTTGAATAATCAATTAGATATGTATCGAAACTCGGCAAGATTATTTTATTAACCTTTCAGGCACATATGCCTGAAATAAATTGTGAATCCATGGTCAATGTAATGCGAATTAAGCCGCAGATATTTTGTCTTGAAAAACATTTCTGGTGACATTCTAGACAAATAATTTTGAAACCAGTAGTTGTCAAGTTTTTTATTTAAATTTATTACTCATAGACCAGCGTTTTATTAAAACACTCAAAGCTCCGTCCATAGTATTGAATATTATGTTATATTGTTTTTTTACCATTTTAAATAATACTTTGATTTAAAGCTAAAACTTCAATCTAATCTTTATAAGAAATCAAGTTATTTGAATAAAATCAATGAATGTTTACTATTATATATGGACATCAAATATTTATTTCAAATATATCAAGAGTATTTTTTTGGCGTGTGTACGTCAAACGGTTTTGAAGAGTTAGGGAAATCTTCAATTAGTAATAATATACCTGTTCGTATGCCCCCACAAGCAAATCCGGATATCCGTTGCTGTCCAAATCGAGTCCGCCTGACAATGAATACCCGAATGTCTTCAAAGTCATCGGTAGCATTTCGGCAGCGATAACCTGCTTGGGTTCTTTATCGATGCCTTTAAATTTGTTTCCTAAGTATATAAAAACAACTCCGTTTCCATCATACGGGCTGCCGATGGCTAAATCATCACAACCGTCTTTGTTTAAATCTCCGGCGTTGGCTATGGCGAAGCCGAACCGTGATTCTACTTTCCCGACTAGTTTGACAGTGTAGTTGGAACCGAACGAATAGTTCTCGTTGATGTAAATGTAGACAGCCCCGCCGGAGTTACGACTAAAGTAGAATGGAGCACCAATTGCCAGGTCAGACACTCTGCAAAGGAAATTGTTTATTAAGCTGTAAGTTTAGTTAAGTTGTCTGTGGTTTATTAGTCATGGTGATTATTATTTCATAAACAGAAAAGCCAGATCTTGTCAATTAATAAAAATTGTTTGCTTACTCTCACAAATAAAAGTTATTAATTGGCTTTACATTTATCAATCACCAATTAAGCAATCGATTAGCTATGACTTCTGATGATGATATCTATACATCAATTTGTGGAGCCGGTGGAGCCGTGCTCCAATTTCCCTTTTGTCTGGTGTGTTTTGATGCCGCTTTTCTTGCGTTACGTCCCTGATTTACTGGGGCGTAGGCGGGTGCACGGTCTTTGGTTTTTATTTTGTTTTGGTGCTGGTATTAGTTCTCATTCCTACACACTGTAACACTTGTGACTAGTGACACTGGTGGTTGATTCAGTAACCTCAAGCTGCATTTTTTAATTGATTAGTTTGATTAATCAATTAATTTGGGTTATGCATAATTATTTGTTTTTTATAATTGTTATTTTTAACCTCTTTTATTTTGATATTTACTCTCGAAGAGGTCAAACCAACAGTGTCTGCGGCGGTCGTTCAGACATTCCAGCTTTCTAGAAGTTACACTTATATTTATGTAAATTTATATAATTAATTATTCTGATCAACAGATGTCAGAATTTCACCTATTTTTTTTACATTGAGCATTGAAAAATATTGACATGAAATTCTCAGATTTCAAAAAATTTGCAAATACTTGTATCGGAAAGATACCGTTGTGCAGTTTGACACTACTCCGACAAAGAGAGTTTTAACAATCTTCGGTTGAATCTAATTTACATATATACATACCCATCTCCGTTCAAATCCGCGGTGGCTATCTCATATCCAAAATTAGAAGCAAATTGTTCTCCGTCAATAACAACAGACACATTGATAGGGTTTTTGATCGGAGATATTCCCATGTTCTTAGAAAAGATAACCACTTGGCCGGTACCGTTCGATCTTGGAGCACCGGAAGCAAAAGACATGTATGATCCAAAGAAGCGTCCACCAGCCACCGACATACCTGGAAGGCATTCATTTATCACATCATAGGCCTAAATTATTGCTTTTTACACGCTACATTGAAGTTTACGCCGATCGATCTGTTATGGTTTTCAGTGCTCTGGGGCAAAAGGGTTATGATAGAATAAAACTTTCAAAAACATACGATTTAAGGAGTCCTTTCATATGTTTCAATAAAATAATACAAAGAAAAACTAACCGATATAACTGTATTTATCGACAGGACTGAGTTCCTGGGTAACAGGTCCATAATAGACTAATTTGTCCCTCTGTAGAAAGTTGTCATTTGTATCTATCACAAAAAGTGTCCCTCTCCAAATATAAGACCCTGGACTACCCAGGACAATAGTGCCGTCATCCAGATATGAACTGCTTGTTCCAGCCTGGCAGTAGCCATATTCTTCATGTCCTCTGAAAAAATCATTATCTTTTGTTTATGTAAAATTTAAAAATAAGTTCAACCAAACTATAGGCACATCTCTGAGCAGGTATGACCGTCATCCAATCTGCTGAAAGCTCAAGGGTACACACAACGAGCAGATGTTATGAGTGTTGACTGAAATACAGCAATACTATTAACCATTTGAATACCACACAAATAAATCATTAATATGTCCGAGAGATACTGCGTGTTTTTGAGAAAAATAATTTTGCCCAATATACACTCGAATTCGATATTTTAAAAACCTATATTGACTCAGTATAGATAGCACTACACATATTCATCAAAATATTGCTTATATTCTGTTAGAATACCAAGTATTTGATTTTTTAAATGTCTTGGACATCCGTGTTCACTTGCATATGTTCCGGACACCTGTGTCCGCTTGGTATTCAAGTGGCTAACAACAATTCGATACAACAAATTTCTGCTATATTATTTTTTTATCCAACAAAAATATGACGCTCATTAAATATCGATCATGAAACGGAATTAAAACGAATGTTGATCAAGTGAGACATTTTCAAAATTCTAGCTAGCTCAATTTTACCAAGTACACAAATGTTTGTTGCAAAACTCAGTCAATTTCAGTTTACCGAGCCTGAAAGGTTAATGAGAAAAAAAAATCAAACTTATCCATGCAACTACTCACTAAATCTTTCACCTTATCTGTTTAGCTTTCAACTTTGGTTGTAACAGATATTGTTTCAAACTTACTTTCCCTTAGGTCGTCCTTTGCATGGTTCCCATGCGGAGTTATAATTTAAAGTATTGGTGAGGGTGTAACACAATCCTTGGCCTTCTCTTGATTCTCCAGATATTTTTGTGTACCTAAAAAAAAATATTTGACATTTAAAATATCAATAGTTCATTATGTTTAAATCATGTTCACTCTCAATGTAGACCATCCAGATTTTTAACAGGAAATGATTGTAAAACAGTCACTCGACCCATCTCTTTGTAGAGTGTAAGAAATAACGGATGGTATTGGGAAATGATGTTATCAGTCTCTACAGCTCCAGAATTATTTAGGTTTAGATAATTCAAAACAATAATAAACATACTTTAAATTAATACTTTTAAGCAGTTGAGAAAGTTTTAATAACAATAATAACAATAAATAAAATGTAATAACAATAAATAAATAAATAAGTAATGTAGTGATATTTTCAAAAAAGAATGTCAAAATTTCACATTATAACATTACCTATTACAAATATATACATTAGTCTTGATTTGTCTATCTATCTGTCTGTCTGTCTGTAATGCAGATCTCAACACTGCACAAGGCACGAGGCATAGACAGTGGGAGATTTTGTGTTTGTGTAGAGAGCATGAATGTTGCACAAGTATTCATATATTGCTTGGTGTTTTTTTTTGTTACCTATGTCCGCTACTATATTGGAGCTAGGGCCTGTGCAGACCTCTAATTGGAGCATATCGACTTACAATAAAGCAAATCTCAACAGAAATTGTTCCGCAATATTTGTTGTTAGCTAATTAATATCTATCGCTGTTTTGTTGCGAAGGATTAGGTGGGTGGTAGCGATTTTAAGACATCACTGACATCAAAAAATAAATTAAGAAATAATCTATACTGGAATTCAAGCCAGTTAAATTGCAAATTCGGCCAATAGCGTTAACATGCAGCTACAGATTCGTCTATATTTACATTAATTAAATTAGCATTTATAGCAACAACGTACCGATGAGCGCATACTACTACTTTTCCACCAGCACCTTGACTCTTGACTGTCACACCGAGCCATTGGTCATTCTTGATTTCATCCTTCTGTGGTGGTCGGAGATCATCCGAATTGATATCTGTTGAATTTGTTGTAAAGCAAAACATTTAGTCAACAACGTAATAAAAATTTCAATTTGGATTCCATTCTAAAGAAAAATAACGTAACCCTTGCAGTTATTACTAAAAAATGTACAAGAATAATTGATATTTTTATGTCAATATATAAAATACAAGCATTTTTATTTTTTACAAAATTTTGTTTATCGAAACGATAAGTAAGTAATACGTGCAATAATAATATTTTTATAATTGTGATTCCATGCTTTATTTGTAAAATTTGCACAAGAAAGCTAGAGTTTTCTAACACAGTTCATATAACTGATTGAAAAAATTTCAACTATTGCACAAGGGTCACCAAAAACTAACCTGGCATCTAAATAGTTCCAAAGCTAAACTATTTAATTGAGTACAGCATCTAATGTTGGATTCCTTTACTAATTCAGCTATTTACATATTTATATTTATTGAGTGATGATAATTGTCTAATACCATAAACTTTATGCCAGAAATCATTTATATAGAAAAGTACTGAATTGTAGAAATATTAAAAATATTACAGAAATTTTATTCCATAATTTAGTGCTGACATCTCTTGATTTGAATACATAATTAGTTAATAAAACTTCTATGTATAAATTTTAATATTGGCGTATCTACTTTTATCAACGGACTAAATATAAAGTTATCAATGACTTCAACTAAAATATAATAAAAAATCAACAGATACAAACATTGTAAGTGGAGAAGATTCTAAAATTAAAGAAATTATCATTTATGTTTCAATTCATGTCAATAGATGTCATTAGCATTAAGAACTTATTTGCATAATAGTTTTTCGTCGTGGATCAGAGATGGCATAGCTCAATAGATAATGAAAATGTGTTGTGAATAAAAAATAATTATTTTTCAAAAATATTTGATTTCTGTCAAAAAGTTTAAGGTTCATGAATAATGATGAATGCAACTTATATAAACCTATATAATCTTACATAAGACTTATGAATAAAACTTAAAAGCTAAAAAAACAAGTAAAGTAAAAAAAATGCAGCAAATGGGTATATGCACAATGCAGTAGTGGTGTAATAATGATGATGCACAAAATGAAAGATGTATATTTTCCAAAAAAAATGACCAGTGATATTGAAATATAATACAAGGCGTGATGATGAGAAACATGGATGCTCATTGACGAAGATTTTCGTCTTGCGTTGGACTCTCTCAGATGGATGCAAAACTCTGAAAAGGGGGTGGGGATAAACCTCCAAAATCAGTGAACCGTATTTCTCCATAAACATTTAAACCCTGCAAGAACACCATGCAAACTGAAAAATATATACACACAGTTGATCGATGAAATTCAATAGCCCAGTTTGCGTTTCTTTTTCATTCACCTGATTATTCATTTGATCTTGGAGATGTTCTTTCCTCAAGAAAGCAATTGGATAGGTGATGGAAAATGGTATGAAATGATATTCTTAAACAAATAAAATGATTTCCGAGATATAGTTGAAGAATATAGTATCGTCAAAAAGTAGACGATATCCAATTGTTTTATAACCATGGTTTCATTGAAGTGTTTTCATGAATATTTCTTTGCATAATGTAAACAGTAAATAATGTTTTTCGATTAACTTACATAATATATTACAATTCAAGATTGTGAACCAACCTGTAGCCGAAGAAAAAACAATAAAGGAAACACACAAACTGACACGCGCTACCGGTCTGTTTGACGACGGTTACGACAAAAAAAAATGGATAAACAATGAAACCGCGCGTTTACAGCAGTGAACGTGTTAAATATGCGGTGGTTCCATGGCGTGAAATATAAATAAAATGACAATTCTTGAGATTTTATATAAGGTGTGAGAATGCGATTTTTGCTCGGCATAGCAAGGATTAACAAACATTTTTTTGACGAATATCATTGGCACTTTTTTTTTATAGAAAGCTTGAAATTTGGTTTTGGCGTTTGTAGTATTTAAACGAACTACCTACTCCATAAATAAACTGATGTAATATTTCATCGTAGCGTACCTACAATCTAGTAGGTGTGTATTTTCTTTAAACCGCGACAAATAACAGCTTACGTGCTTACAAGTAAAGCCGTTTCAGCGAGATATGTCGAAATACGAAATACTTAACGACTAAAATTGCGAAATTAGCGAAAATTTCGCGCTGCTATATACATATTAAGCTGTAAATAACATAACCTTATGTTATTTATCAGCGTGTTGCATTTACTTCTGTGATTAACTGAACGTGTGTACAGTGGTGGATTATCCCATAAGCGCAAGAGGCGCACGCTTGGGGCCTCCAAATTTTAGGGGCCTCAAAAATGGCATAAATTATATAAATCCTTATATTATAATTTCAGTTTTCAATATTCATTATTATTCTACGAAGAGTTTTGCAACACTTTTATGTTATTCGAAAAACAGGGCCTCTACAAATCCGTATTTTGCCGACGTTTGTTCAGTAAGAAATAACAATTTAGCAAGTTGAAATTACCGTGTATTACGCAAAATCTATGAAAGTTAACCCTTTGGGGGACAACGTACAACATTGGCCGTAATTGACGAGTGGTTAAAAATACGCTGCTCCTTTAAATGCCATGCTTGTATTACATCTAATAACAAGGAGGTGTTTGCCATTTACTGTAATTTATTATTTTATATTATTTTACGAACTTTATACACGGATGTAAAATAGCCACTTTGCATAAAAATATGATCATATTTTATACAACATAAACTAAAATTGGCCATAACGTAGTTTGCGAGATGATTTGAAAGTCGGTTTCTTGAGCAACCTTCTGAAATTTTCATCAATGTATGCGTAACTTGCAACAGTTTATAAATTCAGCTTGTATTTATAAACTACGGCCCCTAAGCTACCTCACTCGTTAAAATAATATCATTACAACCTTCTTACCTTGAATAATACAATAAAATAGGAAATGATTGTTTGTATTTATTTTGTTGCAAAAAATATCGTTTATTTGAGTAAATTGCCATGAGGTTTCAATTTCGTAATTAAATCACGTGGGAAATAGTGAACACTATTGGTACATCCAAAAACCGTAAGCGACAATTCATAAATTTAACAGATTTTTTTTTTTAATTACTCTCTTTATATGTTAGCAAAAATAATTTCTTAGCGGCAATTAGAAATATATGGTCAATTATGATTTCTTTTTACGAACTTATTACGAGGAACCTTCTGTAAAGTTTATGAAATTGTAGTTTACGCGTTTCTGCCGATTACGGTTCGATATAGATACCATAGGTATATATTTATGGATATTTCATTGTGTCACTTAAATGCTCCCATTTGCCAACAAGAATTGCATTTTAAATAGTGTCGTGTTATTCGTGGACTAATCATTTTTAATGTTTGTTATTTACTGTAATATCGATTCAAAAGAAATGTATCTTCGGATTCGAATATTTTTATTGAATAAAAATGACTATCGTCATTAATTTAAACTTTCAGATAAAAATTTAATCGTTTTGAATACTGGGCGCGTAAACGTTTCCAAACTATATGTTATTGTATAGTAAATCTAATAAATATAAACTCATTTTACACGCGCATAGTAAAATAAATAACTGAGTATGCCAGTTTACACGTAGGTAATGCAGTGGTCATTTGCAGCAAAGGGGCCAACGACTTTTAAGGGCTAGGCAAACAATAATAGTCGTCATGGGAGTGTCGCGGCGCTATTATTTATGACCGCCCGCCGTACTTAACAGGTTAACGGTGCGAGCTGGGAATCCATACAGTAGCAGTGTTGGCAAACGTTTTACCATTGAATATATTTGGTATATAACTATGTATCTATTTTATGATTTACAAGTATAATATTTATAAATAAATATTATCCTTGTAAAATTATTATCATTTTTTAAATACATTAATAAAAGTAACGCGAATTCTAATGATATATATAACGGTAGTCCCTATTCTACATAAATAAGTATATCTGGAAAAATCGGTTTTTAGAAGATAGCTTTATGGGCGAATGATTCAATTTCTATTCACATCACAATCAATAAAAATACAGATATCAATGCTTTTATTGACAGAAGTAATGATTCACATTTATTTTACCGGTAAAAATGGACTTAATACACGTTTATCGACGTACGCTCTATACGTACTAAGAACCAAGATTAGACGGATGATTGATTGCCTTCAATAATGTTTGAATACATATCGACTGTGGAAAGGAAAAAGGACGTAGCCCACACATTTTTTTCAAATTTTTCAGGAGGCGCAAAAAACGTGTTTTGATGATTTTGGGTCATATGCAAATTATGAATTATACACAACCTTGAATTGCACGGAGACTTCTAAACTGGTGTTCAATTGACATAATCCAATATTAATTAAAGAAATTATCTAGGAAAAACCTTTATTTCAGTATTTTTTCTTGGTTAAATTGTTTCAAACATAAAAGCTAAATTTAGATACTAATCCGGCATTTTCAGCTTCCATCCTTTTGATAGAACGTGTATCAAGTTTGATACATTGTGATTATTGAAAAAAACCTGTTTTGAAAAAACTGTGGGTTATGCCTTTTTCCTTTCCACAGTCGATATATATGCAGTGCTTTTTCCCACGTAACGCGGTGGAACGGCGTTCCTGCACCTTTATTCTTGCCATTTTTAATGTTTCAAATCAATATCACGATTTTTTTATAACTCTTCGTAACACCTTTGACACTTGTAATTCTTTAAAATACGTTGGTCGGTTGTCATTCAGAGGAAGACAAAGCTTCCGTGACGGATCTCACAGATTCGAGTACCAGTGCGAATGGCATTTTCTTCAATCGATTTCTGTTCCAAAGCAAATATGTCTGTGATAACTAAAAAAAATCCTTCCAATCCTCAAATAAATGGGGCAATGCAAGACTGATTAATTGACCACTAGTTCTGTCTTAGCTCTGGCCTTCTATCAGAGAGAGGTTAAGCAACTGAGTAACAAACAGTTCCCGTAAAAAACTTCTGTTGAAATACCTCCATTAGGAAGCCATATTCTCTACTTTGGGAACGGACGTGGATTAGAAAAAAAGCACTGCATATATGTGGTTTAATATCAATAAATCTGAAGACATTATGAAATTATTTTACTTCTCAACTTCAGAGTTTTGTCGATAGTTTACTACTTATTATATGCGATATTGAAAAACGTTGTCTGGGAATATCAGGGGCGAGGAATTATTAAGCATTGTGCTCGGAAAGAGATTCAATAATTTTGGGCGAAATCGATGAATTTTGATGGACTGTAATGAAGGTTGATTGAAAACTTTTTATTCGTCTGTTATAGTATGAAGATTCAATGAGTATTCAAAATAAATTTTATTAATGATTCAGCGTGTATGAGGATAGTAAATAAATGTAAAGATGGTGTGGAAGCTTTGTAATTATTGTGATTCTCTCATATTCACGGCGCAATTTCACTCAATGTTTCCATTTCAACACTCCTTAAAAACAAATTAGATCACAGTCAGACAAACAGAAATATAACAAAGCACAGTAAATAGATAAACACTGTTATAAATACAACTCACAAAAAAAAACTGTCGAAAATCAGACAAAAAAACAACTCGCCTCTTTCCTGAAATAAGTGAAAAACAAGTTAGTGTTTTAAAAACCTTATTTTTATTCGTTTTAGGTTGAGAAAATGGTTTAATGTAAAGGAAATTAGTATAATGAATATATAATGAATAAATTAAAACAATCATCGGTAATAATGCGTGACTGGATAAAGAAAATTTAGAAAAATATTAACATATAGTACAAAATCTTTTGGATCGTAAACAATATGTTATACTTTTAAATATCGCAATTACGACATTATTAAAAAGGTGAAGGAAGTAATGGTTATAAAATAAATTAAATCAGAATTTATGGAAGATATTTTAACGAAGAAAAGAAGACTTTTGATGATAAGCTACCGTTATTGAGATAAAGAATAGCGGTCGGATGAAGTAGAATTTTGATGAAATTTTGTGATTTCTAAATTAATACATTATTACTCTGGATTAGGCATGAAGTTTTATTAATCTGTTAAGTTATCATTAATTAATATCGATTATTCGTTTTATTTTTTATTATCTGATTACGCTTTCAGCGTGGACTACAAATATTTTGGTATACAGTTAAATTATATGATATTTTTTATTATTGTATAGATACTAGATTTGTTCAAATGAAAATTAATAAATAAATGTTTCATGAGTGAAATTGATCGATAATAACTTAAAGTATTGAGTGAGATTACAATATATAAAGTGAAAATATTTGCTCAAACTATGGAAAGACTTTATATCATGTAGTTTGATATTATTTTCAATTTTAAAAAGAGATTGATAAATCTTTTTTAGTGTTCATAATATTTTCTTAATATACTCTCAATTAATATAAAATGCAGATAAACGATTGTTTTTGCAAGTTAATAAATAATAATTCTTTTGAACAAATAAAGTGTTTTGTTATCGTTTTTCAATACAACCTTCTAACCCATTCAAATTAATATGGTATGGATTAATAATTTAGCAAAAAATTATCACTTTCAAGTAAATAATCATTCGACAATTAATTCACATTTATAATTTGCGAAAAAGATTGGTTAAGATTACGCTTATCTATGTTTATATATGTTAATATTAAGTGAAGCATAGTGCTTCAAAATATTTAATAAAACGGTTTATTGTTTATTTCAACTGAATTTCAAAAAATCGAAATCAACATGTTTTAAAAAGAATATTGAACAAATTGTTGTTGGTCTGGAAAAAACAACTTTACTTTGATAAAACTAGTCTTGGTGGAATATATGTATGTAGAATTGTATTTGCGTAGTCAATCGTATAGAGAAAACAATTTAAAAATTTAATAAATCGACTGAGGCATATACCTATATATATTAACCTATCGCGGTTTTTTATTATTATTTTATCCGTTACATTATCAAGCCTTGATAATGTAACGGATTCAGAATATCAGATCATCACCGTACTAACAGAAGTTGGTAATTAACAATTGTTTAAAAAAACTATTAACTAGTTACTTAGCAACTTCTGCCAGTACGATGACGAGATGTTAAAAACCTACCACAGAAGTATTACATTTACATGTGTGCATGTGTTTTTATTAATAAATTTGGGGATTCAATATGATATGTTAACTCAAAAACAAGAACATGTTTATGTTTAAATCTCAAACGATGAAAGTTGATTGCCAGAATTCAGCCGATAATATTATATATACCGTCAACTTAAGCGTGATAAATATGTAAGTCGAAAATTGTAATTTAGTTTATTATTTCCAATAAACATACTTCAGAGAACTGGTTTCAGCAGAGCGACTAATACTTTTGCATTACAAAACTATGAATCGTGATGTTTTAAAAAGCTGTCGTTTGTATTAAGACCATGGTGAATATGAATATGCCTTTATCAATATACTCCATATCCTCCCCTCGTACCTCTAATGACCAATAAAGCAAATGAAAATAAAATATATATTTTTTATTTTTTTATTGTATATTTGTAGTATGTAGATAATTGATTTATTATTTATTTAAGTGATGTTATTTGATTTATAATATAAATGACATCTTACGTTGAATTAACAAAGCGTTTATATGATTTTTAATTAGAAACTGAAGATTTGTGTAAATCTGTCGATAAAAAAGATAATTTAGTTCCTGAGTGTTTTTTGATGTTCGTTTTCATTTTAGAACTAAAAAATATTCTTCCTATTCGTCAGTCGCTAAAATCTGCCTTTTATGATAGGGTAGGAATAGAAGAATAACGCTGGGAAAGGACTAGTGGTGAGCTAAACGATATTTCTACCGCCTTCTTTTTATGAGAGAATGAGAAAATGTAGGTTTATTAATATTTTTATGTTTCTATACTTTGATATAATCACTTTTAATTAATCGATTAAAACGATCTAAAACAGCAAAATATCTTTAACGCAAAACGTTTAATATTGATAACGTTTAATACTAAAATGATTTTCGTGATTATGGTATTATAGTAAAACACTCAGAAACCAGTTTTGTACAAAACAACTGACCTGCAAAAGTTGAAAATTATGATAAAAATCGCATTAAATATTGTTTTTCATCGTAATTCTAAAATGATAAAAAAACAAGATTTGGTATTAAAAAATAAGTATACGTAAGATTATTATATTCGTAGCACACGATAACAACATGAGAAATAATTATTTGTAGTAAGGTAAGAAATGATATATGTACTTTAGTACTTTAGCTTGTATAGGAATAATATTTTTTAAATCCAAATTTAGCAAAATGATTTCGTTATCAATATTAATTGTTAATACAACATAATATTAATGATGTTACTCTGTGTTTAGTTATTTGTTATTTTATTATTAACATCAATATTAAACATTTTCTGTGTGGACATACATTGTAAATTAACAACAAAAAGTTGTTACTGCGGATTTCTTACCGCAACGTGAACAATTATTGTTAAATTAAAATCATTTAAAACCGCAGAGAAAACTGATATTAAATTGAAATGTAGACTAAAGATATCTTTTTAAATATTTATTATATCTCATTACGGTTGAGGTAAATTAAAAGATAATAAAAAATCACAATGTCGAAACTTAAATAATGAGTTAATCTTTCTTTCTTGGCATGTATACACTAATTATGTTGGTAAGAATCCCTGCTGTAATTAATGGCAACCATATATAAGATGTCGTCTAAAACTAATGATTTGTTGATTTATATGCATTATCTGTTTATATTCATGTGGTTTGCCTCGTTCAATACAGTATGCAAAGATGAAGAATTATGTAATTTTATAGTATTGTAATAAAGTGAAAAAATATCAAAGTATTTTAGCTCTACAAATATTAATTTTTATTTGATTGATTAGTTATTTCGTCTTACGCCCTCATCAGAACTGTGTCTATAAATGTACTACCTTACCTTAGTCAGCTATACATACCGACTTGGAGGAGATATTCAATACTAACTAATATATTCTAACATCCGAGCTTATATTTAAAATTATAGTATTTAATGAAATAGATTGTCTTGAATAGTGTTTCATTGAACGATAATAATTATGGGATTATTATTCAAAGTAAATTAGTATACATTTTAGAGATTATGTATGATATAATTAATTGCATTAGCTTCTTGTACCTGCTTAGAAACGGCGAAAGTTACTACCGTTACTAAGACCATAATGTACATATATAAAAAAATACTTTGATATTTTTTCCCCATATAATAATTTTACAGTAGTAACAACATTCAATAAGAGCTTTTGACATCTTTGGAGGCGTTTTTTCGAGTTGATTTGCGATTCATAAAAAGTGCGAAAGAAAATAAGGATGTAAGAATAATTTGAGGGTAAAGAAGCCTTCCTACAATGTCAAGCCTTTCTTTAGGGAAAATAGCTTGATTCAAATAAACTTTAGATGAGTTTATTTATATTTCGACGCAATCAAAGTATAACTTAAACATTATATTTTGGATTATCCAGCAATTTTATTATATTCTGCAAATAAGAAGATAATTTCCTTATTACAATGGTAAACTAATTTCGTTTCTTTGTTTCGTTTTGAGTTTTAATTCGTGAAAATCTCAAATGCTTACATACAGCGTTGAGCTTCCAATACGTTAAAAAGGGACTCGCTAAATCTCAAAGCAATTCTCGGTGTGATTTTTTTGTCTCTCCTTTGCAATTATATGCAATTATAGGCAATCAATTGTTATTAATACACTAATAATATGTAACAATATCCAATTTATATTATATTATAAACTTATCAATCTAAATTGCTAAAAATGTACTACTATGTTTGGTGAAACAGTCGTAGATTGTCAGAAATTGCAGTTATATACTAATTTGATCTGAGAATATTGTAAGATTTAACAAGGGGATCGTGCAAGCCCCTCCGAGCCCCTTAAGCCCACCCTGTTACATACCTTTTTTATAATGATTCTTATATTATAAAATAATATTTTACGTATAATTTAAACATGGAATTTGCAATCATAATCATAGTTCAATAATCACTCTGTAACAAACGAAGTATTGTGAGGAGATCGATTGAAGACGGAACTGTAGAATTCAAACAATGATAAAGTAACAAAGCTGAAAATGAGTGCATATAAATAAATTCCGAATTCCATTCTAACTACTGTAATATTATAACATGCAACAGCCAAACATTTCTACACAAGCAGCGTAAAATAAACTCAGAACACGTGCATACAAAAAGCCAAAACCTTTGTTCCTCATACCATGCAACCGTGCAAACATTCGCAAGTCGATATGAGCAAAATGAGTCGACGGAGATTTTTATTTTTGGCATAAAAAAGGTTAAAATTCCAACAGTGCTAAGCGCGCGAAACGTTTATTTTCGAAGCATAAAAGAACAATGCTGCCAAAGAGAATATCTTTTTAATAGATGTGTCAATGAATGAAATATGAGATCAAAAACAACTATTACAATGAGGCAAAACGATAATATGAACTGTGATTTATGAAAATGCCTCGGTAATTAATGGCATGGTAAGAACATATTAACGAAAAATTAATTAATTTGACAACTGTTCCATTAAATGATAGGTTAATTTTGGATGCGAAATAATGAAATAATAATTTAAAGAAAGAATCAAAGGACGATAAGATACTGAAATATTATGTCCGGTAATGAAAATTAATTGAATTCAGATAGATTAAATTTGTTATGAATGCATTCGTTTTGAATGTTTTAGAGTGCGAATCGAGGACCATTTTTGCCGCCACAAATAAAAATCCCCTGTCACGGCATAGTAAGAAGCCTGGAATAGAAGAAAATAAAGAGGATGACCAAATAGGAATAAAACGAGTTATGTTAATATAGTTTTGCTTATAATTTTGAAAACGTTAATAAATTCAAAAGATGATAATAAAACTGAAGAGATGACAGATAGGAGACCACCACTTACTGTTGTCATACAGGCCGCCACTTTGTACTTCTCGAGAGCGCCACCGACAACAGTAAATAAGATTTATATAAAGTTTAATTAACGACAAAATAAAAAAAAATGAGTTAATTTATTGTTTATGGTTAAACTAAGCAAGTTGGTAATTCACTTATAAATGATTGTCGATGAGAAGAGTCTGGACGAAGAACGGACGGCATTTGTGACCCAAGCGAGGACTACAAGCGCGTCTATGACCTTTAAATGGAAAATCTGGAAGAAAAACTACATTATTTTCTATTCTACGAATAAATTACATCACAATGGAGAGTTTTCAATATGTTTTGATGCACTAAACGGCACAAAACTCTTTTTTCTCACCATTACACAATGAATTTTGGCACTTGAAGGCAAATTATTGGGTCATTGATTGCGACAATCACAGACAGTTACAAATTACATACGAATTTATTTGAAAACTCACCATTTTCAGGCTTGATACAGCCAAAAAATGTGCTTAAAAATCAATCGATGGAGACACGTCGCGTTATGTCATTATTAGATTTTTTATTCTAGCCTAAATAAAAATCCATCCTAGCTAAAAACTATCTAATATAATTACATTTTACAAAATAAAGATAAATCTCATTCACAACTTTTTTCTTTCTGGGTTTAGGTAATTCAAGTTTCAAGGAAACCAGGAAATCAAATTTGACCAACAATTACTTATAGTTTTCTAACAACTTCTCAAAAAAACTTGTACAAAACCAACATTTAGGGCAATTTCTCTTATAGGAGTTGAAATATGGAGATCATAAATATTGGGGCGAAACGATAGGCGTCTTAAATCGATGAGTAAATTAATTTAATAATACTAATAAGTTAAAAGTTTTTTATTTCAATAAAGTAATAAACTGAAAAAAAAGATATACAAATAATGTTAAATCGTATTCTTACAAATACTCAAGAAAATAAGCTACCTGCTTTTAGAAGCTGAAAAACGCAAAAAAAAATGTAATCACGACTTCCTCAGGATTTCATGTGAAGATTAGGGCATCCAATCTCGGATCCTTTTTTTTCATAATTTTTCGTTCCTTTGAATGATCACTGGGGAAAAAGTCAGATATTGAGAGATTTTCAAGTCAAACACTCTTTTTCTTTTAGCTCGATGACTTACTTTAAAGACCTGTGAATTTACAGATTTCACAATTTGAGAGCTTTTTTTTGTCGATCCTTTAAAAAAGTTACGACTGCCAGTGACTCCAGCTTAAAATATATTTTCAGCGGATTTTTCACTTGTTATAGTGATTAGTACCAACTAGAGGTCTGCACGGGCCCGGGCCTGGCCCGCGGGCTCTTACCCGACCCGGCCCGTGGGCCGGGCTCGGGCGGGTAAGCGCAATTGAGAGTCGGGCTCGGGCCGGGCCGGGCCTTGGAATTTCGGATATAATCTGGGAAAAAATATAGCAAATCGAGGATTTCAAATTCCTCGGTGAGCTAAAAAAAAAAGGACTTTCGGAGATAATCTGGGAAAAAGTATAGCAAATCGAGAATTTCAAATTCCTCGGTGAGCTAAAAAAAAAAGGACTTTCGGAGATAATCTGGGAAAAAGTATAGCAAATCGAGAATTTCAAATTCCTCGGTGAGCTAAAAAAAAAAAAAAGGACTTTCGGAGATAATCTGGGAAAAAGTATAGTAAATCGAGGATTTCAAATTCCTCGGCCAGCTTAAATAAAGAGTTTCGGGCTTCGGGTAAAAAGTGCGGTATTAGACTCGGACCCGGGTCGGGTCGGGCGTGAGTTTTTCGGACTCGGACCGGGTAATTTTGAAAAATTTTGGCCCGTGCAGACCTCTAGTACCAACACAATCCCGGGATTACGGGATCGGAAAATTGGTCGAGATCCCGGGATTGGAAACCCTAACTGAAGATAGATACATCTCTCTTATATCGTGGTATCTTATGTAGTTTTAATGGATTTGTGTAACATAAATCTAAGCCTATATTACAATTACCTATTACAAAAACCTCAGTATGTATATCTTTGAGTGTAGAAATTGCTGGTCAAACACACCGGTTTCGTGATTTTAAATTACGGATGGGTCTAAAGGATTTTGTTTCAAATACCTACAATAATAATATGGTACAGTAAACTCTAAAAAGCCTAGCAAGACATATTTTCACAAATACGACACACTGTCAAATCGGGTCGTTTTTAGGGGACAAATACATTACTGGCTCGTTTTTCCATCATTTGATAAATACGGTTGGCATGGCAATTTTGACTGACACAACACAAACAATAATATATGGGCCCATTAGAGGTGAAGTGAGCCAAGTGGTATTTTAGAAACACGTCTACACACATAACACACGTCTTAAATTATCGTTAAAGTGAACTAAACTCAGTTAATACACTTCGTTAGTGTGATCTTCAACAGTGTTATCTCAGTATAATAAAAATATTTTATCCACCAAAACATCAAGTGAAGACTTGATTGTACTTAAAAACTCGTGAGTTTTTTTTTTTACCATTCTACTAGTCACTTCACCTCTGGAGGGCTCATATTATGATGAAAATTATATTCTTCAGACATTTTTCAATTATACATTTACCATTGTAGCAACACTGTGAGGAAGATTGAGCTGCTGTAGAAGATTTCATTATTGCCAGCGTAAGCACTATATTTAACATTATTACAATTAAATTTAATTAAATGTGATGCTTCATTATTAATTCTTTTTTTTTTGAGATAACCACGAATTGATTTATAAAATTTGTTAAGTGCGTTCCTTTCGCTATTCATTAATAAAGAGTATTATAATCGGAAAGATCTTTAAAAAACCTTTATTTTTTGCGTACAAAAAATTAAAAATATTATATTCAATTACACAATCAAATAGTTGTCTTAGATTTTCCCTTCTTCAAAAAGCTTGTTCTAAGAATTTACAAGATTTACTTCGTGATGTAAAAAATAGCCGATAATTCTAACTTTTATCATACGTGGTATTGCACTCTTAAACAATATCTTTATTTTTACAATCGTAACTTTATATACACAACAAAAAAACCATTCGATATAAAATAAAACAATGTATACTAAGCACATAATTAAAATAAAAAATCTGAAATAAAAGACATAATGAATTAGGTATTTTTAAGTATTTGTTGCGTTAAAAAAAATAGCCAAAAAAATGGAACCTCAGTAAATAAATGTCGCAAACTATCCCATAATTACCCAAAATCCCTATAAATCATACTACACTTTGTATAATAATAATTCTCGATTAATACATATAATTACACCCACGAATAATTCTCCAATCAATTTTATTGCTTATACCCCAAAACTTGAAATTATTTTTTAAAAAAGCATGCATTTAGTATTTTTTAATATTAAATTTAAGCCAATGAAATTCGTACGATTGATATTAAAGTAAAATGATTCAATCAATAAAATAGCTATCACATTGCATCAAATAAGAAATGTATCCTTTAATAGTTTTAAAATTAATAAATTATGATATGATAACGTTTCTTTTTTTAGTTACTGTATCCCTAAAAATATTATAATAAATCAAACAATTAAAAAAACCCTGTGTAATATCATTCTCCCTTTAACCCACTCCATAATAAATTGATTACCAAAAAATCAAACACATATAATTAGAATACCTAGTTCAAACCGATGCATTTCAAGCAATCAAGATTCGAGACTGTTACATGAAATGTAGTGATGCAACTTCACAGTAACCATAATATATTTTACATCAATTTTAAATTTCAAATATGTGATTTTATTAATCACATATACACCGAATAAAAGTTGACTTAATAATTAATTTACTGTATTTATTCGCTCAACAAAAAATGGTTCTATTACATTCAATAAAATTCTTCCAAAGATTAAATTTGAAATGAATTCAAAATAGTTGTGCTACGGCTCTTATTATTATCTGAAAATAATATGTATTTGTGTTTAAAAAGAAAAAAAGGATATTCGTCAAGTTCCATTGTCACTAAGCGCTATAATGACATATCTCTCTCTCTGTGATAAAGAGTATTGATTAAGAAATATATTTTAACACTGTTTCTGTTGCGATGTTATTTCATCGTATTTTGAAAGATAGCATGATTTCAAATAATATATAAATATATTAATACATTAACATAATAATATTCCCTTTCATCGCACATTCGTTTAATAAAAATGTGAATTACCCTTCTAGGAATAATATTTTAATAATACAAAGTGACATAAGTTATTATAAATATACCAAAAACGTTGTGTAGTGTATATAATATTATCATAAAATATATTACTAATCACCGAAAGTTTGCGGTAAAATGATAATTTATTTATCAATCACGAAAAAACTGATATAAAAAAGATAAACATGAACATGACAAATTATTTTTTAAAAATAACCAAAAAAAACCATAGATAATTAAAGGTTTATTGTAAAATATATAAATAATAGTTAATAATGTAGTATGTAATCGCTTCTTTTCTCATGACATGTTTTAGATTATAAATGCTATGACAAATAAATGGAGTAAAGTATGTAAATGTATTCGAAGGATTATTTTCAAATTCTGTTTATCTAAAAAAAAATGTTGAAGAGAATATAAAAGAATGATTATAGTGAAAACGACTGATGATGATAATAGTTGTGATAACGAAACAATTTCATTATTACTGCTAGCTACAAATAAGTCAAGCTTAGATACAAATTTTGCTAATACATTGTACACTGAGGCAAATGCAATAATAATTGTAATAATTATACATTACTCAATCATATAAGAGATGACTCAATGTGTTGCTTTCAACGTGTGTACCATAAAAAGTTGAGTCGTTATAAAAATATCAGAAATTTTGACAGCAAATTTGAGAGTTGAATTTTAACTTTGATTCCAATCTTAACAGTTTAATTATCACAGAATTTGTCTGATTAAACTCATTTCATTTCACCAAGAAACAAATGACTGACAATCGATAATCTATCAAACGTCTTATCATACTATAATAGCATTTATAACACGTTCAAGTTACTGTAGAATAGTTTTACTTAGATCACAATTATGTATTTTTATTTATCGTGTCAAGGTGAGTTTTGAAATCGATCTTATCTTCAAGTCAAGACTTTTATCTACCGTTTAATATGTCATCAACATGCTATCAATCTGGTATAATATTTTGAGAGCATGTTTTATGCATATTAACGTAGACAAAAGCCAATCAATTGATCGGTAATTGTAGGCCAATGCAAAGCCTGTCGATATGCAAACTGGCAATCTCTATCGAGAACTCACAGCGTTTTCCATCTGTCACAACCTGCTCGCAATCGTTCAAGCCCGTGGTGAGTGGACACTTCCACAATGCTCCGGACCTGTTCGTATTCGGCTGACGGTTCTGCCCCAGCGGTGCACCGACCAGTAACCTGGAAATTAACAGAAAAACATTAGCATCACTCAAATTTACAGAACGAGACTTCCTGCAGATGCCCGTGTACAAGTTGCAAGAACTTATGCAGTGGAATGATGTGATTATAAAGAAAAATGTTGAAGATTGTTTAGATATCAAACAGCATCGTTATAATTGTTTAAATTTTCATTAATAAAATTGATGTGTTATATTAATCGAGAAACCCATTCTTTGCAATTTATCACAGTATGAAAATGTATATATACAGCGGAACCTCTCATAACGAGTTTAATTCGTTCCAGAATCTCACACGTTATGTGAAACACTCGTTAAGCGAAACAATTTTTCCCATATAAAACAATGTAAAATACAATAATGCGTTCCATGCCGAAAAAAAATCATTTTTTATATTGTTAACGTGTATTCAAGTAAAATTACATACATAATAGCGTACCAACCTGGAATGCGATTTCGATTTGCAAAAAACGATAAAAAGTCGATAGTTTATTATTTATGACAAATAATTAATTCTTTTCTACTAGCAGACATTTGTTTTTCCCGACGCTTCAAAATTTTGTGAAAATGTGATATGAAAATGCATTATTAACCCCTTCCCACGCCTTGTCAATCATCTCGAGGCAAGCAACGATGTGAAAGTAATCTTTCCAAAACTCTGCGTCACTCGTTATGCGAAATATCGCTCGTTAAGGGAGCATTTTTTTCACAGTCTGTTTTGCTCGTTATGTTAATTGCTCGTTATAAGAGGTGCACGTTTGAGAGGTTCCACTGTACTAAGAGTCGAGAAGTGTCAAAATTTGATAGCATTTTGTTTTTCAGAAGATCAAATTATTTCAAAAATAGAATAAAATAATTATTCAACAACAGTCTAAGCAATTAACCGATAATAACAAGTGAAATAGAAACCAGTATATAAAAATAATGAAAATAATTAAATTGCTTATGAATGCTCGATAGGTAATAAAAACACAATCGAAATGTACTATGTGTAAACATATGGTGATATTTACAAGTACATACTTTTATATACGTTTATAATTTTTTGTAAAAATACAGTTATTATTTCTTATTGAAAATTAGTTATGCATTTTTTAAGTACAGATTCTCAACCCGTGGGTCGCAAACTAACTAAAAATATACATTATATAATATGCCAATTTTTAAAATCTTTTTAAACTAAAATGCCGAAAACCGAATCGATTCTCATATGCTTTGTGTGAATCTAATTGTATCTATACTTTTCTCACAAATTATAGTTATTTGACTGTAAACATCAGGGATGTGGAGTCGGAGTCGGGAGTCGGGATTTTTGTCCGGAGTCGGAGTCGGAAAAATATTACGACTAAGACCAATTTAAAAGAATATAAATGATGTGTATTCAAACAACAATAGTCCACAGTGTTCCACTGCATGCTAGTTAGGCTGACTAAAAATGATCCGATGGTATACATATAAGTCAAAATGAAATGGTTGGAAAATTTCTCTGGAGTCGGAGTCGTTATTTATTTTAAAGCTGGATTCAGAGTCAGAGTCGTCTTTTTTTAAAAGACTACAGCCCTGGGAAAAACTGTGGGTTATGTCCTATTTTCCATTCCATAGTCGATATTCAAATGTTCCATTGTGATTCCGAATTTATAGACTTTGACATTGGGAGTAGATGTTATATGAAAATGCCGAAGGATTCTTTGTTATTTGGCTTTTATAAAAGCCCCTGACTCAAAAAGTGTTGAACACCAGTACTCTGTGATTAAGAAATAATGTCAAACATTTAATTTATCTTCAGATCTATAATTAAATAAATTCTTACAACAAGAATTTACACGAAGGCATTAATAATTCAAGAAGGCAAATTCGTTTTAAAATGACCATTTGGTCAAATTAATCGTCTCCTCATTCATTATTGATACGCAGTTATTTTCGTGAGATGTCAGATAAGAAAGCAAATGAGAGGCGGAAGCTAAAGAACCAATAGACAGAAAGGCGCGGCGGCATTTGTTATTTTTTCGAATATGGAAGCTACTACACACTTAGCTACTTCTTTAATAAATTAATGATGGCCTGTGGATTAAATGAAGGAGCTAGTGTTTGGGATGCACTTCTTCATTACTGTATCTAACGTGTGATTCCAAACATTGTTATAAACGACTTTATATTAATTAAGTTAAAACTACAAACAGGGCTGTGGAATCGGAGTAGGAAAAATCTGAAAAAATAATTCAATGATATTGAAAAATTATTAGTCTATTCATCATATTGATTGATGAAATCCAGTGATCTGATGTTATCCAGATATGTAAGAAAAACGGAAATGATTAAAAAAAAATCATGCAAATACAAATAATTGTCCACCCCTATAACAGAGTTCGAATTTTAGGATGGATAGTTTCATAAATTGAAACCAGATATCAGTTTATTGATTCGTGTTCGAAGACATCATCATCATAATTTTTAACAGAGCGGGGTGGGATCGGTTAGCTAGCTAAAAGTCCCGCCCTAGCCCTATCCTTAAATCATTACTGTCTTCAAAAAAAAACGTTAATATATCTGCGGCTGTTAGTCGAATCTGTCGGTCTCCGTCAGTTGGGACAGTCGCACTATGTCCGGTGTCCTATGGAAAACAAATTGATTCCACTTTAACCACAAAAATATTTAACATTTTTCACACTACAGTGCACGAATAACGTTGTTACGCTGAGGGACATACCCTGTAACAAGTTTGTAAAACCGTGGCGGTGGGTACAACGTTGAATATACTAGGAAATTTTAAAAACAAATCAACCATCAACTCCCGCAGAAAATACGTCGTGTTGAGATTATTTCCATTAGATGAGGGGGTCCATATACTTCATATTCGGAGCAGACATTGATAATAAAATAGTCATATCGCACTCTTCTTCAGGATTTGTATCATATAGGTTGTAGAATCAATTTCATCATTTTGTATAGCTGAATACATTTTTTCTAGATACGTAGCTAAAATCGGTTCGTCTGAACGAATCAGGCCTTGTTTTAAATTAAATAAATATTTTTTAAGAAAAAAAAAATTCTACGATATTTTACTTCGGATTACAGGAATAATGATATTCTAACTGTCTTCCGAAAATCACTCAAATCTTCATAAAAAAAACACCATTCATTACATTTCAATATGTACTATAAGTCTGCACGCATTGGCTAAAACAATATTTAACTAAAAAGTTGACAATCTTCGGCGCAAAGTTTTGGAAACTTTGTTACTACATGCTGCAATAAAGTGGTTAGAGATTAAAATGGTAGCATAAAAACACTTCACGTTTGGTTGATTAAAAAAAAGTACGTAATAATTAAGTGGAGATAACCAGAAGGTTAAAAATAACTATGAGTAGCAAAGTACCAATTACAGACTTTGTATGGCGATCGAATACAAGCACAGCTTAATGTATCAATATTTATTTTTATTCTCAATTTTACAAATAATATGAGTGCCTGAAGCATTTTTTTAAGCCTTAGAGCTCCTGTGAGGTGTAAAATTCTTTCTTACATTATTTCAACTATTCGCTAAATACCAATAATATCTAGCTGATATTTATTGTAATCTTCAATGACACCTCAATAAATGCAATGCCCAGACAAATTTTTCTGGGCTCACTTTGTACCTCATCGCTCCTCAATCCTATTTTCTATGTTTCGGTTGTGTCAATAAACTTTAAAAAAAAAAATGAATTGTTATCAATATAATTACTCTTTTCGGTGAATTCAGTGATAATAACTTAGTGGAAGTTCATTTATATTATAAAATTAAAGTTTATAACTTTGTTATATCAATTGATGTGTTACAAAATGTGAATCGTGTTTCGCTTTTCTGAGAAGCATCATCAGAATCAGTAAGTAATTAATCTGCAATAAGTACTCGCATTGTTTGTATCTAACCCCCTTTCTGTGTTCAGTAGAAAAGGGCAAAACTTCGAGGACTATTTTATAATTTAAAACATGAGAATTGAAATCAATTTTTAGTTTATTCGTAAACTTTGCGCATCCCTTAATTAATACAACTTCATCCATCTTACTAATAATTAGGAATTTTTGACATAAGTATAACTAGAGTTCGAGATCTGATTTCACGTCATCGGTATATTAAAAAAAAATATATAAATTTATAATTTTATAAATACAATATTAACGTATAATTGGGAAATTTGTTTATGGTATCTCGTTAAATTATATACATACATTAATCAGACATGAACCGAGGCGTTACACCTTAAAACAATAAAATATTAAAACGTCATTATTAATGGCATAGCTTGACAGAAGTAAATGTGAAAATAAGGGCATTGCATTCCCTAATTTTAGAATGCTTTAAATTGAAAGCTTCCGTTTGCCTTGGCGCATAACGTTTTGTACAATTGGATCGCGCTATTTCCGGAGACAGCTAATAATTAATATTGTGAGCAGTAACGAATCTGTGATTTACGAATGCCCTAGATAATTTTAACAATCCTGAGTTCAGTCCTGATACTCCTGACTAAGCTCAATGTACATTTAAATAATGATATGAAATGATTTTGGATTAATTTATATTAAACTGCCGAGATAACAAAAAAATATCATTCAGCGTCGCATTAAATTATCATGTTAATAGTTATTGAATTTTCGATATTTTCGGCGGTAACTTAATTGTGTTACAAATTGTGACATACCTCTTTGAAGTCTTTGAATATGAAGATGCTTCTCAAAATGGCGAAACACTTTTCACAATCCGCAACACTATCAGTGAGATGACAAAGTTATCAAACCCTACACCAATGTTTCTCAACCTTTTTGGGAGCGTGGCCCCTTTTGAGTGTCTTTATTTTTCTGTGGCCCCCATACCATTGTTTTGTCTTCCCATGAAAATTATAATTTCGAAAACCCACCATTTTTATATCTCTTCCGAGATTTTCGAATCTAGAATGCCAGTAATATATTTTATTTACAAATTTACAAAAAATAGCTGCGCGACGTCCGCCATTATGCTCTTCCCTGTATCGTTTTATAAATGCCCGTGGCCCCCCTAAGTTGTGTTGTGGCTCCCCAAAACAAAAATAAATCTCTGTGGCCCCCTTAGAACATGCTGTGGCCCCCTGGGGGGCCACATGGCCCACCGTTGAGAAACCCTGCCCTACACGATAATACTCACCCAAGACACGTGAAGGAAATCGCGTAAAAAATGACTAGGTGTGTACACATTGAATATTACAATATTTGTTCCTGTCGAAAATTATGATTCCTACATATACATGTTCATTTTACATACAAAATAATATTGAGATTACTTTGGAAACTTTCACGTTTATTCAAAAGAGGCCAGCTAAACATCGTAAACGTGCATCAGGAAATGTATAATTATTTTCATCAACGCTTTGCGTTTTATCCTCGTTGTGAGTCATTGTATTTTTTGAGACTGAGGCGCCCGTTAAAAAATAATTGTCATCATATATTTTTCAATGGCCAATAAAACAAAAAATAAAATTATACATCGCGGCACCATATTTTCCACACGCATGTGTAGGCAATTTAGGCATGTTTTGTTTAACTTCTATTCTAAAAAGTCTATTGTAAAGCAAAGCATATAGATAACATGTACTACATTTTTAGAAGATTTTGTAGACGATGTTTTTGGTTCATTATTATCAAAATTCTTTACACACCAAAATTGCAGCCGATAAGATGTAAAAAATGTCAAAAGTTTTTGATTGTTTTCTACGACAATCGATGTACGAATTTTGCCTGTTGTAGATGGTTCCTTCTGCACATATAAATACTCCGTACATTTAAATATTTTTAATAATAGATAAAAAATCATTGTTTTATTGTGATGAGTAATGTCAATTGTGTAAAATATTTTTAAAAAGTGTGTCATTTAATATACGTGTTTTGGCTTATTAATATAAAAAAATCTTATTAATAAAATAAGTGAAAATATGAAAGAATGGTTGAAGCTTCTTATTACTTGAAATTTCTGTTGTTTGTAAAATTAATAAGCCAAAATACGTATTAAATCATAAACTGTTCATATACATTATAATTAAATATTTTGCTTGTTTCCATTCTGAAAAATATTTGGCACAATTGTCATAAAACATTACTCATTATAGCAGAACAATGATTTATATACTTAAATGTACGGAATATTCTGTGTACGGAGTATTATATGTACGGAAAGTTCTGTGTACAGAAGAGTCTGTGTTCGGAAGAATCGTTGATTGGAGCATTCTTGGAGTATTCTGTTCGGAAGATTCTTGTACGGATGAATCTGTCCATCGTTGTAGATACCTAGTGAGTGTTCATCGCTTGATAGTTGAGAGATCAAATTGTTAATTATAGTAATATATTTAAAATATAGAAAAAAAAACGATAAGGACTTGCCCGTAGTTATTACACGTAGTAACAACACTAACATAGTTGCTTATTTGTGTATCAGAAATCAATTTCTTTTTAAAAAAAATCATAGCTTACACAGTAACACATTCTTAAAATCTATTCTGCAATTAATTCTGCAATTTGTATCAGTCATACAAACATTGAAATACATTATTTTTATTTTCAATTTGTTAAAAAATTACATGGAATTACGTCCGCAATTGTGATTATGAATCAATAACGCTTTTCCGATAAAAGTTGTTAAGAAATCTACATTATTTGCATAAAAAAATAAGAATTTTATAAACTCCTTTCAAGAATTTCACAACTTGCTAAATTTTTAAAAGCAGAGATTAAAAAATTGTACATAATTCTGCGATTCGTATTAATCATAAAAACATTGAAATAGATTATTTTTTATCAATATTTTTTTATGATTTACATGGAATTGCATCGGAAGTTGTGATTATGAATCATAAACGCTTATCTGATCACGATTTTGAATAAATCCACACACACTTTGCATAAAAAACTAAGAATTTTATAAAGGCTGTGATTATCAACATTTTTTTAAATTATCTAACATCATATAACCAGCTCTGTTCTATGGATTATATAGACTTGAACGCTAACCTCTAATGTTTATCAGAAACTACAAGTGTTTAAGCGAAAGATTTCCGGTGCTGTCTGCGAGTATAGCATCTAGCGACGTCGGCATAATCATGAGCTTAATATTAATAACACCTACGGTGGGTCAGATATTGTTAGATTTGTCAAAACTCAACGCCCACGTTAGGCCGGACATTTCTCACATTTGCTTACACCTGAGGGAAGACGAATCTTTGGAAAACCGCGTGTATGTTGAACAGATTTTTTAAAATATAATTACTGATATACATAAATGTCTTCCGGTTTGGTACCTACCCCGCCGAGTCTAAAATTTTGACAATCTTGCCCTTCCCAAAAAAAGAGCCGAGCCCTGTTTTAACCCGTAACATGCCATCCTAAAAAATCACGTTCCCTGCCATGATGGCATCTCAGTTTCACTGTTTATTGACAGTATTTAAACTTGAGTTAGCAGCTAAAAAAAAATTTTTTAAATGTATATATGCTAGAATACCTAAAATGATAAATACTTATTGACAATATTAAGAGAAATATTAAATGACTTAATGGCTCAACTATTTACAATTGCATCATGGGCATATCGAGAATTGCATCATGGTAATATTGAGAATAGGATGAATTTTTCTTTATATAATAACAATACGAATGTCGTGTTTAGTAAAACTAAACGAAAAGAAATAAGGTAAATCATTTTTTTGTTTGTATCCTGTTTCATTGCATGATGATTCGTAGTGTCTGCTTGAATGTATAATATTTTATATTATTTAATTTTCGGTATTGCACCAACAAAATTCATAATATATTTTCGGAGTTACCAGATGAATACATGAATAACTATCATAATTTTACTCACCATTGTTATTCAACGTTTAAATTTATACAAAAAAAAGTGACGCCTCACGTGTATCAAACAATGAGCAGTGATGGTAAATTGATGCATAGACTCTTAATTACATTAAATTATCTATAGACATAAGGTAGATTTAATTGCATTTTTATCGTTGTTTGCGCGTGATTTGACTGGGGTTAGGTAACCTAAGGCTGCATCACCAAAGGCAAGTCAGAGTGATCAGTCACATTTTCTTAATCGAGCGTGTGTAATGCTTATTAAAAAAGTTTTAACTAAGAAATTTCCATTAAAAACCTTCAAAACAATTGTAGAAACAAACTTAGATTTCATAAACGAATCTGCTCTGTTTCGTGTGTTCACTTTCATTGCGTACAACATCATTGGCTTCCGTGACGGATATCACGGGTTCGATTCTCAGTAAGAACAGCATTTTTTTGCAATCGAAAATATGGGTATTTTTGATACCTAAAGATTCCTTCCCACACTTATAATCCTAAAATAAGAGCAGTAATGAGAGCGATTTTGAAACCACTAATCCTGTCCTACCACTATCCATTACATTTCAACACTCCTCGAAACAACTCAAGTAATAAGTAGTTCTCGTAGAAAACTTATGTTTATACCTTCAATTAAGTCACCATATGAGCCCCATAAGTGATTCTAGGAAATTCTTAATGGAAATAATTTATTTTTTATTACACTTGTAAATTATCAAATAAATATTAAATGTTACATTTAACTTACTTATCGTTTGCCGTATCTCTGCGGAGGAACGTACATGTTCTTAAAAAATATTGAAATGTGAAGCTAGTAAAATAAACCACAAATAAAGTAAACACGTAATGCTTAAAAGCTTTAAATATCAAATCAAAGCACCCCTTATTAGAAAATTGTTTCTCTCAGATCTAAAAATAATATTTAAATAATATGTCTTCAACGGGCTTTGCAAATCGCTCAATTTCTAATTCTAAAGAACCTAACCCAAACACTTAGTAAAAATAAAATTAAGATAATAAATGGTTGTATTCAACGATTTCATTTCGCTTTAGAAATAATACGCCATTAAAATTATGATAGACTAGTGATTAATATCAATCAATACAACGATTATACGTATCTAACACGTAAGACCCCTATGAAAACTCGAAACTAAATTGTTTATTTCAGTAACAATCGCCGTAGGTATTCAATATATATTAATATAAAAGCTAAATAGTCTGTTAATAAAGCATACTCCTGCCCCTATCGTTTACAATTGAACCAAAATGCAAAGGGTTGTCTAATTAATACAATTTAATATATATAATGAGTCTCTGATATTCATTGAAACCAATAAATTTCGTTGCGATAGAACTTTCTATGCATTATAAACATTAGAGATATTTTGGATTTAGGAATGATGGGAAAATTGTATTCAAAAGTTTTTAATAAATAGTGCGTTTTGGTTAAGATGCGATTATTTATTGAAAAACAAATAAAAGTGCACTGCCTAAGCACTCCACTAGCTCCTAGTTATTTTTTTTATATTACATTTTATGACAATAGAATAATAAGGAATGCTTTAAACAACTAAGATGATTTTAAAATCCTATTATGCTAGATTTTATCAATTACACGAATGTTTTTAAATAAGTAACGTAATAATTCCCTCCTCCCACCCGTCCTATCCTATGAACGGAGCGTATTGAGAGCGATTAGCTAACCACTAGTCCTGTCCTAGCCCTTTCCTTCTATTCCTACTCTCTTTGGAAAAAGAGAGGTTGAGCAACTGAGTAACAAACAGTTCTCGTAGAAACACTTCTGTTGAGATAAACTCCATTAGGAGTCCATATGCTCCATTCTGGGAGCGGACAAGGTAAAATAATAATAATAATAATAATAATAATTTGTCTTAATTATGTGTCGCTGTAGACTGCTACACTTACCCTCAATAACTTGGAATATGTACTGCCCGATTTCGCTTGGAATTAGAGGACTGTTTATACTTTCCTAAACTCATAACCCGGAAAGACAACATGGTAGCGAAGTGAAAATAGTTACGCGCGTATGGATCACCCAAAAACTAACGAATTTCACGAGTGTTCGGTTCCCAGTACGAAGAGCATTTCTTCAATCAAGATTTATCGATTTTAATTAGGAGGCATAGATGTTTGTGATGTCTAGAAAACTCCCCCCCCTCCCCCCCCTCCAATTCTTAAATAACGAGATTAACGAGAGCGATTAGCTGACCACTAGTCCTGTTCCAGCTCTATCTTTATATATCTACTTTCTTCAAACAGATGAGAGGTTGCGCGACTGAGTAACAAGCAAAAAAATATTAGGAGGTCAGACGCTCCGTATTGGAATCGGACATGAATTAAAAAGTACAGATAATAACGAATGCATCTCATATGCGTATATTTTTTAAATCTCTTTAGATTAAGTCGGGAGGCATTTTAACTAAGTCACTCGATGGTCGGGTCCAAGATTGTCATTGAATTTAAAAAAAAAACATAGTAACTAGACGCCAACATTTCTTGTGTGTGATACGAACATGATGTATTATATTATGTCCAATATCACCTATTTTAACAAAATTCACACATTTTCAAAGTATGAAGTCACTGGCGATTTTAATATGCCACTTCAGAGTGTGATTTCAGGAATTGGGCCACTGACAGGCGAAAAAAGATGGCTAGATTGTGTCACTAAGGAATTGAGAATGCTCGGTCAGAGAAATTTGACCATTTGTAATGGAACATTTTTTGATGAGTCCAATCTGTCCCGGATTGTGAAGACGAAAATAAATACGATGACGAAAGTATATTAAATTCTACCATAAAGAAAACTTAGTATACATACCCGAGATTACATAATGTTTTGTTCTTTAACACCTCCATGCCCATGATGCAATCGTAAATAGTTGAGCCATTAAATCATTCAATATTTCTCTTAATATTGTCAATAAGTATTTATCATTTTAGGTATTCTAGCATATATACATTTTTAAATTATCTTTTAGCTTCTAACTTAGGTTTAAATACTCTCAATAAACAGTGAAACTGAGATGCCATCATGGCAGGGTACTTGATTTTTTAGGATGGCATGTTACGGGTTAAACTTCAATACAGACTGGACATACGAAATTAATCATTCGGGTGAGACTCGAATATTTCGAGTAGATTACATTCTAATAATTCATACTGATTGAATCACTGCGTACAAAAAAACAATAAGAATCGCGGTTAAATTCTAGTTGGATTATTTACTATTAGTATTTTTTTTTAATTAACTTGCAATTCAAAACGCAGTGTTTCAATTCGAAATCAAAAAATCACTCGAGATAAATTTTTTATTAGATTCTCCGCGAGTTATTTGTTTTGTTTTTATACCTGTAATCGGCAAAGCATTGTTAGAGTAGGAAAGCAATGACGATACTTATATTTCCATAAAGCTATCGATTGACTCTCGTTGACTTCAAAGATTAGGTTGTATTGATTCATTCGTTCAGAAAAACATATCATTATGTCTACCGAATAAACCAAGTGTGCCCAACCTTCTTTTTCGCTGGGAACTTCTTGTCAATCGGATCGACTTCTAACATGATTCTTAAAAAATGATCAACATTTTCATTCCACTTGATAAAATAATAGTTTACGAAATAGACCAAATTTTTATTTGCGGTCTACCGGTTGGACATATTTTGAATAAACCATTAAAAAATTAAGTCTGTTTTTGAAATGTGACTAAGAATATTGGCTTCTAAAAATTGATTGATATATTATATTGACGCATCTTTACGTGGTTGAGCTATAAACATAACTCATATCATATTCACAAGAGTTACAAGATTAGAAATAGTCGTGCTATTTTAGATGAAAAATGAACATACTTCTTCGTGTAGTCAAGTTCCAGACGTACAGAGTGATACAATATAGAATATGAAAATACATTCTTGTATTGATGTATGTGTTAAGTTTCTGACACGAAGTACGTACGACAGACATGAACAATCTGTTTCTTCTAGTGGGCCGCATAAAAACAAATTATGGTGGTTTCGGGCCGCAAGGAAAAATTTAAGTTTAAATACACTCAATCCTCTTTTACACAGTGGATACATTCCATGTAAAACAGTCAAGCAAAAAAAATGAAAAAAAATTAAGGGAATATAGATAAATGAATGATTATGAATGATAAATGAATGACCGTGTTATGTGAAATTCGTGTAAAAAATAAATGTGTATTTTTTTACAAAAATGTTTTCTTTTGAAGTATTTACGTATAACCTATTTATGTTTTATTTATGTTATTAAAAAATGCGATCATTATCTTTGTTAATTTTAAATTAATTCTTAAGAATTTTACTTAAAATTAGTAAGCTTATTTTTATGAACTGATTTATTCTCTTTCATTAACTCTCGCGGCTCGGAGACTAGAAAAAATACTTCTCTGCCGATGGGGGTCGTTTACTGACCCCAGTGGTTTCCTCATTATTGGCCTTATTCTTATGAATTTCAAAAAACAAAGTAGTCTAAGGATTTTAAAATATCTCTCTGCATCATTCCTCATACATTTTTTTATAAAAAATCCGTGGTTTTTTAATAAATAATCATATTTTTATTAAAAAATTTATTATAAGTTGCGCGTAAAAAGACGTCATTCCAAAACAAATATAAATTTGCAACTGACGCGTTCAGCGCAGTTATCTTACAAACGATCGCTGATAAGCGGGCGCTTATCTCGTTATCGCATCGCGTTATCGTGTATTTGTATAAACTACAAAAGGTCCAAAAACCTATGATATAAGAATACCTTAATTATAAACATTGTATCACCCATATTAAAATAGATATTTAAGAAAATGTGGGTATTGGGGTCGCATTTCTTGAGCTTAGAACCGGAAAAGTTAACGAAAAAGCTTGCTCACTTTTAATATTTTTAATTAATCATTTGAAAAAATAAGTATTATATTTAAATTTTGCCCACGGGTTGTGCATCACTGTTGTACTATAATCTCCACGCTCCAATATGCCGACTATTATTCGATTCTAAAAATTCAGGACGACTTCCACATGTCGCTACCTGGAAGCAACACTGAAATAAAACAAAGATAAGTCGTTTTTTTAGATAAGCATGTCAATCGATTGCTAATGGCTAAATCTACATAATGTTCCATTTAAGCGAAAAATCTCATTATTGCATCTGTTGATATTGATCTAAAACTTCAAAGCATCAGCAGATAAGTGGGATTATTAGATACAAAAAATAATTCATAAAAAAAATCCATTATCCTCTATCATAAACTATAATGAAAGATAAATAAAACTGTAATTAAATATCTATATATTAATAGTCGATAAAATAATAATCACAAATCACAAATATGTTCGTACTAATTAATAATGTCCTCGGCTCTTTTTCTTCCTCTACGAAATATATTTGTTAGCGTACTTGAAAATTAGTTGAATAAAATATATATTGTATATATTTTATATAATAGAGGTATATTTCTGCTACTACGAAAAATGATTGGCAGCAAACTTAAACATTATTCCAAAAATTAAATAATTTACAATTTAAATACTGCAGGGCTGTCGATATATGCCCCGAGATATATTTCTTTTACTTTTAGAATTTCTGGCTTATTCAATAAATAGGTTTGTAATTTATTTTTCACGCCAGTAAATTTTCTGACTACTTAAAAATGCAACAAAAATCACCCCGTTGAGGTCAACGGGCTTACAGCTAGTTGTTATTAAAAGAATGAAATAAAACGTATTTGTATTTTCATAATCTCGCTGCTGCTTACATGTAAGCGATTTTGTTCGGTGTTCAGAAAACACGATTGAACAATATCATGGGCGATTTCAAAATGTTAAATCTTTCAATTGTTTTGTGCTTTTAGTTTTTTTGACGTACATGTTTCCTTAGCCACATATCTTTCGGATTGCGCGAGGCGAACGGACAATTCGGCCATTATTGAGTATGCAAAATTCAGATAAAGCAGGTAAAGATTATCTGATACACCGTGGAAATGAATCGCTTCTTTTCACCAATTTTAGAACCAAACTGTCAATTAGTGGCAATAGTGTTGCCATGTGAAAAGTTTGAGGAACATTTTTCAAATGTTATTCGCTTTTGAATAATGCATAAATAAATGTATTCAAATAAACGTTGTATTTTATTTGCAATGAACACTCTGTATCTAAAAAGTAGAAGTTTTCAGCAATGAAAATGAGAACAGTTGGATCTTAGCCAAACTGTATTTCGATTACAACCGAAGTCGGACAGAAAAGTTTAATTCGCCATCTTCCTGGTCAAATACATACGCGAAAATCATACCAAGTAGCATCTTTAATTGTTTATATAAATATTATATTCGATCAAAATATCGCGCATTTTCATTTTATTTTACGAGTTGATTCTGCGTGATGTATTTATAAAATATTTACTTTTCAAATATGGGAAGACTGCCAACCGATCGATTCCTAGATGTTATTATGTTTAAATAGTGTAAAATGTCAACAAAGCACTCCTGTTTTATATTTAGTTTACAAACTTCAACACCAGTTTTTGTAATTAAGGCTATAAAGTCGACATAAGTAGAAAATCATAGTCATTTTATAATCACACCATTTTGTCATAGCATGCTCTGAGATAGCACATTTATTTACTATTTCAACGAACATTTTGAAGTAAAAATACGTTTTCCTAAATATTGACACATCCATAAACTCTTGAGATTTATATCTGAAGAGTATAGGGACGTAAAATAGAGTTCAAGATCAATGAACCATGATAGACGTTTATTTTCTTATGTGCGGAGTTAAGATTGAATGATGTTTTATGGCAGAGAAGTTGAAGACACAAACTGATAGATTTTTTAGTGTTCTCATCATGAGAAGAATGATTCACTCATATCTAATATATAAAAAATAATGTTTGTTCGTACTCTATGGGCTGCCAAGTCGCTGATCCGATTGCAATAAAACTTTGACAAACTTTTTACTTGCACTTCAGGGAAGATTATAGGCATATTAAAATTAACTTACAGTAGGTCTTATATATAAAAATCAATGTTTGTATGTCTACCGTTCATGCAATTCAACTGTTAACGTCGGCTGACGATCAAACAGCATTCAGACAATTCAAATTTGACGTTCGATTGTTTGTATTAAAAATTTAAAAATGGAATATTTCAAATCTGTCAAACCGTGTGGTCTACATTTTGACATTTCGCTCAAATGTGTTCCATGCATTAGGTGTGATTGTTTTTCCGTATTTTATGCGTTGCCACACCGCTCATCCGATTGCAATAAAACTTTGACAACATTTTTGCTTGCACTGGTGCGAAGTTTATAGGCATATAAAAATTAACTTACAGTAGGTCTTATATATAAAAATCAATGTTTGTATGTCTGCCATACCGTTCATGCAACTTGCGCGAAAGTTATAGGCGTAGTACATTAAAATTACATTCGGCGACGCGTGTGTCGTACCATAGACCGTCGGCAACTAAAACACAAACACTTTCTTTCTTTGAGTGGCATTGCAACGGCTAGTTTATTATATAAAGTCTTTGAGATTTTGCGCAGGTGAAAAAATAAAAGGTTTGCCAAAATTCAAAAATGTTTGTGAATTGTTGCTGGGGTAACTTCTCGCGCTGTTAATGTTGGATTTGCCCTTTTACTATAGCACTAATTCTTCACTTTTAGTCACCTGAGTAGCACTCGTTGGTAAATCTTCAACACTAAAATTCCTCAAATGAATATTTTTGACACTTTCTTAGTTTTACTACACATTGCATGGCATTTGTCTTTAAAAGCGAAACTTGCACCCTGTCCAAGTTAGAGTTTATACATTATATTGTACTATCTCGTAATTAAGAATAACAGGAAATACACCGATGTATAGCTTACTGTTAGTAGACGAATAATATTGATTGGCAGAATAAATAAGGGCGTGCGCGAAGAAGTGCTTCCCAGCCCTCACAAAACAATCTAGTAAATCCACACCTCGTCGCTCAGGGGTGCGGAAGATAAAATTGGAGGTTAAATACGAAACTAAAACTGAAGTAAATAATTTTCGATCAAATTTAATGACATTATGATTTGATAAAATGATAATGGAATCGACTATGTCTTAAAGTGAAAAGGCAGCACTAAAGCTTGTTTGATAGTGACATTTTGGGATGATAATAATTAGAATTTATATAATTGGTCGAATTAGAATTTTCACAAATACATATTTTATAAACGTGCATTGAAATATATTTTCCAACAGCTATTGGTCCCTCGACTTCGCTAGACGTATTCTGTGACAGGCGAAATTAAAAGAACGTGACTCAGTAAATAAAATGGATAGAACCTAACCTCAAATTGTGCCTGCGGGCCTAGTCTCCTATAACCAGCGGTGGGCTGCCAATTCGTCAACAAGTCGCTCGGTTAATGGTGAAACTATTCAGTGTTCCGGGTAAAGGGTGGAATTTTGTATCGCTCTTTTACAAGCATACGAGCTTATTATTACAGCAATCGAATTTAGTTGGTATACTTATGTAATGAATTGATACACAATGTACCGTAAAGTAATGTATATCACTGCGTTCTTACTTTTAGGTTGGTCACTGTCAATACTTAGCGGAAAGGCATTATATTAATAAAAATATAATTATATTTCATATTTGTACAATATATAACACATAGATCTGAGAATATTGTTTATTGTTAATTTAACAAGGGGCTCACACGAACCGCTTCCAGCCCACCTCTGCTTATGACGTAGTATTTATATAGCGCAGTCCCAACATCTAGGCTATATGGGGAACGACTGTACTTGCCATAATTTTGATAACTTCTACGCAATTAAGAATGAGCATTGTTTCATTCCCGGTAAACTGTTTCCTCAACCACATTCTTTATAGAAAAATGATGTCCAAAGAAATTCACTCTTTTTATCATATTTTTGGAATACGACAGCAAAGATAATAAAAAAAGGCATTTATAAATATGCCGATATCGGACGACTCAGAAATAAAAAGAAAACTACTCTGACTCCACGACATTGGCGGATCCAAGGGGGGGGGGGGCATGGGGGCCATGGCCCCCCCTGAGGAGATTTTTTTTCTTCATTTTTCTACTTTATTAAAACTTGATTGTGAAATGGGATCGTTAATTGGTTAGTTTACGATGTTTTATAGAACAAATACTTGATTATGTATTGACTACTTTTATATAGATATATTATTTTTAAATCATCTATTTTTTAATGTATTATCTTTTTATGATGTTTATTTTCGAATTGAATGGCCCCCTCCTTGGACAATTTCTGGATCCGCCAATGCTCCACGACCTACATTTCCAGTGTAATTTCGTGTAATGCAGTGACTTTTTTAAAACGTAAATCATAACTGTGAATAAGTCATCTTCGAAATTAAGTAGAACTAACAGGATATGTTATAGCAAAATTATATTTCAATGCCAGTTGACACCATCAAAGTTTCTACTTGTTCTCCTAAAACTTATCATTGATTTGAATATTTAGATTTATCTCGGTAAAAGTGTTGCTATAAAACATTTATAAATTTCCATTTTTTTAATTATTGACACAAATTAAAAAAATAATAATACGACCCCTGTTCAGTTGAATTCATTTGATACTCAGCGAAGAATATATATAACAGTCAACAATTTAATCTATTTGAAAGCAAGTGTTATCGAACTGTTATCATTGTAGGCATGGCTTATAAATCCATTTCCTCTGACTTGTCTTGTACTACAGTGGAACCCCGATGTACCCTTTTCGCATTCTTCGTTTTCCCGCATAGATCGTTTATTTTTCATCGCCATATTTAAAACCCATAACATCAGCAGTGTAGTGGGGCGGGGGCGCGTGGGGTCGGCATCCGGCACGTTTTCTAGACAATTTTTAAATTTTGCGATAATGTTTATTTTGACGTAAATATTATAAAACCAAATTATTTCTAAAATAATGTATTGGAAGAACGTATTGTTTGAAACTTTTTGATGCAGAAATTTGATCACTACAGATCATTAAAATATTATAATTAATCAGCTTTTCCAGATATTTTTTAATTAGGACTACACCACTGCATAGCTTTGGTCTAAATATTATGGTCCTATCACAAATATCATCTCGATTGACCGTGTTTGTTGAATATTTCCCATTTTGCTTATAAAGTAGGTCTTAATTAATAGCACCTCGTTTCGCGAATTTTTCTTACTAAAGAATAAGATGTACCCCGTATAGTAAACAATTAAAACTCTTGATAATCTGAAAATAATTAAGCACGTTGAAAAAATTCAGGAGAAAAAACGTATTGACATAGCAAAAAGACAAGTGCACGAGTTATAATTAGTTGGTAAAAATTAAAGCAACTGCGATGATATGTACAACTTATTGTTAAGAATTTGAAAAAAATACATTTCGTAATATATAAAAGTTTTTTTGAAAACAAACATTTTTTGGTTTTATTTGAATCTTTACAGCATTAACCTTTTTTTTTATTTCGGTTCAATTGAAAACGTAAAATCAGGGTTTCACTGTATGTATATATGTAATATTGAAAAATATTTTAGTCAGAAAACGTATATTCACATGCAATTCAAAAAAAGACGAATACTTCAGTGTTACTGAACTGTGTTGAATATGTCTTGCGAAATTCAAACAGTTTGAAAACTTTTTAAGTCATCGGCCAAAAAACTCTGATATATTTATAATCACATTAACCCTTCAGGCAAGGATGCCTACAATGGATTTTTAATAGCGGCCGATTCGTATCCAATGAACAGCAGAACGAGCCGCAGATGAGCAAATAAAAGCATTTCTGATAAAATTCTGGGCACAAAAAAAAAAAATTATTACTTTAAAAATACCGGTGATTTATTTGCACTATATTAAAACGCTAAAAACTTCGACTACAGTAACGAACATATCTTTTTTCAAATTTTTAGATAACACTTGGGTAGCGTCGGGTCCTATGGCGCAGCGGTTAGCGTGGTGGGTTTCCGTGCCGGACTTCACGGGTTCGAGTCCCAGTACGAACAGTATTTTTCGATCTATTCATCGATTTCTGTTCGAAGGCATGGGTGTTTATGATGTCTGAAAATATCCTCTCATTCTTTCCCATCCAATAACTGGGTGTAGCGAAAGCGATTAGTTAACCACTAGTCTTGTTCTAACCTTATCCTTCTATCCCTACTACTCTCTTTCATTAAGAAGTTGAGCGACTTACAAGCAGTTCTCGTAAAAAAACTGTTGAAATATCTCCATTAGGATACTATATGCTCCACATTGGACACCGGACATGGATAAAAAAGTTTCATAAAAAATAAACTTTGTGTCAAATTTCAAAATTCTACTATATTTTAAGACTTCACATTAAAAAAAAAATAGTTTCATTGGTCATTAGTTTTTTTGGTTTAAAAAAATACGATAAAAAGTATAAACATCTAAGACTTCAATCTAAACTATATAAGAAATCAAGTTATATGAAAGAAATCGGTTAACTTTTGGTATTATAAATAGAGCATGTTATTGGCGTATTGTGCACGTCATCCGGGCTGGAAGGGTTAACTAACTAACAGAAACGGCTGGCAACGTGGGGGGGCAAGTTTATATGCGCTTATGATGTCACCGCATCGTCTATTTCAGCAATGATACAACTATTTAATACATTAAATGTCTTTTTGTGTCGATTTCTGTTCTAGATTTCACTTTAAGCCGTTGAGTAAAAACCCATCTCTCGATCAGTACCAATTCTAAAGAAACACATGCAGATTATAGATAGGCATTGCAAATTCGGTCGATTTTTTTCGATCGTGAGATAATGCCTAAATCTAAATACAAAAAGACCTGAATTTTCAGTATTTTGCGATGTATGCTAAAATTGACAATGTATGCGAATTTGTGTTTAATGAATAAAATATACGAATTGATGCCTAAATCGGAAATTAATGAAACATCTTTTTTTATTATTATTTTGGCTATGGTTATTTTCTACAGCGGCGTGGATACAGTATAATGCTTTTAACAACGTTAAAACCACACAACGTGTCACCCGACCCCAAATTATTGTAATCCAATTAAAAGTTACATGAATATATGTCAATCAGTTGGAATATATTTAGTGAATTCTCGTTAGAATAGTATTGGGTATATTATACCTAAACCTCAAGCACTTTTTGAACTAATTACACGTTTTTTTAGAAATACTACGGCCGATTTTGCTCATCGCGAAAATTCGCATTATCACGATCTATAAAAAAAACATACAATGTATCAATTTAACAAAATTTAAGTCAATAAATTATAATTGATGATAGATTGAAAAAAGATGTTAAAATTGCTTACTAAATAAACATTTGAAATACGATGAAATTATAAATCAAAATATGTACTTGAATTGATTAAAATAGATAAAATTGATTTTAAAAAAAAGGTTATTATAAGTACGATTCTCTATATGCTACTTTTGTGATTACAGTGAGACCAATCAATATGTGTAGTATTTATATTCTTTTTTTATATTTTCCACAAAAACGATCAATCGGGGGTTGTACATTGAACAATCAAGGGATCGTCTGCCTTTGGTACAATAAGTATTTTACTACCAGCCAAAAAGTACACACTAGGAACAGTTTTTACTGTCTATGAAGTACATACTATAATTTATAATGTATTTATAGAGGGATAGGTTTTAAGACGTCCAAAGATTTCACCAGTGTTCCACGGAACATAGTTTGGAAAACCCTGCCTTACACAGTAAAATTAAAATCATAATGACATTAATTAAGTGTAACATTTTTTTAAGATGTCACGACGGAAGTATTAATTGTAGTTTTAATAATTTTATACATTTTAAGTGTCATAATAATCTACGTGTTTAAATAGCGAAATGTTTTACAACACTTTCTACTGTCGGTGACTATTAAATTACTTTAAGAAACAGCTCAAATAGATTAAATTGTTTTATTTGGTACACAAAAAAAACGCGTAGAATTAACGAGATGTGTAAAAAAATTAGTAAAAAAACATTTTTTTTAATGCGCTCGTTCAGTGACTCAGTCTTTCTTGGAACAAATAATTATCGTTTAGTGGGAATGAAAAAGATATAAATTTTATTTAACAACTTCCTATCTTTCAATAAACATTCACATGTCGTGGGATTCAAGTCGTCAGTTTGTAATATAATATTGCAACGATGTAGAAATCAAATAAAATACACAGTAATAAACTAAAGGAAGTTCGAAACAAATTAAATATAAAATATAATTAGTGAATTTGTACTTGTTTGCTATGATATTCACATTCAATCATAAAGTTGAATAACTTTAATGTGTTAAATAAACCTGAAGCATGTGCGGGTGATTTTGTTTTATATTGATTTAAAATACAAGACTTTATAATTTTATATATTATATTATAATGGGAGTAAGTTACAACTCAATTGTTATCCAAGCTTCTGACAGTGTGTTAACTGTTTAGATAAGTTCACGTCGTTTTTGTGGTTCGGTTTGATTATTTATGTTATGGTCCTTTTTGTTAAATTTTAGTCAATTGGTGAAGTTTTATAAAAAGTCTGATTTTTCGAAAAATATCGATATCCAGTTACATATTTATTATTACATTTTCCGTTTATGAATTCAGCATCTCCCTGTAATATTAATTAAATTCTTCTAGAGAATGCGGGGAATTAACTTTTTAGTAGTTCATACAATGATAATAGACGTTTGATCACGAGACTTATAATTAATTAATGAAATCAAATCAAATGTCTGCAAAGGCTTGTTAATTGGATTCAACATTTGCTCTAGAAATAACATATCAATCACCATCTAACTACACCTTACATTTCTGAATTCCCATGGCATTATTTGGCGAACGAAAATGGTAATATTATGTAATTAAATTAGTAGATACATTTAGAAAATGGAGTGCTTGCCATGCGTGCGAGATAATATATTATATCGGCAACATAAGATAGGATCTAGGAGATAGATGTACGATAAGCAGCCAGGGATTAAAAACATAAACAGAATATAACGAGTTTATTTCGTATAAATGTTTAAAACAACGATAGGCAGATTCTTAGACTTCCTTAAAGGTGGAAAAAGGTTTTTATTAAAATATATTTCTTGTCAGTGTTGATAATGCTCGCCATAAGCGAAACCCGTTCTGATCTTGGTAAATAAACGTGGAAATAAGTACAAAGGAATTTTGTGTTTTTCTTAATATTATATAATGCATTTCCACAAAGTATTGACACTGAACACCCTAAAAGTAAAGCTAAATCGATTACATTTCAATGGGGGATCTAAACATAAGTCGTTTTAACGAGAACCGGCTATTATTTAGTCTTTTAAATTTTTTTTTTTGGAAAATATATGATTAAATCATTTGAGTTTGAGTACGAGTAGTAGAGTAATCGATATGGAGGTGAATGTAATCATCACAGGTAGCCATGCCTTTTAACAAGAAATCAATAAATATAATTATAAAATGTAGTAGAAGTCAGTGGAAGTTGCAAAAATGGTTTCACGTTCTCATCTCACTGTCAATATCGAATGTTGACTTATTCAACAAACCAATTAAAATTGAGGAAATCGGTTTGGTGGTGTTGGTCTCCAAGAGTCATTGGAAATTTTATACAAAGCGGCATATCGCTTCATCAATACAACAAACAGTAAGACGATAGAAAAAAAAAACATTTTTTAAACTATGAATGCTATTATAGGCAATATGTAATAATTAATCAAAATGTATTGGTAAGATACATTGTAATTTAAAATATGACCAACACGGAAACAGTGACAATGCAAAACTAACACAAAACACTATAATTGATACACACATATTATATTGTTTTTAATTTGTATGATACAATTTGATCTCTTTGTTCTGGTGTAGCACAACATATCGTCCCTATAAAGCGAAATGTGTCTGAGTGACAAAATGGTAATTTTGAGTTATTGGCAAATGAACATTTCCCCAAATTAAATTGGGTTTTTTAAACAATATTTAATATGTTTGATGAAACAAGACAAGTGCGTAGTCAAGTATTCGCGAAAACATAATTCGATCGCATTGCTTACTTTTCTGTCCTGAGAAAAGTAAACAAGTTAGTTATCCATTATTTCTAATTTACCGAATATACTTACCAAGAGTAGAACAAATTATTTATTTCGTTATATTATATTATATCTTTTCCCATACTTAGAATATCACTTCGTCACTTTTCACACTAATAGAAAACTTGTACAAGACACTTGAATAATCATTTGCAAAAAAAATAGTTGGCATTCTTGCTTATGGACGATTTATACAAAAATACCAGGCGTAATAATAAGAACTGACATTATCTCGAAAAGTTTTTCAGATTGTCATGATGTAGCGATATTTTAGAAACAATCTCTTTATTCATTCGTTAATTTTGACAGATGATCGAATTACGAAGAAATGATATCAACTTTTTAGTGTTGAAAATTGTATATTTTTATGTTGATTAACAAGGCGTTAATATACCTAATAAAAATTTAAAAAATATTAATAATCAGTTTTGGCATTCTTATCTATGTACAAATATTATCTTATGTGTGGGCTATCGCAAATTTCTTTTTTATAATTGCATAACATGATAGTCATTTTAAAATACGTTTAATTTGTATCCATTTCAGTCGGGTATTTCATTATTATTACGTTATTCAACATTCAAATAAATAATATTAACGAAACTAGGAACGTATTTAAAATGTTTTATTGTAGTGTATCCGCTCTACTAAATAAAAGGGACCAGTGGCGGATTACCCTATAAGCGAAATTGGGGCCTCCAAATCTTAGGGGCCTCAAAAATGGCTTATATTATATGAGGGTACCCCGCTCATTCTAAAGTTGTTAAAACATGAACCATGAATGTAATTTAGTAGATAAAAATAAATTTTGAAAGTATTTTTATAAATCAGTCTCCAACATGGCTTGACGACATCAAAAATATCATTCAAAAGTACAGTAAAACCCCCATTTACACTATAGTCGGAACCGTGTAATTGGGAGTAGTGTAATTGGTGGTGTGAATCTCATACAAAATTAGGGATTTGGTTTTTTTCCGCGGAAAACGCAAAACTAAGAAAAAATATGAAAGAAATATTTAGTTTTGGTAGTAGTAAATAACCCGCATACAGACAGGCGCCCAGCTATGCGTGTATAGCCTATCACGTATTAAATCACAGACGCTAGCCAACGTTTTGACTGTATGTGCGGCACAGACGACCTGTCTCTTAGTAACGACAATGGAATGCGACCGTGCAGTTGGGGGATTTGCGGCGAATATTTCAAGTTAGCGCGTAATTCGGGGTAGTGTAATTGGGGGTTCCACTGTAATCTAAGGCTAAAAATACATTTAAAATATACATTGTTTTTCAAAATTTCAAAAGTTTCATTTTGGAATAAGCCGTGTTAATAAAGTAATACCCTCATATAAATTATATACTTTTTTTTTGTTCAGATTTTTACTTTTTACATGTAATTTTCTGACGTTTTTATGTTATCCGAAAAACAGGGCCTCCAAATTTAGTCACGCCAGGGGCCTCCCATGTGCTTTATCCCCCATTGCGAAAGTCACATAACTAGATGAATATACGACAGTATCTTTTTACAATATCGCTTTAACAGTATTTGCACTCATATTTTATTTTCAAATGGTAAACATTCTTATCATGATTGATAAGAAAAGCAGATTTAAATGTTAGCAAAAGTTAACATATTTAACCTATTTGCTTGACACACCTTGGTATTATTACTGTCCCCACTCCCAATGTGTACTAACGCTGGTCATTTGCCTGGTAACAAATTATTTTGAACATCTACGTTATGGTATTGAGAACAATGTCTAATATAATATTCATACACACGTTCTCGTCGATTTTAAAGCATATTTTTCATTGGCAAATTCGTCAGCAATAATTTTTAAAGTAACTCTTTACACATTCATTATATGTTGGCACAACCTGTATATTCTACCAACTGTCAGATATTTTATCAAGGGCGCTTTATAAATGAGGTGATGACGTCTGAGTATGCATGCATGCAGTCGAAATAGCAAACCGATGACTGTTGGGGTAGTAGAGAGCGAGGGTTGAGAGTGAGATTAGCTCATCAATATTTACTTTCCCATGCACAGTAAACGTTCAAATGTTGAAAGTCAAATATATTTACGAAGTAAATAAGCCGAAATGATAGCATATCTATCTACCCTTTGATAATGACTGTTGAATGTTATTTACTCCGTCTGGAAAATAAAGGAACTGATATGTATCGTTTAACATTTTTTTCTATGGCAGAAATCGCCTCGCGGTATGGATAACGAATTCATATGTCTTAGTAATTGATATGGCGACGACATGTTTTGTATTGTTATATTTATTTAAATACAAAATAAGCGAATTGAAAAATATATTACAAAATGTATTCCACTTCGGGGTCAGTCGTAGAAATGATCGATTTGATTTATTTTACACTGAGATACTATAGGTTTTTTTTTTAGTTTTTAAGAGCCAATTTAATAGCTGACACCTTATTTGTGCTCAGTTTGGTTTGCCATTTCACCATGGATAAACTTGCGCCAGAACAATGCAAGAAAATTGTGCAAATTTATGTCTTCAAAAATGAGGCCGGCCAGAACATTTAATAGATTAACTTTTGATTTTCGGTTCCTGTCTTGATATTGTACGCTTTCCGAGAATTGTAAGAATAAGTTTAAGCCTACAAGATCTGAACTGTGGTGTCAATGGAAACCAAAAAATAAATGCACCAGTTGAAGTTTTTCAAGAAAGGAAACATAATTTGAATCCTTTTACAAATGTGCTGCAGATGTAGGCGATCTGGTTTTCGTTGTGGTACACTTCAGGAGACAAAAAGATAGTTTGAGCAACTGAATTACAAACTCTTTTCGTAAAAAGTTGTCACTGTTGGAGGACCTCTATTAGGAACTCATAAGCAATGCACCACATGAAGATTGGACCTGAATTAGAAAAAAATATCTTGACATGAAGTGAGTTCCGACATAGTTTTCTTTTCAAAAATAAGCACTGGAGATAGATCATAAATAGAGAATATCTCTTCTGGATTATGCAAATGTACAATTTATTGTACTCGAATCGGAAATGTAGTTTTAGCGAAATATGTTGCCCCCCATACTGTTACGGCCCAGCAGCTTGCAGTAGAATTATCTTTATGGTTCGCCATAAAAATAAATTTGCGAAGCATTAAATTGCACGACCGCTGAATAGTGACCGACGGTGAAAAGCCAACATTGTCAACCTTTTTGCATGTATCTATCATAAAATTGGCTGCTAATCCAGCATTAATGAGAAGCGCAATGCTCAACCTCATGTAATAGTGACATATATGCATAATTGTAATTAACATATAATTGTAATGAAAATATATTTGTGTATTAATTATGTAAAATCCGATTTTTTTACTGGAACCTTAAACGTCATATCGTCCCTGCATCGCACATTCAATTTGTCCTATGTGATGTTCTTTGGCGAAAGTTAGTTCTGAATGCAGTTCGATGCGTAAATTCAAAGTGTCATATATGCAGAAAATATGCAAAAATATTTATTTCTACTAGGTAATTTATCAATAATTTATAAAAATCGTTATATTAGTAAAATCGTAATCTAAATATATTCCAAAAAAAAACAAAAAAAACACTTCCTGAACTTAACAAGTAACGTTTAAAATTAGTAGTAATACTAAATAATATTTTTATTTTTAATCTATCTTATCCGACAAAATACGAGAATGGGAGACCATAGTAGCGCGTGCCAACTGTTTGTAATCGCTGCTATATTATAGGTACGGGCAACGGATATGTCAATGTAGGTGACCGTTCAATTTGTAAGGGGTGGCCAATCCATTATCGAATAGTCATTGTGAGGGATCTACTGGCCTAAATAAAAACGAATAACAAATAATCACAATAGGGGCATATATTATAATGGCGCTAAACAGAGATTGAAAACCTTTCTTTAATATGTGCAATAAATTAACCTAACTTAACCTAACTAAGTACTTGGAGTAATTACTAATATTTCACAAAATGGAAATAATAAGCTGTTAACTTTTATGATAAATATTTTAGTTTCGACGAATCCTTTTTTTAAATAAAACTTAAACATAAAACATAATTTTAGTGGATAATAAATAAGTTTTTTTAATCTTTTTTAAATCGGAGTCGGACCTTTTATAGATTTCGGAGTCCTAGTCACGGTTTTTTCATGACTCCACAGCTCTGCATTTATTAATTTAATTTCTTTCTTTTAAAACTGAACACCATCCCACGCTATTTACACAATCATTATAATAATCATTTGAGTACTAACTGTCTCAACAATAAACAAAAATATTATATTATACCGAGCATGCACAACCTAGTGATGGTTTCAAGCCACAAATAAAAATAAAATTTGAAGAAAGCTCAAACTGCTATTTACACGGGGCTACGTTTCGTGTAAAACAGTCGTGTAAAAAGATGCAGTAAATATAGATATATGAATCATCAAGTTGCAAGACGCAGTCTGAAAGCTTTTACAAGTTTTGAGTAAATTACGAAAAACGGCTGTTTATCTACCTAACATTAAATAGATGTGTTAGCAAATGTAATTATAACCAACACAGAAAACGTGTATAAAAATAATGATACATTTTTATCAATATTGTAATTTTGAAACAGTTATCAAAGAGACTAATTTTTCTTTACCAGATAGCATGGAATTTAAAGCTCTCATCCGCCTACTAGATTGAATTTAAGCTAAAGAAAAAATAGCGTTCACAGATAATTTTCATAAAAAAATCCTTTCAACATGGTTTTTGAAACTCGATGATTCAAATGAAAGATAGGATATTTATAATAAGGAGTTTTTAATATTTATGATTACGTATTGTATTTATAATTAGAAAGTTAATGCAGTCTTTGTTTGTATTGTTAAGCTGCAAAATCGAATTAAAATTATCATAATACTGCTTCATTGAGACGGAAAAGCTTGCTCATATTTATTTAATTCAACGATTTACTTTACTTTAAATATGCATAGTACTTAGGTATACAAAGTAATTTAAAAAAAATACTATTTATATTTTAATTTTTTGAAGAATTATTCGAGGGGCCACATAAAACGCGCCACGTGCAGGTTGTGCATTAATATATTACACCACCGTATTATCATATCATATTAAGTTTCGGTATTTTAAAATTTAATCATAAAATACTAAGCCGTTACAATAAAAATATTTTAACTCGTAAATTATCGAATACCTAACGCTATATGTACATATAACGATTTGGAATTTAATATTCAAAGAGACGTAATTGCTGTGTTTCTTACATATTTTATTAGAAGGCTTAATAATAATTAACGTTAATATATGCGCCACTGTCAATGCCAAGGTCAAGGTCACAAACAAATTAAAATAAAAACCGGCTTATCTTCGATTAAAAATAATTTGAAAAAAGCGATAAGATCAAAAAGATACAAACCCAGGTCGGTGTCGCTTCGTTTGTAGTTAATATTTTCTACATCTAATATGTCACTTTTTGAAAGAATGTTGTGCAACTGGTCTTAGCAAATATCATCAAAGTCCAGTTATTATGTATCAAGCAAATTTTGCTTATTTAAATATCAACCACAAAACATCGACTGCCATATTAGTGCCCGGTTCGGTGATTCTTCCGAACACGAATTTTCCGTGCAAGAATACTCCGTATACCGATTCTTCTGAACACAGACTCTTCCGTACACAGAATACTCCGTACCTACTAGAGGTCTGCACGGGCCAAAGTTTTACAAAACTACCCGGTCCGAGCCCGAAAAACTCACGCCCGACCCGGCCCGGGCCCAAGTCTAATACCGCACTTGTTACCCGAACCCGACCCGAAACTCTTTATTTTAGCTCACCGAGAAATTTGAAATCCTCGATTTGCTATATTTTTCCCCAGATTATCTCCGAAAGTCCTTTTTTTTTTTTAGCTCACCGAAGAATTTGAAATCCTCGATTTGCTATATTTTTCCCCAGATTATATCCCAAATTCCAAGGCCCGGCCCGAGCCCGACTCTCAATTGCGCTTACCCGCCCGAGCCCGGCCCACGGGCCGGGTCGGGTAAGAGCCCGTGGGCCAGGCCCGGGCCCGTGCAGACCTCTAGTACCTACATTTAAATATAAAAATCATTGTTTTGTTATAATGTGTAATGTCTTTTGTCAATAATTTTGCCATATATTTTTCATAATGAAAACAAGCAAAATATTTCATTTTAATTTATATATACAGTTTATCATCTTAACTTATTAGCTTAAAGTTTTGTTAGTAAAAACACAATATTTCTTTGTACTTCATTCCACTTTATTAATTAGGTCAGAACCGGTTTCGCTTATTGCGAGCATTGTCAACTGATAAGAAAAATATAAAAACAGTGTTATTTATACAAATTTAAATTTGTAAAATTAATAAAATGGAATGAAGTACAGAGGAATATTGTGTTTTTATTAATATAATGCCTTTCCACCAAGTATTGACAGTGAACACCCTAAAAGTGATTAAAGTTTTGGCGTATTATCTATAAAAAAATGTACTATATGGTAATTGGGCCGATATTATTGATTATACATTTGAAATATCATGCATATAGATATTTCAAATTTATTATAACATTTAATATATTATGTATATTCAACTTTTTTGAACAAGTTGCAGAAAACGTTTGCCATCACTAGTCCAGTGGCTTGCAGTATAAAGTACATATATTACAAACTATTCGTAGTGATATCCGTGGTTAGAATCCTCTAATTGAATTTGTACTTTTATCCATTTATGAATCTTACTCTTTTTCCTATCACATTCTTTCTTCCTTAAATTTGATAAGCAAACAAACATTCTTGCGTGCACAAATTCTTTGATAAAAAGTTGTGTTTAATGAGTATAATTATGACTTAATTTTGCATAAAAATGTGGATAAAAAAATTGTACGTCTCGTTCAACTAAAATTGATGGGGACATTAATTGAAAATTATGACGAAGAGTGTTAATTTCAAAAGTCAACGCACCTGGAGGTCGAGTGCCATATGCACGATGCACATTGCGCGATGCATAAAAATATAGCTGCATAAAACATTCCAGTGCTGTTCAATTGATAGGTTAAATAATTTAAAAAAACAACGTGAAAGATGTACAGATAACACAAAAAAACTAGTTGCATAAATATAGAAAAAAAACAGTGTATATTCGGAAAATACTAGTTAGATTTTTAAAAAAGTACCGGGTTACATGGGAAAAAAGGACTGATTTAAGTAATACATTATTTTATAGATGGTTTAACTTAATGTTCATCACATTTTATTTAACTAAACGACGAAGATATTGCGTATGGTACCATTGCTTAACATTACAGTGGAACCCCCAATTACACTACCCCGAATTACGCGCTGTCTTGAAATATTCGCCGTAAATCCCCCAATCGTACGGTCGCATTCCATTGTCGTTGCTAAGAGACGGTCGTCTGAGCCGAGCATACAGTAAAATGTTGGCTAGCGTCTGTGTATTCAACCCGTGCCAGACTATACACGCATAGCTGGGCGTCTGTTTGTGTGCGGGATATGTACTACTACAAAAACTTAATATTTCGTCTATACTTATATATTTTATTTTTTGCAAAACTAAGGGAAATTTTAGTTTTGTAATTACACGGTCCCGACTATAGTGTAAATGAGGGTTTTACTGTACTGTTGGAAATACCTGGTCTGCGTCAATAACAATGGTCGAACAAATGATTCTATAGAAAGACGCTTTCAAGAGTAAAATTGAAATGGCGTCCACACATATATATTATCCCTGACACAGTGGGCGTTGGAGAACAATTGGATTAGAGTGCTGCCTCAAGAATAATGCTTTTGTTATCCATTTTATTTGACGACGAAACTGATTTGTTTAACTGATGTTTTCATACAAAAAACAATTTGTAAATACTAGTAGGTTCCTCTGTTCTCTGTGGCATTTGCGATTCTTTAATTCGATTTTAATCATTACGTGACAAAAACAAATAACTCCCAGTTCAACTTAAATTCGATCCGATTTGTTTTCACACTGCCTGCTATTGACAATGCAGTGTAAGAGAAATTAACCCTCCAAGTACGAGCGTAACCATATGGTCACATTAAACATCGTTGTCTATTGATCCCACTATTCATCCTTTTTCTACCTGAATATCGTTGCTTTCACTCGTATTTGGTTAAGAAAGGTACAGACTTCAGTTAGTCATCAGCCGCGGGGACAGAAACGGTCACCAAAAACACATGCGATTTTTTGAATTTCCGTTTGTTTTAGTGGACTTTTTGAAACTGTTAGTTATTTTTTTATCAAAACATCAAATTATTTACAATTATTTTGTTAATATATTTTAATTAAAATTATGTTGATCTAAAGAGGTCAAATTGTAAATATTTTTTAAAATTTCACGTTTAGCTATATTTCAAACCCGAATGTTTGCATGCCCATACGGTCACTTTTGTCTCCTAACTACTGTCCGTACGCAATATTACACGGTAATAAAAGGATGAGCATGACCATATAGTCGTGCGGGGTTTCTATACAACGACTTTGCGTTTTTTTTTTTAATTTTTGTTAGGAATAAAAGTTATCCGTGACTTCAATATGGCTTAAAAATATTTTTTTTATCGAAAAAAGCTCTCGTCTCTGGAGGGTTAAGTGATTCAGGAGCATTTTAAAAAAGGCTAATACCTAAAGGTTCGTTCATAACATTCTATCTGGCTCGTATTGTAAAATTCAATAATAGTAACTGTTAGGAAAATTACAATTGAAGAAACTGTGAATGGTAAATACTCCAGATTGAAAAAAAAAATTAAAACACAAGATAAGATTGGTATCAATTGAAAATAATTGTGAGCTGAGAGAAACCAGTTATCAGTTTTGACCAAATATTAAGTTATCTTTTAAAATATATACATCATTTATCGTCATGTTCAATATTTACAATGATAATTCAATTTTTAATCACTCGTTCGCAGTAATTTTTTAAATTTTAACATTAGCAAAAGCAAACACTTCACGGCAGCTGGGCCGGGCCGGGCTAGCCCAAGCGATATAAAAAGATATTGATTTTACATATTACCATACCTTATCATGATACTTAGTGAGATAAATATTTAAAAAATATATACCACCGATTAGAGGTTAAAAAAAACATATCGCAGTCGTTTGGCATGCAATAGATATATGCAGTACGTAGACAAAAAATAAATTCTGCCAAAAAAATCAAGTGAATTAATTTAAGGTTGGTGAATGAAATATGATACTATTTAATTAGTTCACAAAATAAAATACTTCAAAGAGAGTAGTGGGGATAGAAGGATAAGGCTAGGGGTTAACTAATCGCTCTCGCTACGCTCAGTTATCAGTGGCGGGTTAAGCACTTTGGAGGCCCCAGGCGCAATAAATTTTGGAGGCCCTGTTTTTCGAATAACATAAAAGTGTTGCAAAACTCGCAGTAGAATAATAATGAATATTGAAAATTGAAATTAAAATATACGGGTTTATATAATTTATGCTATTTTTGAGGCCCCTAAGATTTGGAGGCCCCAAGCGCGCGCCTCTTGCGCTTATGGGGTAATCCGCCACTGTCAGTTATTAAAGAATCGGAAAGGGTGAGAGGAAGTTTTTAGACATCACCCATGCCTTTGAACAGAAATCGATCGAAAAAAAATGTTGTTCATACTGGGACATGAACCCGTGAAGTCCGGTATGGAAGACCACAACGCTAACTGCTGCGCCATAGGAACCGACAGGCAGAAGTTAAAACATTATTATTCGTTTGTTTCTGTAGGGGTTTGTCAGTTATATATCGATTTTGGAAAGGAAAAAGGACGTAACCCACAGTTTATTCAAAATAGCTTTTTTTTCGATAACCACAATGTATTCAACTTGATACACGTACTATCAAAAGGATGCAAGCTGCAAATGCCGAATTAGTATATAAATTTAGCTTTTAAGTTTGAAAAAGATGACCTTGTAAAATATTAAAACCAAGAAAAAAGACTGAAATAAAGGTTTTTCATAGACAATTTCTTTGATTAATATTAGATTAGGTCAACTAAACACCAGTTTAGAAGTCTCCGTGCACTTTAAGGTTGTTTATAATTCATAATTTGCATATGGCCCAAAATCATCAAAACACGTTTTTTGTTTGTTACATGTGTGGGTTACGTCCTTTTTCCTTTCCAAAGTCGATATCATTAAATATTGTGTGAAATTAAATAATAAACCTACGTATTTTTTTTATATATTTTTACATAATTTTGATTATCAGTTTTTGTTTTTGAATGTATCATGTATAAACATAACCAAAAAATAAGTAATATCAATAAAAAAAATACAAATTAAATAAAACTATGATTTTTCGAAATTCGGTTTGGTTTTTTTATTTAATGTCTGGTATACATAGTGTTCAAATATTATTATGACGATAGTAATAATCATCGATCCAGGTAACGCCCCTTTTACCCAAATCGTTGGCTTACGGTTAATGTATGCAGTTACTGATAAAAGTGAAAATATACACCCACATAAAACGAAAAAGTATTTCACGTACCACCAAAACAATTCGTAAATTTTAATTCGACTTCGAAGCGACTTCGATTTCCTAGTCGCCCATCTGAAGCTTTGAAACAAGAATTAAACTTTCTTTCGATTCATTTTGTTTTCCTTTCATACAAATTATTGTGTGCGTTGAATTACTACTCCTTTTATAAAAACCTTAGCTAACAATGATTTCAGTATAAGGTCACCTGCAGTGCTCAAAGGTGTGGCCACTCATGCATTAGAGCAGGGTTTCCCAAACTTATTGTGCAATGGATCATTTCTCAAATCTGGAAATGTAATCACAGCTTTTTTAGGTTAAATAATTCATAATTGTAGAAAATGGTCAATTATTTATAAAAACATGTTACATAAAAATATGAGTGAAAAAAGCTCGTAGTGATGCAAAATCTCCGCCTATACCTAGATATTTGACGTTTTATTATAAACATCAATGGAGATTCACCATCGCTCGATACATCATATTTAATAAAATATGATGTAAAAGATGTGTTGCAGGCAGCGGTGGGCTGCCAAAATCTTAACAAGGGGCTCGGTAAATGTCAGCCAAAATGCCTACATATTATAGATCAGTGTTTCTCAACCTTTTTGGGCCCGTGGCCCCTTTTGAGTGTCTTATTTTTCTGTGACCCTCCCCCTCATACCTGTTTTGCACTACTGAAGTATAAGTCTTATAAGGAATTTTGGGACCCGAAAGGAAACCCCATTTTTTTTAGGTCTTCCTAGAATTTGAAATTCAAAATCCCAGAAATTTGCGGATATCCGAAAATGAATGTCGTGAGACTTTTTTTTAGGTCTTCTTAAATATTCCAATTTCTAAAACAACAATGTACGGATTTCGAAAAATTCGCCCGTGGCCCCCCAAAATTGTACTGTGGCTATTCTTAAAAACCCCCTGAGGCCCCATTAAGACATGCTGTAGTCCGCCGTTGAGAAACCCTGCTTTAGACGATGCAAAACCCGTAGCCCGAGGGTCACATGTGGCACCTTTGTTTTTGTTGTTACCATTGAATGTATTATCTTTAAATTAACATATTTTTAAAAGTAAATTATTGAATTTAATAAATGTTAGCAAGTTTTTTCGATAACGATGCAGAATAGAAATATACTCAATGATTTTTCAGTTTTATACTACAAATTGTATGGCAATTTCTAAAGAATTAGTTTGAAATTTACAAAGACAAAGATCGCATTAGCATTTGAAACAATAAATTTCTAAATAGTTCACAATAAAAGCATATGTTATAGAGGTTTGCACGGGCCCGGGCCTGGCCCTCGGGCTCCTACCCGGCGGGTTCGGGCGGGTAAGCGCAATTGAGATTCGGACTCGGGCCGGGCCCGGGTAAGGAATTTATTTCTTCAGAAAAATATTTCGGACTACGTTCGTCTCATAAGTCACCCATGATAATTTTAATTATAACCAGTTCTATAGTGAATCGTAAATTGTAGTGAATTTTTAAACAACGGGTTCTTTTCGGGCTGAGGAGTATAAATCCGGGCTTCGGGTCGGGTTCGGGCCTGAGTTTTTCTGGCTCGAACCGGGTAATTTTGTAAAATTTCGGCCCTTGCAGACCTCTAATATGTTAATAACTACCCCGAATTCTCTTTTGCGAATTCCTGTTCAAAATAGCACGACCGAATGCAATGTAAACTATGCCGTATACATATATTCGTTTATCTATGTATACGGCATTTTTTTACACTATACCCCTGTAAAGAAAGGATTAAGCGTACTTAAAATTTCATTTTACTCGGGGCCTGAAATCATCATTAAAAAAATGCGGCCCGCTAGATGAAACGGTTGTGTTTGTCTGCTTTACACCAAGGATTGACGATAAACACCTTAAACTTGATTTTATTCAGACATTACACATGCTTGATTGACAGTTGGCTTCACAACCCTTAAACCTCGTTTAGCTTCTGCACGGCTAATATAAATATTTTGCACATTTTAATATACACATGGAATTCTATGACGTTCTAATGATATCCGAAAAACATGCCCTCCAAATTTTATTGCACCTGGGGCCTCTCGTTTGCTTAGCCCGCCATGCTTCTTGTGACTCAAAAAAATGTTGATGTCTCACCTTTCTTTATTTTCAATGCAATATTCCTGCAATACCGGGTGGAGTGGATTATCTGCATTATAAGATAAACTTATCTGATTAAGATTTCAAAATCGTGTACCTTGGTAGAAAGACTAGTTTAAAAAATATCTATTCCCCCTAGTTTTAATAATTCGCTCACTTCATTACTAATAACTATTAGCATGTAATGAATTTTCAAAACCTCAGCTCGTCATAATATCACTTTCTTAAACAAACAAGTGACTGCTTTGGTTTATTATCTTACGTACAGATAAATAATATGTTTGTAGTTCCAGGAAGAAGGCTATAATAAAACCAAAAAGAAATTTAAGAAACCTATCCCAAAACTGCAAAATAATTACGGTAAACCATTGTATGTATGTAACTTCATACAAATCTAGACATCTGTTAACAATATAATACCCAACATCGGTATTTTTCAACATAGTCAGACAAAAGACAATAACCAAAAGGATCTCTTTTATTAGGCAGCTGAAGTAAATGTATTTTTTGACAAAATTTAAGGGGCAACAAAGACTTCTTATGTTTCATAATAAAATGTAACCTTCTACAAAAATTTTAGCTAAGTACTGCTGATTTCATATGAAACGAATGATTTTCTTAACTTAACAAGGGGCTCGCCGGACGTGCCGAAATTTAACAAGGGGCTCGCGCGAGCCCCCCCGAGCCCCCTCCAGCCCATCCCTGGTTGCAGGGTATATTATGTACCATTCCAAATTTTCACAAACACCTTTATAGGTCCCACGGAACACCAGTCTTCTGTGGAACACAGTTTGGGATGCACAAAAGCATGGGTTACATAGCTTTTTCGAGTGAAGACTTTTTTTGTAACAGGAAAATAACTGGCGATTCCCTTATATGTACATACAAGTAGTTACATATTTACACTGTTGCGGATCACAAACCACCGATTGGGAGTCTGTGCACTGCGAGGTATGCGTTTATTTTGCGGTATCTATTTCGACATCGCGTCTTCGTCAGGACTATAAATATCTATCTCTGTGTAGTAGATACATTATGCAAGTATAATGAGTAAAATGAGTCATTGTTTACAAAGATTCTGCTTTATAACCGATTAGATATATGTACTTATTCCATAATAAATTATTCCTTTTAATCTACACAATATGTATAATGACTTCAAGTCACAGACTAAGCGTCATTGTTTTCTTGGCTCCAGCTACGATATGCTGGGTGTTGCCAAGTGATGAAAATAATTACGACAAAGCTTTCAAAACGTGTGTATTTTAAATTTTTAATAATTTATTCGAGTTCTTCAAATTCAAACAATAAAAATGCTGAATTATTCTTAAATGTTTGAATCATTTCTACAATCGATGAATCAACACAACAACAATAGCCTATTTCAGTATTTTTATTGACCTCTGATGCTAAACAAAATTAATTTAGCACAGCACTATTTCTCATCTCTTAAACTTAACTTCTCAAACACAGGATCGGCAAAATTGAATGTGGAGTCGAGTGAAGTTTATAGTCACAGAAATTGCTTCTGAAGAATAATATGTACTCCATATGTGGATCATATGGTCAATAATCGCTTTGTTTCCTCCCAAGATATACGCCAGTATTCTTCAGTTAAGAAAAGTTCATTTTATTGATAGTACCCTACGGCCCTTCAGGGCGCCGTAATCTTACCGATTGGACGAAAAGACAAGAGTTGAGTTTTCCGAAAAAAAAATTAGCATGTTACCCAGCCAGTTCTTATGTCTTTTCAAGAACACTGTCGACGAAGAGCGCTCCCTGATCCTTTCCATAATCCACGATTCCTTACGAAAATATATCGTCAGTCTGATGTAGAACTAATTATACTCACATTTTCTAAACGGTTTGTCGGCTTATTTTTAAGATTATGCAGTCATAATCTGTCAAAAAGGTTTTCCTATAACTTATATTTCAGTTGATTTTCCCTATTGAAGTGAAGTATTTTATTTAGGAAGATATTGAAATATAAAATATGTAAATGGCACAATTTACGAATTTTCAGATTAACTAGTTTTGCATTCAGAAGATATTTTATTCTCAAGGTTTTATGATTACACGGTTTACTGACACTTCTTCGGGTGACATGAATATGATTCGCTAGGTGCCATAAAGCAGAACTGGTAGAATTCAAGAGTTGGGCTAGTCATTTGTTTGTAACTTGTAACTAGTGCATCCAATCCTAGACCCTTTTTAATCCCGGGATTTCAGGATTGACAATTTTTCCGATCCCGGGATCGAATATTCACCATAAAATCGTGTAGAAATTCGGGATTAACGAATTTTTGCCCGGCGATTTTGAAATTCTGGGAATTTACGGATTTCCTAAAATTAAAAACTGCGAGACCTTTTCTTTAGCTCTTCCAGGATTTCCAATTTAAAAAACTCAGGAACTAACGGAATTCCTAAAATATAATTTCCTTAATCCCGAAATTTCGGGATTGGAGGCCCTACTTGTAAATAGGAAGAATACTGGATAATATGCAGAATTATAAATCTATATTGTTGTATACATATTTGTATTATAAGCTGGCATGGTTATAAAAAATCATATAACTATAATTATGTACCACACCACACAAGAGTCGACGGTTTGTCACGGTCCATGTGTTCTAAATAAAGCACGTGTAGATTTCGATTATAATTAAGTAATTTTCTAACGTATATAAATTATTATTCCGGCAACACTTGAGATTGAAGATGAGCGTCAGGGATCATTTCAGAATTGGAATAAAGCGATGTTTCACAATGGAAGTTCAGAGGAGTTTGAGTTCAATCTCTCGGTCGGGGTTAGTCAACCGCTATCGTTACTCTCATTAATTCATAAAATTATTATTACCCTTAATTGCAGTTCACACCGCATTGTAATCCTGCATGTCACTTCTATTAACCCTTTCATTGCCACAAAACATGCAAACGTAATTTAATTTAAATTGATGCTTCGTTGACCTAAAATAATTGTGACAAAAAGATGAATCAACATTATAAGTGCATACCAACAAAAATACATTCATAAAAAAAGTATTTTTTCTTGACATATTTCAACGTACTTTATTATTTATGATGACTCCTTTCTATTGGTTTTTCAACTGGTATGCATTGAAATACACACACACAATTCAATCCTGAAAACGCTTGGGTTTTCAACTAAAACAACTACTCGTGTCGTTATGCGCTTGATACTTCATAAATGCATAATCAAAGGTCTGCATTTAACATTGGCAATGATAATAATATAATCAATATACACAAACATTACTTTATATACATACAGTAAACCCCCATATAGCATTCCCCCTATAGAGAAGTTTTCTATATCGAATGCTGCAGTCCCCCTATAGCGTATTTTTTTTTCAAAACGTTGATTTTTCAAGGTCAATTTTTTTAAAAGTATTTTTATCAAAGCTGCGGAATCGTGTAAAAAAGACGACTCCAGCTTTAAAATAATTAACGACTCGGACACCGACTCCGAGGAAATTTTTCAATAGTTTCATTTTAACTTATATCTATCCATCTATACCATAAGATCATCTATAGTCAGCCAATCGTGCAAAACACTTTGAACTATTTTGTTTGAATACACATTAAATATATTTTTCAAAAAAAATTCGAGCCGCTCATTTTTTACGACTCCGACTCCACAGCCCTGATTTTTATAAATATATTATGTTATTCCTATTATAAATATGTGCATTGTCTTTTTTGTCAGTAGTTGTTTGTCATTTGACTTCGCTAGAGGTATTCTGTGAACGTAAAAATGTTTTATTCGCTGATTTCGTTCAATTCACACAATACAAAGGTGTCGGCTGTAATATAATATATGATTTTGCTCAGTCCTGATTTATTTTTAATCATTTAAAATGCTCCCATAAAATGAATCCGTGCATATCAATGATAACCTATTTTGACTAAACAATATCACGTCGGTCGCGGATTATAAATGGTAATGTTATTGATTAATTGAATAATCTCTTTTACCAGATAAGATTTGACATGGAAAATAAATAGATTATAACGTAAGCAACCACATCATTCATTGCAAAATACAAACACAAGCGTGCAGACACGTGTTAGTCGAACAGAAACTCCCCCTGCGACGAATTTGCCCACATCGTGTGGCACGGTTTAATTTTAACGATATCTAAACAGAATTTACCCGCAGAACGAAAGTGACTTGTTATACCCCGGTTCACCCTACTATCGTCAATAATAAACACCGATAATCAATAAACTATTGTTTGAGGGTTTCATACGACATCAAAATATAATGATATTTATAAAGAACAAGATCAAACTGACCAATAATGTTATGATATAGTATTAATTCACCTAAAAAGCTACACTAACAATTTTATTCTGGAAAAACTTGCTGTTCTCTTCTTTCTTCACCTTGTGTAATAATCAATTGACGTACAAGGAAATTGTGTTAAGTACTTACTGCTGAATTTATGCATTAATATAGTGGTTCCAAACTTTGTGTAACTACGCCTCCATTTAAAAAAAACAATATCTTCGCGCCTCCCCATCTTTTATTTCGTATAATAATAAAGACAAGTTTTAAATGGTAAAGAAATAGTTTAAGCTGTTTGTTCCTCCGCGCCTTCCAGTTTGGAAATCGCTGCATTAATAGAACCTACATACTCCATATAAAAAGCGGGTATTATCTATGCCTTTTTTCTCTTTGGATGATACAACTAAAACTAAAATTATTCACCCGAGCTTTAAAAGCTAACCTATCATGCAAACGAAAGAAAATTACCCTCGGAAGTTTTCATGCAACATACAATATCTATCGTTTGTATTATATGCAGGACTGGCTCGTGACCTGTGCAAAGAGTGCGGTGCACACAAGCGCAGCGGCACCGCACTAAGATTGGATTCGGAAATTCGGTGGCGTATTTGAGGGGAGTAGGACTTGGCATGTCTCCTCGGGTGCCTGATCAGGGGAGTATCAAAATGAGACTAATAGCTCCATCGACTTTTAAAAATTAAATTTGTCCGTGTACATACAGTTTAGTTAAAATATTTCTTCAGAAGTCAGTAGACTGAACGAAAGTCTGAGCTATGAATGCAGATAACAAGTTCATGCATATTCTATGTATTTTTACATAATTTTAACATAATATACATAAAGTCAATTGCAATTAAAGCTATTTTCAGAAAAAAAAACTGTAAATAAATGAACGGTTTTGAATATGTGAATCGAATTCGTCAATCATTATCGTGCTATATACAAGTGTTTAGAACAACAAGTTAGTTAAAATTCCATGATAATTGAAAATGACAATTGTCTCAAAACAAGGTTTTTTGACTTATCGCTTTCAGCCAGTATACCGACGATTTTTTTTATCTTAATATGAGTCGTCTGGTATCAAAAGCATAACTGTTCCCATCAACATGTATGGAAAAGTTCTGCTTTTGATACCAGATGACTCATATTTACGATTTACAAGGATACAGGTGTTTCCTTGTAATTATTGTTTACCTGAAATTTCGTTGAAATGTGTTTCAATTTTTAACAAAAAAGGTACGTGTTTTGTGTTTGCGATCAGTTTGGGGAGCACCGTCAGACACATTGTAAACATATTGTGATACTACTGAAGATTAAATGTCTTCTTATCCTATTATCATTGGCTTTTTTGATTGGTTTAAAACACTAGTTTCCAAGTTTTTTGTTACTTCTCCACTCATTAAAAAACATAGCGTCCTCTCACTAGTTCATAAAATAATAGTCTCTTTTCAAGTATGTAGCAAAAAAATACAATCTTAAAAAAGTGAAAACATGTATAAAAAAGGAGGGACTTATCTGTGTAGTTCATCCCAAGTGCATACCATCCTAGGAACGCCACTGCTAATGGGTAATGGCGTGATTAATCCATCATTTATTTTAATTAATGCTAAGTAGTTGTTTAACAAAACGGTTGGCGCTGGTCAGGGATATTTCGTTTTAATTATTTAAGTGATATGGGCATGACAAAATTTTGACCGTATGAATTATAATTATGTTTTATTCAGTAACTACACTACTAGTAGATACTGATCCAATACAGATGTCTCTGTATGGTATTTTGATAATAAGCACGTAAAACTACTTCAATATATTATATATCATTCTTAATCTCCTGATACTAGGTTAAATTAAATTCGTGCGTTTTGTTTGAAATGTTATGGTGCACTCGAATTTAATTACGCGAGTTTTGAATTTCGATGGTTTGTATCGCTTTAATTAAAAAATCAATCAGCCAACATTATTTAAGTTTTTTTTAATAAGTTCGCTGTAGTTAGTGTTTGATTGGTAAATAAAACAAAACGACTTACTCACTTACTTCCCTCCAATAAATATTCATTATCACTGATATTAAAATTTATCTTCGCCATATTTTTTGATATTTCTGATCTTTACATTGTGGGTAATAAACACACTTCAAATTCGTACGTTTTAACAAGATAGAATTTGGAAGAAACAATACTTAACACTTTATAAGCGGTCGTTTTTTAGTGATTAGCACAAAAATATATTACATTCTTAAAATCAACATAACTTCTAAGCCAAACAATATTTTCGGCTGAAATTTTCAAAGAAATCATATGTGACATTTAATCATTGAAAATAAAATGAAAACATTTTGAATACATCATAACTTCACTACTTTTCTAAGCTGAATATAAAAACCTGTTATTAATTTAGTAGATAGCACTCCACTTGTTATCAATATGAAATATTCAAAATATTCTGTATAAAAAATAACATTAATCCATACCATACAATTATATAAATAATTATAGTATAAAATTTTCATTCCTACAAATTTACAATCACTGGAAGTGTGAAATCTGATGCCCTAAATATTCGAGAAACATGTCTTGTCTTTTTTAAAAAAATACTATGTGTGAACGAACATTCAGGGCATAATAAATTATGAGGTTAATTGCTTATTGTCAAAAGGGTCACTTGCCGCGGCAGTTATTTTGAATAAACCATTAAAAAATGAGTCAATGTACCAACAAAACCGATAAACGTATTTTTACGTTTCCCGCCTATAACGTGTTAAATGGTTAAGTGATCCGAAAATTCGTTTTTGAAAAAAGCGGAAATCTAGCATGTTACCACAATGTTCAATTTCAAGAATTTGACCATAAGAAATAAAACAAAAAAATGGCGTCGAAACGGATACTACCCACTTGCCTTATCTCACACTTGGTTGCCCCACGGAGATTGTTTTCTTAGGGCTTCTCAATAAATTAAACAGCCCCTCAAAATGCTCGTAAAAAACTCGAGTGGCATGCTATCCCAAGGAGTGGTCTAACTTCTAAGACCTAGCACACTTTGGAGATAAGACGAATATAAAAATGAAAGGTTTGGTTTTAAAGACAACAGAAACCCATACAGTCCTTATACGAGGCTTTTAACTAATTGGAAGATAGCACTTAATGTGTACTAATTTTATTAATCAGATATTTAGTTTTATAATAGGGACACCAGACATAAGTAGTAACAGACGTAGGTTATTTTATACAACTATCTTTTTTCGATACCTGTTTTTTGCACAAGTAAACGTAAAGGTAATTGCACGAAAAATTTCTTTTTTTAGTTAATAATCGAGAATTATTATTATGAGAACTATGGATAAAGAAAAATAAAATAAACGTATCTTATGATTGAACTATCATATGGGAAAAAAAAATGAGGTTGAGGGACTGAGTAACAGTTCTCGTAGAAAAAAAAATCTGTTGAGATACCTCCATTAGGAGGTCATATAATCCACATTGGGAGCGGACATGGATAAAAACAAAATAATAATAAAAAAAATGACTGAAAAATCATTCTCGTTTTTATCGTATGCTTTTTGTCAAAATAGAAACTGATAAAGGCATTCATTATGTATATGAAATATAATTTGTTGTTATCTATTTTTAATTAACTTAAATATAATAATGGTGTTAATAACCCATAAGTGATATATTATTAAATTGCACACTAAAAAATTAAATTAATTATGGTGTACGCACATATTTTAAGCTCAACAATCCAGTAGAAAAAAATGTAAAATAAACTTCTTTTTGATGAGGTCACTCGATTTTTGATGCATTTAAAAAAGATTTATTTAGAAAGTAATTGCGGCAGTGTTAGTATGTATTGTGTTTTTAAAAACAATTTTAACTCTACCTCAACCCCTAGTAAGCAAGGCTTTTGTTACCACTTTCTGTTTCAATTAATCGATAGAGGCTACATATCGCGAATTAAAAAATATATGTTTAATGATTTTAAATAAAACCACAAGAGTCCATGGTCCGCCACGAGCCGGCCCTGGTAATAGTGCTGGTTAGTGATACTACGTATGTGTGCAAAATTTATTAATCAATAAAAAGCGAAATTGGAGTAGCCAAACATGATACTCTGACTCCTCCATAAATTACGACTCCAACACTGCACGACCCTGGTTTTAATCGTGCCAAAGACTTCCATCAACCGACTTCATACATCCGTTGGTGTCGACCTTTTGTATCGGTTTATTTATAGAAATTATCAAGTAGCGTGGTATAAGTTATGCACTTTTGTATGAATGCAGTTATTGAAATAATATTGGTTTACCGACTTAAATAAACATTGTAAAGCAAGCACGTGCCCATCCTATGAAGTGGAAATATATCTTTTTTGAGCCACAACATCTGCCTCTCTTATAGTTCAAGTTACATTTAAATTTCCACTTATAAATCCAAGTTGAACTTACATAAAATAAGTGCTTTTTAATAGCTATTTTAAGGTATAAGCAACTTAAATTAAAATAGACATGAATGTTTTAAAAAAAATGGAAATAAAGGTGGGTACAATTCAGACATACGAAAGAAGGAGATAGTAAAAGAGTAAGAACCCGACAATATGCAAATATGAAAAAAATAGATGCAATTTGTCAGTAAAATACAAACAACAAAATGTTGAGTGGACAAAATTGATATAGACGAATGGTACGCACAATTTTTAAACTAAGTGCCACTTTTCCAATGCTAAATTTTAAAGTGCCAACCACAGTTTATAACTTATTTGCTTGCCATATTGTATAACATACAAATGTTTAACAGTATCAGATCGTTCGATAAATTGAAAAAGATTAACTGTTAATAAAAAATATGTATTAACAGTAAGTTAAATGATGCGGATGACTAGTCGCAGCGAGCTCGAAACTCTGACTAAATTTTAAGCAGTCTTCACTTTTATGCAGAAAATATGTTTGTTTATATCAACTAGAATAATTTATCCGTTATGATTATTGTCAAATTTACAAGAGCAAATAAATACATTTTTTTAAATATGCATGTTTTCTAAATTCTTTAAGAAGTTTAGAGTGCCACCGAAAAATACTTTTAGTACCACAAGTGACACTCAAATTACCCAGTGCGCATGACCGATATAGAATAATGATAGATTTGTTATGAAGTTAATTTACCAGGACTTTTTTTGGATTCCAACGTTCAATTTCATTTTTTAGGAGGGTAAGGGATTTAATAGGAGTAAGATTGACATAATAAACAAATAAATAAGATTTAATTTACATAATACATTAGAAAAACGATGACAGCTTTGTAAAAACTCAAGCGTATCATCCCTTATCAAATACTAACTAATGAATACCTATATATTGTTCTTTCTATAAAAAAATTGAAAAACAGTGCGTGATTTAGGCACGAATAAGAATGACACGTGTAGTAATAATAACTTCCTTCGTATAACATTGCCAACATTAATTGACTAATGTGTGACAAAACAGCAACATATGAAAGTGTATAATGTGATCTGGGAGTTTGAAATGCGGTATATACAGAGATTGTGAGAGCAGAAGAGACCTGTGAATGATATGAATTTATTCAGTCTTTTCCAGAGAGCAAGCGAACATCGGTCAGGGTTTGTTTGGTAAAAGTATTGTCCATTATGAGTTACGGTCAAAAATTCATCCATAAAGCAACATTTCACAAAACATAGATGATGCATAATGACATTTGGCCGGAAGTCCATTGTAGTCTCTGCCATCTATCGGTATAGGAGGTAACCGGGAAACACTGACAGGAAACTCTTAATGGAAATGCTAAGCTAATGGCAACATTACTGCCAACAGAAAAGAAATGCCAAAGCAATTATCGGGTGCATTATTACTTGTATATTTGCATAGACTATGTATAGTAGAACCACGTGACATCAATTACCGATTCATATGTATTACAATAGACGTTGCAGAAGTAATAAATACATCGAAGGAGATGTCAGCTAACGGGTAATTCAAGATCTAAATCGTACTGAAATTCATATTTTGAATGGTGATAATTGATATCTGACTAATCCTAACTTTTCACGTATATTAGTTGATTTATCTAAGTATAACTAAGAATGATAAGATGAATTTCAAGTTATTCGATTACCTTTGAATTATCCAGCGTGGCGAAACTATGGCACGCGTGCCAGAATTACACGTGCGTTTGTTTTTAAATAAAAAAAACAAGTTCTTTAGGCAGAGTTTGAAGTCGTAGTGAAATGGTGTCGGAAGCAAGGTTAAGTACATGAAGAAATATTGATTGTTTAATGTATTTCAATTTTAGTCCGAAAGAAAAAAGAAAATAGATATAAAGCATTTGACACTTCTACGGCAGGGCAGCAAATATGTATGTAATTAATTTTAACATTTAATTTTATAAGTTTATAACAAAGAATGAGTACAATTTTAATTACTATCGGCAGATTCTGCCTTAATTTTGTCCTATGCAAAATTGTGGTGTTCGTAAAGTGTTGACACATATAGAAAAGTTCGCGACCAGGGTCAGAAAGCTTGACGGATTTCACTGAAATACGTCACTGAAGTCATGATGGATAATGTGAAATTTTCTAACTTTTTGCGAACAGGGGAAAACTTTTACTCACAGCTTAAAAGTGCGTCATACTTTTCATGAATCATAACAGTGTTTTGAAAATGATTTAATGCTATTATTTTCTTGTGTTTATTTTATTAAACATGAATCAATCCAAAGCTTGAAAGCTTAAGTACAGGCATATATTTTTTTCTATGGCATCATTATTGGCGTGTCAAAATACATATATGATGAATTATAACTACGGCATCCATACGTGCTTTACTTCAAGTTTACCCCCTGTCCTAATTTTTTTTAAATGAGCATTTTACTCCTATTTTAAGAATTGAAATACATACTTAATTGATAATTGGCGAGCAGTACAGGAACTTACTATTGATTGTCAATATTCTATAAATTGTTATATTTAAGAAATATCAGGAATTCAGTAGGAAAAAGTTAGAAAATAGTTTTTCGACAATTTTTCGTATCAATATAATTATAATAAGATGAAAAAATATAAAAGTATTTTAGTTCTTTACATTATATAGTCGATAATTATTTCAGATCGTACTCAATGATAATTTTGATGATGAAAAAAATAATTTCTTTTTTTTTTATTCTACAGTTGTGTGACCATGAAGTTATAGCGAATTTCTTATTTAAAAAAATCTTTTATCTCATATCATACATAATATACATTGTCATTGTTATGAAGCGTATTCCTCTAAATTTAACCTGAGCTTCGAGCTCGCTGTGACAGTCATCCTCATCCTAAACTATGTAATTGTAAATATTTTTTTTCATTTCTTTTACTTATTCAGCTGTTGTAAATTTGATTAGAAATATAGTAAATTCATAAATTGTTATGGTTGATAGAAATGAAAATATTTCAAAGTGCTGGGCACACATACATTTAACATTGTCATTGTTATGAAGAGAGCTTCTTTACATTTAATTTATTTTTTGAGCTTGCTGCGACAAGTCATCCGCATCCAAACGAGTATATATATATATTTATTTTATGTAATTAATTGTACTTTTTATTTATTTTATCTAATACTATTGAACTTTTTTATACAATATGACGAGCAAATAAGTAATAAATTGTAAAAAAAATACTTTTCTATTGAGTGACACTTTACAAATTTAACATTGAAAAAGTGGCACTTGGCTTAAAAGTGGTGCGCACCACTGATCTACAAGATTGCGTGCAACAAAGTGTATAATCCACATTCATTCATTTTCGATTGACGTAATCATACTAAATATAGGTATTATTTTTTTTAGTAATAGATTTCTTACATCACGCTTATTTGGTTTCGATATATTATAGATGCATTATTCATACATGAATTTAAAATATGAACTCATATTAAATAATAACCTCGGAGAGAAATCTTGTAAAATAATGATACCTTATTTGGTTAGGATGTAGATGATATTCTACGAAATTACACGTTTTATTTTTGGTACTGACTAAGAAATTCTGTGACAAGCCTTTTATGTTTATCGAACGATCTTTCTTCGATGCAACATTATAAGATGCGAAACCAAGATCGCTATATTGATACGGAACGATCAATTTATTGTCCAATGTTAGATTGATCTGAAGATTCCTTGTAAGTCGGGGCTAGACAACAATTGAGCAGTTGAACAATCAAACATTGTTGAACTTTACCAAAATAACAAAGTAAAAAATGACACTTTAAAAACCGCTCTAAAATACTTCAACACAGATAAATAACATTTCTTTTTTTTAACCTTCTCCGCTTCCAATGTGCAGTATATGGCCTCGTAATGGAGGTATCTCAACATAAGTTTTTCAACGATAACTGCATGTTTCAGTTGTTCAAACTCTCTTTTTTTCGAAGAGAGTAGAGATAGAAATGATAGTGTTGGCTTAACACTCTCGCTAAGCCCCGGTATTTTAGGATTGAAACGGTTGGAAGGGGGGGGGAGGGATTTTTTAGCCATAACAAACATCCATGTCTTCGAACAGAAATCGACTGAAAAAATGCTGTTTGTAATGGGATTCGAGCCTGTGAGGTCCTGCATGGAAGCCAACGACGTAGACCACTGTGTGAAGGACCCGACAATAGATACTTCGGTTAGTAAATTACTATATAGAATATAATGCAAGTTCTAAAGATGAACATAATTCAAATTATGTACATTCTCACAGATTTTGTCACTAACGACCCGGGTTTCACCTTTCGGCATCTTCAGGCGTTCAAGTGCACGGATGAACTTGAACTGACGCTTAGTAAATGAATGTTTCGTGTTTATATAATAAATAAATGTATCATTGAGTTTAAAGCCATTGCTGAAAAAAGCTCATGGGAATGCCCAAAGATATGATAGTGAGTGGTTTTAAGAATTATATTTATTTGTTTGTCGGAAAATGTTTTATGGCGCACAGAAATTTGTTCAGGGCATAGGGTTGGGTATTCCTGGATTTTTAAAAATATGAAAGTCTCCCATTTTATAATATTATTAAATGTTATTTCATAGATAGCAATAGGGAAGCTATTTATGTTTACACCAATCGCTCATGGCGTCTTATCACTTTTATATTATTATTAAAACATCGTTTTTTAAGCAGATTTATAAGATATTATAGATCTTCGCAAGGATCAAAGACTGGCTCGAGCATCAATGAGGAATGTCGATTATTATACACCTGTTATTTTACAAGGCAACATCGCCTACGCATACTTGAAGCATAATTAATTATGTGACCACTAAGACAGTGCGCCTGCCAATGATAAAAACCCGGTAGATTGATATTCGTGGGAAACCTTTGTAGTGTGAAATTACACCTGAGTTTTGTGAACAACGTGTTCGACGGTGCTACCTGAAACGACAAGCGGCTAGTCTGCGGTCGGATTAATATATCTCTACTTCCTCTTGAATGCCATTGTTACAAACTTTACTACGTTCTCAGTTTACATACCAATTATATTGTTTGAATAATAATGCTTCAGTCAGTACTCGTCATTTTGTTTTTAGTACACTCGTCTCCCGTATAGAGCGATTCAAGGAGGGATAGATGGAAATGCATTCGTGCTATTGAAAACTGTCTTCTATGGAGGACTGAATTCTCACAAGAAAAATAAAAAAGAAGCAGAGTGAAAATGTTAATATATTTGCACATAATCTAAAGATTCTTCCGAACAAGAATACTTCGTATACCGAATCTTCCGAACACAGAAACTTCAGGACGTAGAATACTGCGTACATTTAAATATTTTATATACAAAAATCATTGTTTTATTATAATGTGTAATTAATTACTTATGTCAAATATGTTTTCGAAGAAAAACAAGGAAAATATTTAATTATAATGTACATATATGAACAGTTTATCATTTAATACGTATTTTGACTTATTAATTCGAGATTGGAAGAATCTTGTTCGGAAGAGTAACTGAACCAATGCTAAGATGCACTGCGTAAAGCCCAGTTAACAAATAAAACGAATCCGACGTCAAATTAAAACACCACTTCGATTTCGACTTTAACTTTACATTTGGCTTAAAACATTAGTGAAAATATTATTTTTTCTCCCTTGAAATGAATGGTCTTGAACACATAGCCATTATTTCACCAATCAATACGATGAATATGCTAATTGTCGAATATATTTAGCTTATTAATACTGTAATGTACTTACGGATTACAACTTCCTATGTGTGAATGATTAATCTCATTATTTCGATAAATAATTGAGTTCTTTCCTGGTTTTGTAACCGTACAAAAATACTATTTATTTCTCACTCAAGAGTATAATTATTTTTAATAGGTTCTGACCTATAATTTTTAAAGCTAGTAGCAAGCAGTGATAAGCACAGTCCTGGTAAAACCGAAAAGCGTAATCTGTAGATTTATAAATTTAAAATGAATTTCTAGTAGGTAACCGTCGAATTTTTCGAAAATTCTAAAACTGTAACCAAATACTTTGTTTTTTTTTTAATAATAACATAAATACATAATAGAATTCGTGATAACTTTGTTGTATGTACTATCATGCAAATACATCAATCAATATCATAGTTTGGAACTTCCGGTAGGAGTAATTAAAGTACACAGACATATTTCACAGTTTTGCATATCATTTATAATATTATTATTTTCATTTCATAAGTCTTATTAAAATTCTATCGGTATAATATGATTTCATTAGTATAACTGTTTATTATTCTAGCTCATATCTACGCGTTGATAAAATGTTTGCGTTCCGCTGAACGTCACAGCAGTGATACTTCACCTTTCTTGATTAATAGATCGATCTGGATGTTCGGAGCAAAAAGAAAAATATATTCAATTCGTAGCTCTTAGTTTTATCGAAAAATGTAGATCTTGACATGATGAATGTTGAGAAAGAATTGTTTTTTGGACTTGTTCCCGTATTGATCTGGTGTATCGATATATTGAATACACTTTATTGCATTGTTCACTCGGGACCCAAAGTCGAACTTAATTTAAAAATATGTACTGGTGAACAGTGGATAAGTAGTAATTTGACCACAAATTCTGAACGCTTGTCACGTCCCGTTCGGGTGAAATGAGTTGAGTATAGCTACATTAGATAATAATGCAAATATTATGCCGTCAATGTATGAAATGTTTGAATGAATGATATGTAAATTTATTTTCTAGTTATACGTATTAGTCACAATTCATAACACAGCAATTAAACATGTACATACATATTAAAACACTATCAAAGAGGAATGAATTATACCATATACATATTACCCACAATAACAATCAATGGAAATTTAAATCTTTTCTGTTAAACCTCGTTGAAGATTTTAAGTGTATATTATTTGCGATGGGAGAAGATTTATGATACCTGCAACATTGCAGCAACGTGGTGAATTGGCATTTTCCTTACCTGAAAACAAGAAACAAAAAAATAATTAGATTGGTACATAATATCAATTGGTGAATAATATAAATTGCAAGCTATTTGATGTGAATTTCCAATAGTTTTTCATCGTGTTACACAAAACGGGCAATTAAATAAAGAGGGTTGCAGTTTACTTGACTATGTCCTGTTACAAATACATTGACATAATTGGCAGAAGACATTTTATCAACAAAAAAAACAATGTTATGCCGACTCATACAAAATTTTGATTACGATTAACCCTGCTGGAAAAATTATTATGAATATTCAATGAATACCGATGTGCAATTACAGTCTAAATCGTGAAATATTTACGTGTTGCCTACCGGTAATGTGGACATAAAGACGTTAGACTTATTTTGAGATACCTGCATTAGGAGGATATTTGATCCACAAAAACATATTTATTATGAGAACGTTCAAGCGAAAAACGTTTAAGAAGCCTTCCAAACCGTGATTCAATCCCGTGAGCTCCTCAACCGAAACTAACGACGTTGACCACTCGACCACGGACTAAAGTATTATTTTGTTTCTATTGTTTCTTTAATTGAAAAAATCACTAACACTATGTATAAGCAGTGTAGTGGTAAATAAATAGGTACCAGGTCGGTCATTGATTTCTTCCCTTTTTTTAATCCATCCCCGAAGTTGAAAAAACCACAAGTCTTCACAATTAAATCAATAAAAAAAACGCGCAATTATTTATATAAAAAAACTGTACTCACTTCTTGTACGATGCATTTGATAATAAAAATACAAAAACTTTAAATAGGTTGCAGGCTCATTTTCAGGTACATACCAGGTCGCCGACCTGGCCCACTACACCACTGTGTATAAGTATACCCATTGTAAAAATGTTCAAACTTATGATGGCAATATGAAACTGTTTACAGCAGAAATGCATAAACATGAAGATACAGCATGTAACATAAATATGTATAGCAATTGCAGTGCATTTCTGACGCAGAACTATGTATGTAACATTAGGGACTAGACTCGAATAAAATGTGTGACCAATCATCACGCCGTGCACAACAATGTCACGGACTGACATGTGGTTGGTTTATTTTTGAAACAATCTCCTCGGAACGTAAAGTCTTCTTCGGCAAACATATGGATGCGACTCCTTTTTCTCCGTGAGAAAACAAACGAAGGCGAAACCCAAACAATGGCTCTGACAGAGGGGTCAACGAACCATTCCGTGACTTACAGGATTAAAATATTTGAGTTACTGGCTTATGGGTAAAGACAACAATATTTATTTCATTTAAAAAGCGTTACGATTGAATATTTAGGAGCAGCGGTGGGCTGCCAATACGTTAACAAGGGGGCTCGCTTAATATCGAAGCAATTTATCACTCATATGCAATATGTACTTAAATACGCAAACGATTGTTACTTAATACACTTATAATATGCAACAATACGCAGTTTACCATAAACTAATCAATGTAAATGGCTAAAAATGTACTACTGTGTATACTGGAAGCTGTCGTAGATAATATATATAGGTCAGAAATTGCAGTTATGTACCAATTTCATCTGAGAATAGTGTTTCCCTTAATTTAACAAGGGTCTCGCCGGCCGTGGTAAAATCTAATAAGGGGCTCGCGCGAGCCCCCTCCAGACCACCCCTGTTTAGGAGAAACATTAATACTGGTAGGATTTCAATTTTTTTTTCTCCGTAGTTCAAAGTGGCAAAAAAAGAAACCATGGTGTTGATTATTGCAGTGCATTTACCTTTCGAGTTCATTCATATAAGGCAAGGGTGTCCAACCTTTTTTTGTCCTGGGATGGACTTTTCCAATCATAAGTTTTCTCGCGATCGACGTGTAATTTCCAACATGATTCTTATAAGAAATTTTATTTAGGGTTTTTTCCTTTCTTCGAACTTAGAAATGTTTATTTTAAATGCGAAATACGGTAACCGGATGAAACAGAACATGAAATAACAGAACATGAAAAAACAGAACATCCTAAAACAGAACGCGATAAAACAGAACATGCAATAAGAGAACGTGACAAAACAGAACAATGAAAAAACAGAACAAATTGATAATTCAGAACAAGTTTGCGAACTCTATGGCATTGCACGTCTGACAATAGATAACATAACGTCTGACAGTATGGTATCTTTAGAAAACTCTAGTATTGATATGTTTTACAATTAATTATTAATCTCTATATCGTATTAGATCCAAAAATGATTTTATAATTTTTGTGAAGGCTTGATAATCGCGTTAAAATCACACAAAAAACGGTGTCACGGAAAAATATTTCATATTTCGCATAATTTTTCAGTGTTCTTCATATAAATGGGTGATTTAAACGCGATTATCAAGCCCTCAAACAAATATTGTAAATCGTGGCGTTTTTTTAGGTTAATTTGTGAAATTTTTCGCCGTAATAATCCATGACTAGCTTTAACACACAATTATCCATAACAATAATACTTTCAAACTGAAATTAATAGATATTTGAAGATTGTAAAAGAAGCAGTTGACTGATAAATTAAAGCGGACTTTAATTATTATCCCGATTGATCGTTTTTGTATAATATTTTTTTTTTTGGTTCAAATAGTTTTACGTTGCATTTAGTTATATAAATAAAGAAGTTTTTTGAAAATTAAACATTTTTTTGGTATTATTTGATAATTTCCCGCAATATCGGTTTCCCGCATTATTCGTTCATTTATTACGGTCCCTTGAAAAACGTAGAATCGAGGTTCCACTGTATACAAATAAGGATATCAAATACAAGTAAATCCAAAACAAACGAGCGAACTGTCAATGTAGCTTGACCATAAGCAATAAATAAACAACAATTCACCAAAATTCTTACTAATATTAAATATTTGTTCTCATTTATCTATGTTCTGTTTTGACATGTTCTGTTTTTACGTGTTCTGTTTTTTCATGTTCTGTTTATGCAAGTTCCCTATTCTGTTTTGTCATAGTTCTGTTTTATCATGTTCTGTTTTTTCTTGTTCTGTTTTTTCATGTTCTGTTCTTTCATGGAACCGCGAAATACATATCATTAGATTGGTATGTGTTTACAAAATAATGCAATTTTAGTATATTTTATATTTAACTAATATATTTTTTCGAAATTCACGGAAGCTTTCGGGATCGACCAAATTTTGCTTTGGGATCGACCGGTCGATCGCGATCTACCGGTTGGGCAACCATGATATAAGGTATTCACATTGCAAAGTTCATCTTATTTCAACCGTTTGCCAAATACCAATAATATCTAGATGATATGTATTGTAATCTACAATGATATTTCAATCAAAACAATGCAATTATTACGTAAATTTGTATGGGGTCACTTTGTACTCCGTCGCTCCTCGGTCCTATTTTCGACGTTTCGGTACTCAAATCTTTGAAAAAAAAACATGATTTATACGCTTCATACCAAGCCAATGTAAAATAATATAAATGTTACGGTGTTTTATCAATTATTAACTCGTATTTTATATTGGGGTTAAGTCTCTAAGTTTTATAATATTTACAAAGATAGATTTTTAATTTCTGTAACCTACCTTCAATTTTTGTATGCGTTATGTCATTAATCGTGCAATTTCGTTACACTCGATATTTCGTGTCACTTATCTATCGTGTAAATCGAGTGATGTTTCTATGTACGTTAATAAAGCAAGCTTGGCAAGTGTAAAAAGTAAAAAGTAAAATAAAAATAATAAAACATTTTTGGTACTTTTTCCACATAAAATTTATTGGATCAGGACCGGTTTCGCTCCTTGCGAGCATTATCAACTGATAAGAAAAATATATAAACAGTGCTATACAAATTTAAATTGAAATAATAGGTGTAAGCAACTATTAACAATGGAAAGTTAATAAGTTAGTAACAATGTTAATAGTTGCTTACACCTTTTATTTAGCAAGGAGCGAAACCGGTCCTGATCCAATAAATTTTATGTGGGAAAAAGTACTAAAAATGTTTTATTATTTTTATTAAAATGCCATTCCACCAAGTATTGACAGTGAACACCTTAAAAGTGTAAATAGAGTGAAGCACATTATTCTGTATGGGTAATATACGTCTCCGAAGGCCGCGTTACCAGACCGTGCTGAATGTGGGGAATTCATGCAGAGTGCAACACGAATGCAATGATACGACTGGTGAATTCGAAGAAACGGACGCGACGCGGCAAGATTGCATTCCTCCGTCATTTAACACAAACCGACTAATGAGAAAACAAAGCAAAACTTACTAAATGTTTATCAGACATAGGCTCAGCACGCGTCCCGAAGTCCCAGTCTCTCAATTATGTTTTTTTCTTTCTTCATCTAAATTTGAGCATAATGGGACTGTTTTTATCTTAGTACATTCGAAAAGGGTGAGGATATAAGGAATGGGATAGAAAAAAACTGGTATCTATATTTTTTTTCATGAATTCGGCAATAACTTTGGCATTACCCTGGTTATTTTGAGTTCAACTTTCTATAAACCTGAAATAATATTGTAACCCTTCAACATAAAAATGTCTCGGCTCCGTTTTATTTTGACAAAAACAATGAATTAAGTATTTAATCTTCTTTTTTTTCAGATGAATTATTATATATGAAATGGTGTTTTATTATGATGTAATTTAAGTTATACTGGACTGAAAAAATATTGGTATAATATGAAATATTAATAAAGATATGGTGAGCCTAATCAGACATCAATCTTTGAGACGAGGCTAGAAACCTAAGTGGTTTGTAAATAATGATAAACGATTAACTTATCTTTGCTTGATTTTTTAAAAATATATATCTCCTATCTTGATATATCATATCTTTTAAAGAGTGCTGTTGACTAAATAGGCCCGCCCCTTCTATATAGGGTTGCCAGGCATCCCGGTATACCGGCTTTGTCCCGATTTTGAGCAATTAAAAATTTCTGGTTTAGATACTCTCATTGTTCAGAAATGCCGAGTCCACGCAGCAAATGAAATTCAAAAAAATGTAGGAAACATATTTAAAAAATACAAAAGCGTGAATACCAACAGTTACTTAAACACCCATTAGAACGTAAGTTATAATTGTTAATATTTATTAAAGTGTAAATAATCTGAGTAAACTACAAAAAAATATTGTTGCCATCAAAATATCAAAAACTATTTGCCATACATATATAGCGGTCATAATATGTTGTATACACCGGTTCTCTCCCATCCGATCGCCGAAGTAAAAGCCAGGGTCTGGGGTTTTGAATCATCATAAAATGTCCCGGTTTTGACCTCAAGAAATTTGGTAGCCCTACTTCTATATGAGTAACGCGTCTAAATACATAGAATGTTTGTGTATTGTGTTGCACTGTGCGTTACAGACAGACGTAGAAACATATAATTTCAAGGCAAATATTATATAATATATTAGTTTAGGTTAGAAATAAGGATTTATCGGATGGTTTGGTCACTCTTCCGAATGCTTCGTATAATTAGCACACATCATAATCCTGGGTTCACAATAAAATTGTAAAATGTATGCGTGTTCATCATATGGTAACAAAATGTGAATTAATAGGTTAATATAATAGCACCATCATAAACTGTCTGGACACGCCTAAATATTTACAATACGTGATCCATTTGTATACAATGCATATTCACTTTCAATATTATGAAAACATGCACGTATGCAGATTTCATACTAGAACTAGGTCCACCCACAGTAAGTCTTGTTTGCATTTACTTCAGGGCTGTGGAGTCGGGTAAAGAAAATACGACTCCGACTCTGAATTATTTTTTTTCAATCATTTCCGTTCAACTTACATATGTATACGTACCTCAGATCATTATAGTTTTCTAGAAAAATTAAAATACATTTCACGAATCAATATGATGAATAGACCAACAATTTTTAAATATCTTTGAATTCTTCTATTTTTCTCAGATTTTTCTTTTATAAAAACAAGACGACTCCGACACAGAATATAGTTTTAAAAGTTTAAAAAGTTCTAAATACACAATAGGTAAATACAATCCTAAGCCCACCAACCACTGCGATACGTATTTTTTGGATATTCCCAACTAGGACCTCCAATAACGGTATCCTGGATCCCGAAAACCCGGCATCCCGGTTAATTTTACGATCCCGTAATCTCGGGATTGTCTGAGTACTAATCGCTGGATATCTCGATTCACTTATAATAAAAATCCCTCCGCTGATAAATAGTTTTGCGCTGGAGTCACTGGACGGCACATTTTCAATGATTTTAGAATCTGTCAATTCCTAACACAGCCCTGATAATAAGTACCTTGGTAGAATTTTGGAGTGAAGAATCCGCCTAAAATAACAAGTCCCTACTCCGAATCCGACTACACAACCCTGCTTCAAGCACAACTTTTCATAATTGTAACATGCATTTTTATAAACCGTATAAAGCTACTTACTGGCTATGAATGTTATATTACACATATATTTAATTGCCTAAAACCGTTGTATCTTTTATTTTATTTGAATATATTATTTGCAAAACTATAATGTTTCTTGTATCTCCTGTAGCGTTTTTTGAGTTACAAAATGCTCTGGTTCCAATGAATTTATCAGAGCTGCGACTTAAAAAAACCAATGTTCCATGCAGAAATTAATGCAAAAAAACAAAACATCGCTGACACGAAAAGAATTGAGTGTCAGACGCAGAGTTGCCAACACTGTTTAAAAACACGTGCGAAACTACAAAAAATATGATGCATAGCATAAACATCCATTCATGATTATTGTTATATGACTCATATTATTCATGGAAATATAAAAAAAGTCCTCCAGGATGTACATGCGGCTTCCATCTTAAACGCAATCTGCAAGTGTTAACGAATCTAGAAAGAAAATAATTCAACGCGAAACCTAAATAGCGACGGTGAATACAGTGGAACCTCTCATAACGAGTTTAACTCGTTCCAGAATCTTACTCGTTATATGAAACACTCGTTAAGCGAAACAATTTTTATCATATAAAACAATGTAAAATACAATGCGTTACATGCCGGAAAAAAAACATTGTTTATATTTTTAACGTGTATTAATGTAAAATTACATACTTATAAATTGTTAAGGAGCGTCACAACCTGGAATGCGATTTCGATTTGCAAAAAATGATAAAAGCTCATCAATATCGTTGTTATCCACCTCCAGTCCCATGGTATTGGCCAAAGATACAATCTCGTTGACTATATATTTCACAGGTATTGTTTAAAACCCTTCAAAATCACATTCGACAACGCTCCTTGGCAAAGCTTCTTCCAAGCTGAAGTGAGGGTTCTCTTAGTAACCCCTTCCCACGCCTTGTCAATCATCTTGAGTCAAGCAACGATGTGAAAGTGATCTTTCTAAAACTCTGCGTCACTCGCTATGCGAAATGTCGCTCGTTAAGGGAGCATTATTTCACAATCTGTTTTGCTCGTTATGCGAATTACTCGTTATAAGAGGTGCTCGTTATGAGAGGTTTCACTGTATAACGCTGGAAACTTGCTGTTTTATATATAATGGGTCATTAACAGTGGCGGATTACTCTAAAAGCAAATGAGGCACGCGCTTGGGGCCTCCGAACCTTAGGAGGTTCAAAAATAGCTTATGTAATATAAACTCATATATTTCACAGATTTTTATATACTTTTAGTAATTAATTTGGAATTGTCTGACGATGTTATGTTATTTGTAAAATAGGGCCTCCAAATTTTATTGCGCCTGGGGCCTCCCTTGTACTTAATCGGTCACTGGTCATTAATGTTAAACGTAATCGGCTGAATCTTTTTCTGCAACTAAGGTTCACAAAACACAATGGATGAAAATCCGCATTACCATTAGATATATACGTTGCAAAAAATATCACTTACTCAATTAAATAAAATGTGTTCCAAAGCTGACTCTACCAACACTGGCAACACATCACAGGATATGGAACCATAAAGCAAGGCATTATTCCTTTCAGCAGGAAAATAACGATTCGAAATTCAAGCGCGTCTAGACGTGTGTTCGGGTTAAGTATGTTTTGTTTTTTATTTTATTTTAAGGAGTGCGTGCATACTTGGTTTTGAGCCTGCCAAATAAATTTAAGGGGCTTTATTTAAGACATATCATTTGATGACGAATTGAAAAGGGTTTGGCGTATGTAATTGGATGACATGTTATATTATTTTTGCATTCATTCATCATGGGTTTTGATTGAAATGCATTGTGATTCTTTAAGTATGTTGCTGTGGTGAAAATGATATGCTTGCTTGAAATGCATTCTGTGCTGCTATTGAATCTGACTATCTTAAATCAAATATTGTGATTTATGATTATTTTTTTTAGTATTAATAAATTGAAACTATGTATTGTTTTAAAGAAATAATTATTCATATGATTGTATGTAGTTACTTATATGTATATACATATATGGCTGGAGGTTTTGCGAGGCAACAGAAAAAAGTTAATAGCCCAGCAACCTTCCAGAACTATAATTTGAAATCATATTAAATGTCATTTAAAAACATTTTCATGATGAAAAAGAATTTAATTTTCAATAATTAGAGTATGTTGTTACCTACCATACTAAAACCACTTTTTGATTTCTTGCAAGTCAAACCGGGACACCCTACCCCTCCCCTTAAAAATAAACTTAATTAATCTGAACTCCTGGTAACCCTATCATAACGTCAATTGAAAACACCAGCGCTAATAAAATATTGAAAATAATCAATGCTGTATCGTGTTATTTGAAACCAATTTACGTGAGGTATAATAATAAATTGAAACACGTTCTCGATAAACTCGATTTTAATCTCAGACCGTGTATAAATGAATTCCTTACAATTTTATGACAACCTGCAGCGAATGGGTTAACTATAATACATACGTTTTGAGAGCAGCAGATCTTATTGGGTTGCATTACAACAACTTCTCTCAGGTAAAACAGCTTAACCCTAAATTTGCCAATGTTATAAAATATTATAAACTCATTTGAACCGGTTTATATCATTTGAAAAGATGGTGGTATGCGGGTTTCTACGGTGGCCATATTTTATCGGCGACAATAAAGGAAACACCATGAAATGTTTCACAGTGTAATTCACTCAAACATACAATAAAAATTGAGTGAACCCTCTGCGTTACATTAATGCACCATGCAGCTCCAAGAAGTTCACTTACTGTTAGATAGTTTTACTACACAAATAAAGACACAAACATCAACGACACAGCGCCACACCACTAGTTACTGCCGGTGAAATTTAATAAACACAGATTTATATTTTTACAGGCCATATTCTGGGTGCCAATTATTCGTCCACAAAATTAAGTACAGAAACTATTGAAGCCAACAAATAATCTAAAATGGGGTAAAGTGAAAATTAAAAAAACCATTTGATCTCTTTATGCACAAGGGAAGTGATTTTTTTTTCTGTAAAAGATAGTGAGGCAGATTTTTTTGAGATAAAAGATGATAAGTACACAATAATTTGACAGTTGATTATTTTTCATGGAATGATTAATGTAACCGAGTTAGTTATAGAGGCGGAATTGTGATTTACAGTAAATTGGGCGAAGTTCTTCCGGCCGGTTTGAATCCGAAAATTGGTAGATTCCGACTAATGTTTTCATTAATTCGAGTTTGCATACTCAACCTACTCACCTGATTTATCACTATATAATATTTGCAAGGACATCACGATTCACGAATAATCGAAAGTTAGCCCATTTCGTCAGTCAAAATGTTTTTTTGTTGTTTTAAATGATCAATTTATGTGGCAGAGATTGGCAACGATATGGGTGTATTATCGTATGATACGAATACAGTGGAACCCCCAATAACGCTACCTCGAATTACGCGTCGAACAGAAATATTCACCGCAAGTCCCCCAATTGCGCGGTCGAATTCCACTGTCGTTGCTGCTGTACACACGTGTTATGCATACGACCAAACGTTGACGAACGTCTGTGTATTCGGCACGTGCCAGGCTATACACACACAGCCGGGCGGCTGTCTGTGTGGTGCATACAGTCAATCGTTGGGGAATGCTATGCATTTTACCACTAGGTAACTAAATATTTCGTCCATGTTTTTTTTAATTTATTCTTAGTTTTGGCAGTTGTGATTCACTCCCCCAATTACGCGACCCCAACTTTCGCGTAAATCGGGGGTTTACTGTATACACACATATCATACGTATAATACGAAAATACAATAATAAATTTTTGGATTACTTGTTTGTTTCTGGCACTAAAATCATGATATGAAATATTTGAAAGATGAGAAATTGAGATGCATTTACAATATCAAGTTAATAAAAAACAACTAATATGTAATACATTTTAAAGTATATTACTAGTCAAAAAAGGGTTAGATTTTCAATCTGTATTGTAGGTTTTCGACTTTTTACACTCGAAGAGTTTGAACATAAAATTTATGCATAACACTTTATGCGTTAAGGGTCTCGCTTGTTGAAAGAGACCCTGTTTTGTAAGCGTAACACCCCTTACTTTTCATTATACATATTTTATTTCAACTTTCTCGACGTCATTTGTACTTATTTTTGAAACTGTGTCACAAAAAGTTTTTTCTATTTTATATAATGACTACTATTTACTGTTCCGTGATATTATTTAGTCATTCAATTCACGTTTCCATACTTCTCGTAACATCATAATAGGCATCGGACACGTGATTTTTTAAACATACATAATTTCGGCTTCGCTTAGCAAGAGTACATACCGCAAATCTAAGCAAAATTTAAAGGAAATTAAATACCTGGTGTTGAGAAACTTTAAATGTTGGAAGGGAGCATCTATTAATCTGTCAATCAATTAAGACTGCATGTATCCAGTCAAAAGGCCAGCAGTTCCTCGCCACCGTTGCTGCTATATGTGACCAAGAATATCGTATCGAGTACGCGGCCGAGAGAGTGAGCTCGGCTAAAAACAAAACAATCTGAACGCGACGCACGGGATTTGGCCGAGTGATCCGACGAGTGATTCGAGTGAGGGAGTGAAAAGAAACTGTTTCTATTTCCAAGGCCGAGTGGATAGGGGGATACTTGCAGCAGCCTTTCTCTCGCGTTTTAGGCGTTTGACGTGTGTTGTGGAATCAAAAGATACAGACGTAAAAATTAATCGAATCGCAAAAAATATATACATTTATATGCGTGTAGACGCTCACTCGGTTAATATTGTTGTTTGGCCGTGTAATGGATAATATAATCTAGTTCAAGTCTTTTAAGCCTAATCTAGACAATAAATGAAGCTTAAAAGTTACTAAATAACTGTACAAATGCTTTGGTATGTGTACGGTCTAATATGTATAACTAATACAAAACTCAAACAGATCTAAGTAAGAACACTGATAAAAGTAAAATGATTTTGAACAATGACAACATTATCAGTTTAAACCAGGGCTGAGGGGTCGAGTAAAAAAAGACGACTCCGACTCCGACACCAGGTTTAATATAATTAACGACTTCGACTCCGATTATTTTTTTCCATAATTTCATTTGAACTTATATTTATGTTTACCATCAGATCATCTTTAGTCTGCCAAGCATGAAATGTCAACTCTTTTGACTAATTTGTTTGAATACACATCATTAATTTCAAAAAAAATTCGAGCCGCTCATTTTTCACGACTTCAACTCCGGCCAAAATACCACGACTCCACAGCCCTGGTTTAAGCATTATAGTTTATGATTCACATAACCTGTGCGTAATCCACGAATAAGTATAATAATCTCACCAGATAAAAGGATTTTATTTTTTTGTACATATATTGTACGTTTTTTGTCGTCAATTACATTTATTCTGTAACAAGCGTGTAAATAACACGCGATGACAATAATAGGTGTGGCAAAGTATGTATGCATAAATGCACAGGTAGGATTATGCATGACTTTACTGGTTGGTTTACGGGCGAGTATAAGATGAAGGCGCTGATAGCGTTGTTAAAGAAAGGTTCGCGTACAACAAACAGTACTAATAAATTTTTGATGTAAATTAAAATTACATTCATATATTATGTACTTTGTTTATTTTCTATGTATGTCTATCAATACCAAAATTTTAATCTGTCAATACAAATACAGTGGAACCCCCAATTATACTACGCCGAATTACGCGCTGGCTTGAAATATTCGCCGCAAATCCCCCAATTGCACGGTCGCATTCCATTGTCGTTACTACAAGACGATGATCTGTGCCGCGCATACAGTCAAATGTTGGCTAGCGTACATATGTATTCAACATGTGCCAGGCTATATACGCATAGCTGGGCGTTTGTCTGTGTGCGAAATATTTACAACTACAAAAACTAAATACTTCGTCCATATTTTTTTTTTTGCAAAACTAAGGGAAATCTTAGTTTTCCGCGGAAAAAAACCAAATCCCTAATTTTGTATGAGATTCACATCTCCAATTACACGGTTTCGATTAAATGTAAGTGTTAGTGTAAATGGGGTTTTACTGTATTATGTACTATAATACACCATATGCTAAAACAAGGGGTTGTAGAAAATTGTTGCGAAAATATTAATAAGACATTGTTTACTGTCAGAATATGGAACAATGTCGAGACGAGACGTAGCGGCGTTTTTTATAAATGATAAAGCTTTACAAAAGCTGCTGCTATAAATAACTAGAATAAAATACGATATAGTAGGTTTTACTTATTTCTAATTAGATTCAATTTTAATCAAAAAACAAAGGTTAAATTATGATATCTGCGCTAGTTGGTTCATGTCTGGAAATGTATTGATTGTGTGGCATTGCGAAAATAATGATTATTTATTGCCAATATCGATGTATTATTTAATAATTTTATCAGACCTGGACTAAATAAAAGGTTCGACTCGTGTCGGCCATTATTCAACAAGCAACGTCAAGTAGGCTGCAGGCAAGAAAACTTAAAGATTCGTCTTATTCTAAACAATTCAAATCGAGCGGAAAGTTGCAGTGTTGCCACAGCATAAAAACTGTTGTTTTTTACGTGTCTGACGTGTAAAGTAAAATATGACATATTTAAATTGTAACTACATAACTAAAAACTTTTGTAATACAGGTGGCAGATTTTACAATGCCGAGAAAATTAAAAAATTGCATATCAAATCAAGAAAAAGCAGTTTAGGTATGGTACTTTTTACTAATAACACATCAGATAACAGATAAAATATGTTGGTTGAAGATATTCAGTGGACATATTAAATCATGGAAAGATTTCTTTTCGATGATTTTTTTTTAATGAGATGTTTTTGTCTGGCAGTGCCAGTAAAAGTCGAAATACTACTAACAGCAATAATTACTGTAATATAATAATATGATAACTAATTTGATCGGATTCTATACATAAACTTAATCAATTTAAAAAATAATAAGTTATTAAAAAAAGTGCATCGTTTCTTCGTGCACTCACAAAATTTTGGATATATATATATACACAATTGCATAAATTAGCTAATTATTTCTCTTTTTGACAGAACATGTCTGTTCTTTTTATCTTTTACGCCAGTCACCGTAACAAATGAATTCCAGCTGTCACTTTGACAGCCCATTTCTATCATAAGCAAAGAGTAGAATGTCTACCATACAGATATACAGAAAAGTATGTAGGTACCTATCTACTGTTATAAAATTACATTCCCGATTTGAATTTTATCATGACGGGTAGCCATTTTGTTTTAGTCACGTAACAGCTGTCAGATTAAACAGTTTATGGACGATTAATTTGACAGATATTATCTACTTATGAGGGTTAATTATTGTAAGGCTTGAGTAATTATAGCTACATCGTTGCCAATGTAAAACAAAAAAAAACCTGTAATGTTATCATTATTTAGATTAGACAAACAATATTAAAATTTAAGCCTGTAAGTCGTAAGATAATACATAGTAGGTTAACGCTAGAAGCTAATAGCTACTGAATATATTATGCGTTGAAAGAATCAAACTTTTAATGGCTTTCATTAAAAAGGATAACTAACTATTCATTCCAGTGTATGCCATTCAATATTTAGGCATATTTCTACGATAAAACATAGTATAATGACGTAAAATGTATATAAATTGAAAATATAGTAGGTACTTATGAAGTTTTTTGTTTAAAAAAAACATATATCTTTTAAAATAGTTGGTATATTATATTCTATAATGCACTTATATATTTGATCTGTATTATTTATATGTTAATTTTATTTTTTTCTGATAACATTTAAGTTACGGACATATATTTTTACTGTGCATGTATAGGTATTGAAATTGTCCTGTTTAAATAATATTTTGAATTTTTAATGATTTAGTTTTTTTTAAATCCGTAAAATTTCAATATTATATAATCCCATGAGAGGTGAAGTGAGCCAAGTAGTATTTTAGAAAAAAAATGAGTTAGATGCGTTATAATATTCTACACCAAGTAATGACGTGATAGTTTTAAGTTCAATAAAAAACGTTTTTACCATTTTACTACTTGGCTCACATCACCTCTCAAGGGCTCAAATAATTATCTCATCATAGCTCGACTATTATGTCGACTCTTATATTATTATCATATAAGAAAAAAATAGACTACCCCTCGTCACAATAATCATATGAGTATATAATTAATTAATTTCAAACATTGAAATATAATACTTTCGTATGTTGGAATTAAGACCTTAGACACTGGGGTGGGCTGGTGGGGGCTCTGGGGGGCTCACCCGAGCCCCTTGTTAAATTTCGGTGCGGCCGGCGAGCCCTTTGTTTAAGATAAGAAAATCATTCGTCTTAGATCAAATCAACATATAACTGCAATTTATGTGGATGGTTAAATTTTATTATGAAACAAGACTAAGTTATTCCTTATTTTTTTCATTCAACATTATGGGCTTTCGTGCCAGGCCTCATGGGTTCGAGTCCCAGTATGAAGCAGCATCTTTTCGATCGATTTTCTGTTCGAAGACATGGGTGTTTGTGATCTCTAAAAATTCCCTCCCTACTATTCTGATGCTTTGAAAAAAAAATGGTTGAGATACCTTCATTAGGAGGCCATATGATCGACATTGGAAGCGGAAAGGGATAAATAAAAAAAAAATACGATTTACCGAGCCCTTTGTTAAGATATTGGCAGCCCACCGCTGCTTATACATTAAATCAGCGATTTCCAAACTGGGAGGCGCGCCTCCCTGGGGAGGCATGGACTATTGCAAAGGGAGGCGTGAACAGTCCAACATATTTATTTACCCTTTAAAACGTGTCTTTATTACTATATGAAATAAAGTATGGGGAGGCGCGAAGATATTTTTTTCTTCAAAGGGAGGCGCAATGACAAAAAGGTCGGAAACCACTGCATTAAATGAATACGTATCAAAATATAAGGGGATCGAAGAACTATCAATAACATTGCCTTTCTATTAAATAATACGTTTTACTATTTTTAGTATTTAAATCGATACAAATCATAGGCTGCATAGATACCTGCGCGCAGTGCCCACGTATATGCATGTTTGAAATATGATGTAACATCAAACTTGCTATAAAATAATAATTATAATCGAGATGCGAGCAGCAAATTGGATCGATCCATCTTGTCGTTTCCAAATAGGCATTCCGTATAAACACCAAGATGTACAAGAAATCAATCAGACAACAATTTGTTTGGATTTTCAAAAGAGAAGCTTTGCGTCAATCTTTTTTTTGAAGTGTTTCATCTGACAGGATATGGTCGTGTTTATCAAAACCACATTGAAGATATTCCGAAATTAAATTCACACTTATAATGGATAAAGGAAACAGTGTTTATCTACATTTATAACGAACGTACCGCATTCCGAAAATTCCCGAAATTGTGGATTATATTCGTGTATTTAATGGCTTTTAGCATCAATATATTTGACACATTAAAAACATAAAATTTAATTTGGTTTCAGGGGAAAATTACAAAACACGTTGATTGCAGATTGTTTACTTATTACGAATAAGTGCTTGGTTTGAATCAATTAAACACAATCATAATGTGGCATAAAATTATTGTCGTTGGTATTATATTGTGTTTAAAAGATAAAGACATTTGAAATAAATATAAACACCTCTTTTGTATTGCATTAACATTTCAGATGAAGATTTTCGAAAACTAAGACATCAAATTTTAGTGAAAAATCCACTTCAACTTCTCCTGATTATAGACGGTGTATTCCCATTGGTACTCAACGTTGTTCTGGCCAACACAAACAGCGGTTTGACGCCTTTCATATGGAGCGTCCGACGAAATATAAAGAATATTCCATTAATTAAAAAAAAAATTTAAAAAATCAGCAGAATTATTTTTTTAATTCTTTCTGCTGAAATTCACCAACAATAGTTCAATATCCCTGTGATATATTATGCACAATGATTCGAATATAATAATTGCAGTACACATAATATTATGTAGATAAACAATAATTTTGTTTTTACATTTATTTTGTTATGGAAGATGAACGACGTTTATTAAATAAAATTTTGCACATATCATACTTTCAATCACACTTTAATTATTTTAAAATTCTGTTTGATGCAAAACAGTTAATTTTAATGTATAAGCTACACTTAAACTTTATTATATAACTATCTGTCTGAACCATGTGGCAACATTGGCAATACATTCTTTCAACGAAAATAATCTCAAGAGATGAAATTATCTTAAATTTATTGCCGAACTGATGTTTGGGAAAGTCTTATATCGCTGAAGTATAACATAACAAAGAAGAATCCATTAAGATCCTTAATGGTCATGTCGGAAAAGTGATAGCACTTTGTCAACAAAGGCGCGAAAGAAAAACTTCTAAGAAATACGAAAGTAAACAAACCGTCTAAAAATGTATGCGTATGTGTAGATATTTTTAGATTGTGAAATAGCAAGAAGAATGATTATGTTTAACGTACCATAAACATGGTGAATATTAATTTCTAGATCGAAAATTCATTATCTCGCCATTTTATATGTAACCATATAACCAATTTATTTAATATTTTCCAGGGACTATCGAACATCTTCTTAAAAATGACGTGTTCGTAAAACCCCTTAAGAATATAAACAATGCACGAAAACTTTACAATATTTTTCAATAAAACACCTTTCAACAAAAACAAATTAACAGTTATAGAAGTGGTGTTCGGTCGGATCACCGTCAGGACTATTATTATTGATATTCGCATTATTATAGTGAAGTTCTACTAACAAATGCCAGTTCAATCAACTTTAAAAGTTAAAATATATAAATTAATATATTTTTTAATAATACGTCTGTTTACAATGTGAAGCGTGTGATTTCTTAATAAATAACATATACAGAAAATATTAAATGAGAACTGGAGAACGCAGTGAGAATAAGGACAAAATTAAGTAAAGGAAAGGATAAGTAATATGCTAATTGCTATTTTCAGAATAGCATCAGGGGTGGTTGGCGAGAATTAAAATCAACTATGACATCCATCAGGGGTGAGTTGGGGGGGGGGGAGGCTCGCGCAAGACCCTTGTTATTTTTTGTTTTACTAAGGCTGGCGAGTCCCTTGTTAATTTAAGAGAACACAATATTGTCAGACCAATACATAACTGCAACTTCTGACTTAAATATTATCTGCGAACGCTTCAGTATATTCAGTAGTACATTTTTATCCATTAAGATTGATTAGTTTACGGTAAATTGTATTGCGAGATTGCGCATTGCGAGATTATGCGAGCCCCCTGTTAACGTATTGGCAGCCCACCGCTGACATCCATGCATTTGGATATAAGTTAATAAATATGTCCAAAAAATCAAAGCTTCAAGTGTTCATTCCAATAGCAACATTGACACAACTGAGTAGGATGACAAAGTAGAGGCCTCGATCACTGGGCTATAGGATTGCAATTTTTGAAAGAGGGAAGGTTTAAGAAAATTAAGTTTTTTAGTGAAGGAATACAAAACATTGTAATAGTGAGCGAGGTGGAGTAAGTGTTATACACATGTGTTCATATAATATATGTGAAAAATAAGATCTCATTTGTCAAAAGCGTATGTATGGTATATGTACATTGCAATAAAGATTGTAGGTTATCTTAAAAAAGATTGCACGTTATATTACAAAATCCGTTTACGATATTGTAGAATTATCATAAATGAGCCTACGTTATTTTAATCAGTATTTTCAAAGTGAATCAGAAAATTTAAAGATAACACTTAAAAATTGTATCATAAAAAAGCTCAACATATCTGTGATATTGAAATTGGAATCATAAATATTTATCGGAATATGAAATCATGGTTTTGTCTATACATTACTAAGAATTATTCGTATTTAGAAATCCAAGTGGTAAAAAAACGACCATTTGCCAATGCCAGAAAGGGGTCTGGTTAATCATACGCTTTTATATATCCGCCACTTGAAATTGAAATAGATTAAAGAATATCATGGTTTAATTTTTAAACGTGTTCCACAACATGGCAGGGGCAATATCATGTGAAATAAGTTGGGAATTATAATATAATAATGGTAAAAATAGTCACTGTTTATTTTCTTCATAACTAATTAAATTGAAACTTTAAGGGGCGTACAAGTTGTCATTAAATTTTGTAGAGCGTGTTGTGTTAACGTTTAATTTATTCCCAGTAAGTAATTCATTACGAAATGTCAATTTGTTCATCGATTTAGAAGTAATGAACAGTAGCAGTTTACAAGCGAACTTCTCGGCCATCCATTTTAGCGTTAAGGGTGTGTAAACTGTATACATACATAAAACATACAATACAATCAAAGCATAAAGGTGTGGTGTTCGAGAAAATTCGCAATCTCGTGTCAGTTTGAAATTTATAACGTCACCAAAGTATTTTATAGAATTAGTATTAAATATCTAATTCTAAACAAAGACTGTAATTTCATAAAGATATATCTATGGGTTAACGAAATGATTGAATAAGCACGTGGCAATACAGCTTTCTGATTTTAAATAAATTGAAGCAGGAGAAATGTTGCATCATTGATTTAAATATTATTTATATATTTTAATCAGCAAAAAACTTGCTTATCACAGAGAACATTTTCAAGATATGCTTTGATTTTTACGACTTATCACAAAGTATGATGATAAAACAAATCGTTAGTATTTTTAAATAATGTACTCCTGAAGATGCCGAAAGGCGAAACTCGGGTCGTTGGTAACAAAATCTGTGTGAATGTACAGAATGTACATGTGTGAATTTGAACGATTCAAATTTAATCTAATAGTAATAGGGTAAAATATCAAGGTATTTCAGTTCTAAGACAGTATATATAGCTGAGTAAATGTACGTTTAAAGCATAGTTCTGACGATGGCGTAAGCCGAAATAGCTATCAACCTTTAACTTTTTAAAAAAACTGTAGAACTGAAATACCTTGATATTTTACCCTATTAAAATGGAGTTCTACCAAGTAAATGCCAAATCAATAAATAAATTAATCTAATAGCATTAAATGAGAATAAGAATGGGGAACACATCTCACAGAAGACTGATAGAAATCTTGCAAGAGCAAAAATCTCTCGTCAGTTTCTAATTATGATAATTTTAAGCAGATAAATAAAAACCGTTCAAATAAATCATTCGGAAAATTGAACTAAAACTAAGTATGTACATATAATCTAAACTTTGTGGATTACGAAAATTGTTAATAATATTTTAACCGACACCATCTATTTACGAACGAATCTTAAATTAGGACATAGTAAGAAATTGGGAGCGACATAACTAGGGCTTATTCGGACAAGGCAAACTTTTTTTTTAAAACCAAGAACAAAATTGTGCAGTGATCTGAGATTTATTTACTCATTTAACTGAATAGACACGAATAGCTTAATCTAGATAAATGCCTATTGGTCCCGTAGCCGAGTGGTAAAAGCTACTGTCGTCGTCGCATGGATTCGCCAACCTTTATTTTTAGAGAATAAGGATAGAAGGATTTGGGAAGGATTAAATTAGTACGTAACTAATCACTCCCCTGTGTTTAATTAACGTAACATTACATACAATATTGGTATTGAATTATTTCTTATTTTCGACGGATGCTTTATTTTTAATATGAAAATGAAAAGGTCGTTGTTCCAATAGTCGTGTAACCAGGGCTGTGGAGTCGGATAAGATAACCAGACTACGAACTGATTTTTTCAATCATTACCATTCAACTCACAAATATTATATGTATTGTATAGCATTCGAGTAACTAGAATAATTCAAGTAAATTTCAACAACCAATACGATGCTGATAATTTTTCAATATAATTGACTTATTTTATTTTTTCTCCGATTACTCCGACTCCGGAAAAAAAAACATCCGACTCCACAACCATGCGTGAAACGCGGCGTAGCTCGCAGTGAAAATAAATGAAACTATCAAGTATGTACATACGTATAATGTAATATTATTAAATATATTAAAGATAATAATAATAGTTGTCAGTGGCGAATTAATCACATGAGAGCCCCCAGGCGCAATAAAATTTGGAGACCCTGTTTTACGAAAAAACATAATAACGTCAAAAAACGTCATAAAAAGCTATTTTTAAGGCCCCAAGCGCGCGCCTCATTCGCTTATAGGTTAATCCGCCACTGATGGTTATGTTCTTCGTTATGTTTGGGTTAACAAGGTTGATAATTTAAAATGAGAATGTTAGGTAAAAATAGTCGCATACTAACTATTTCGATAGAAATGGCCAATAATTTCATAAGTTGTCAAAACACACGAATAACGTTATAATAAAGACATGGCTTTAAATTAATAACGCAGTGGACCACATTTTATTGCGAAGAAAAATAAAACGTAAACAAGACATTACTCTCGGGTTTTGTGTAATATGTCCCGGAATCGCATCTACATGCGTCTCGCTGACGCCGGGAAAAATAAAACATAAAAAGAAGGAACTGCAGTGGGAAGAATACTCGGAAAATCAATACCTGAAGTTGTCTAGGGGGATATATTCCAGAAGATTTGGCACAGAAACCATATTCAGATCTGGGACAAATAGTAAAAGGGCATCAACCCGAGAAGGAAACTCGCAGTGTATTGAACTTCAATAATAATTTTAATTTAATATTCGACATTCAGGAAGCAACAGATTACTCATTTTTTCATCGAATTATAGGATGAACTGTATTATCCACTACTTTTTTGAAAAAAAGGTACCAGAACTCACTTATTGTTCAAGATTTTTTTCTTATCCGTGTCCGTTACATATGCATATGACTTCCTAATGGAGGTATATGAACATATATTTTTTTTACGAGAACTGCTTGATACTCAGTTTCTCTACCTCTCTTTTTTCCCTAAGAGAGTAAGGGTAGAAGGATATAGTTAAGAAGGGACTAGTGGTTAACTAATCGCTTTCACTTTGATTCGAGCCCGCGAGATACGTCACGAAAGCCAAACACGTTGACCACTGCGCTATGGACCCGACTGTTGGGAAAAGATTTTGTAAATGAGAGAATTTTGCAAAACAAATCAATATATGAAACATTACACAGTCACAGAGTAAGTAAGATTACGGACCTGGTATTTTTTTACACATTACATTCAAAAGATACCTAACATAGGAACAAACAGACAATGTTTTTCATACAAATAAAATAAACAGTTTTTAAAGCAAAATATAAATACAATTTTACGAATACTGTTTTGAAACATTTTATTATTGCGAGAAAAAGGTGCTGGAACGCCGTTCCACCGCCTTACATGGAAAGAAAAGTAATGGATTATAAAAAAAAAAACAATTATATACCAACACTAGAGATTGAAGTATGTATATATGTCAACTCGTTGAAGTAATGTTATTTATAATAATAATTTATTTCCATTACAAGTTAGTGCAAGCTTATAAGTTTAATTTGTTGACAAATTTTCGTAGTATTCTTAGCCCGAAAATAAAAACTACGCATTTATGTCTCCTACATACGAGTATACTCGACTATTATATAATATAATAAGTACAACACGGTTTTGCTTTAACACGATTTTATAAAAGAATTACATGAACTAAATATATGTGCATCCTTTTGAACGGAATCGGAATAGATAACAGAATTAGAGTTACCTACGTGCTTTCAATAAATAATAACTACCTTGTCGAAATATAATAAAATATGAACCTTCTAATAATTCCACACAAAAAGCGATCGTGCACCGAAACACTTTCATACATGTTTCACATTCCTAAAATAAATACAATTTAAGTTATGCCTAGTAAAAGAATTAAAACCATACCTGGATGGGTTATCATGGGTTGATTAAAAAAAAGGATTACGTTCGAACATTCCGGTGGATAATATCGCGAAAGTCTTACCTGAAAAAAAAGAAAAATAAATAAATTAGTATGCAAATAGACTTGCACTGTTGACTAAGAAGATAGTTGACACAGTTTTAAGAAAAATACTGTATATTTGAGCTTTTTCCGTAAATAATTTGTTGCCAAAGATATTTTCGACTTGGGAAATGTCATTACATACCTACTGAAATTGTATTGGAAGTTAGCGAGAAGATACAATATTTGGCCGGGATTAGCATTGTATATTCGGTGTTTTTGTCAGATTGTGTAACTGCAACAGATTTTTAATTGAGGCAATAACGACATTATTTGTGCAGACATGTGCGACCAGCGTATGCTATGACAGCTGCACGACATATATGAACGACGATTTTGTAAACGTATACATACTCAAATGAATTACATACTTGGAAGCAGCATTTAGTTTTTCATTTTATTAATGTATCATTTTAGATCACTTTGTTAAAATTTACGAAATTATAATTATGTTTGAAATTACCGTTAGTCACCACCTTAGCTTTATTACTCTTTGAAATTAAAAATTAGAGGTGCTAAACATTTTAATTTGTGTTAGTTTAGTCACTTATTCATAATTTGTAAATTCTTTTCAATTCTAATTGTTTAATACAATTTGTTTTTGTGTAAATAACACAGTTAAATTCTATTTCTTATCAGTTGATAATGCTCGCCATGGGCGAAACCGGTCCTGATTTTGGTAAATAAAAGAGGAAATAAGTACAAAGAAATATTATGCTTTCCACCAAGTATTGACAGTGAACACCCTAAATAAAAGTGACATAAACAGTGGCGGATTACCCTATAAACAATATAATGGCATATTTTCAAAACTTATATTGGTTTTCAAAATGACATCCAAGGTTCAATTTTAAACCTGTAATTCAAATAATTAATTTTAGAATTCATAAAAATTTAGTAAGTGTAGTAATAAGTATGTAAGTAAGTGATCGTCAAATAATATTATGGCCGGGTCAAATGAAAAAATCGTTTACGGTTTTAGTAAACAATATCTTCAAATACTTTCCCACGAGATATGCGATACCTGCGTCATATAGATTTTTTTTACAAATAAACACTTCATTTTAAAATGTATGCTTTAGAAATAAAATACCGCTTATTTGATAAAGGGATAAAGAGTTAGGTACTATATTCAGAGAAGTAAAAAAAAATCATGTTTCGGACATGGTGCTATGTCGTAATCGACTACCTACTGAAAATTTGAAATTTGTACATAAATTATAATTTATTATTTAACAGAATATTAAACATGTTTGTCGTTTGTTTATCCATGTCCCCTCTCAATGTGGAGCATATGGCCTCCTAATGGAGGTATCTCAACACTTCAACATCACTCAACCTCACATTTTTCAAAATGAGTAGTAGGGAAAGAAGGATACGGCTGGAACAGGATTAGTGGTTGACTAATCGTTATCGCTACACCCAGTTAGTATAGGATCAGAAGGATGGGTGGACTGGAAACAATGAGGATTTACATCACAAACATCCAGTCTTCGATCGCAACTTTGAATTGAATTAATCTAAAATTCACTCCGATCTGACCGGGAATCGAACCCAGACCTGCGTGATCGGTAGAGCAAGCTCTAACCAACTGGGCTACAGCAGGCGACAAGCATATTAAGCATAGTATTAAAAAAGGTTTGAAAGAGTGAAATCTTTTATAGGGAGATATTTTATTTTGGAACAGAATATTTTCGTACAAAACACAAAAGGAAAACATAAAATTTTGAACAAAAAAACAGAGCCATGGGAGAAAAAAAAATATTTCTTTAAATTTTAATTATATATGTAATGTAGCTGATAAAAAAAACTTTTCTTTTATCGTCACTTATAATTTAGTACAACTGTGTATAATGTACAAACATATTAGCTATGTGTCTTCATATATTTAGTGAGAGTTAACGAGGGCCTCAAATCCCGGATCCCGGAATCGTAAAATTCGTTAAATCATTATTTTTTTTATATATATTTTTATAATAATTTCAATAATTGTGAAATCTGTAATTCCCAGGCTTTTAAAGTCATCGAGTTAAAAAAAGATGGTAAACTGTTTATTAACATTAGTCAAGTGAGCCAAATATCAACTATATAATACAACGACAGATTGTTTTTCGAGACAATGTTATTATCTTGTTTAAGGTACTATGCTGGCTTTTGCCTAAAAAATCTTCAATCTGATTGAGATAAATTCGCTGGGAATGCTCCCTTCCAACTCTAAATATTAAAACCGAAAAACAACTTCTTCGCGTAGGGCACGAATTTTCAATCGCACTGTGTGTGGTATTTTTTGGAAGAGCCACACTCAACGGGCCAAAGAGCTGCAGTTTGCCGACCACTGCCCTAGAGTTAACGTTATCATAAAATAATATTGAAGATAATTCCTATCTACGCGTCATTAATCTCTCGAGACGTCACTGGCAGCTATAGGCAGGCGCGGCATGAGGGCTCGGGCTAACTTATTAATTAATTATCGTCACAGCTTTCATTGTTTTCACGTAGAAGAGGAAAGATTTATGATCCAAAAAAAAACTTTTTTTTAAAATGCTTTTACTATTGTGGCACTTCCGAACGCTTCAGTTATTTTCTGCCTAAATTAGCTTTACATAGTTATAATATCTTGTTCGGCGGACTTATGAGTATTAGTCCAAAAATACAACTTTAGAGAGTAAAAAATGTGAAACAAGAGAGGCGTGCGCTTATTAGTAAAATATAACGAATATAAAGCGTACAAATATTAGTTATACTAAAAACGAAGATTTTTTTGTAAAATGTAGTGAAACGTCTCTCGATTATATAGATAAGGCTTGTGTGGGCAAAGTTGGTCTTTTAACATTTCAAATGCTATAGAACGATATTCTTTTAGGAAATATAGAACTAACGCATTAATTTTATTTTAAGACAAAAAATAATTAATAAAGAATATTTAATTTCTTAAGAGTGGCGATGCGTTACTCAAATTTTTGTTCTTCTTTATTTATTTTCATCTTCATCGTCACGGCAAGGTTTGTCGTCTTTTCGATAACCTTCTCATTGCCACTAACATATATCTTACGAATGGTCAACAGCGACGAAAACTTTTCGAGTATTTGCAGCATGTGTCCAAGGACTGACTATAAAGGGCTAGTCCGTCTTACATTTGAATTTCGGAAGGAATTGAAGCCACGTACTACCGTACCTCTAATGTTTTCGAATACTGTCCCCACACTGTCCTTGATATTTCATGAACATCAATCACTTCATTCATTCAAAAAGGGGCATAGCCGAATAATAATTTATCGTTCAATAGATTATATAAAAAATACTATTTATTTAATTTGTGATTAGCCCAAAACAATTAAATACAATAAAAATTGGGTCACTGTAATCGAATGAAAGAACATGGATGAGAACACGGCAAAGAAGGTTGAGCTTGTGTCTCAGTTGTTCGATAATTATTTTCCATTGATATTAGATCAACATTAGGGTATCCAATCCCGAAACCTTTTTGTGATATCGAGATTGAACACTCAGCATAAGAAAGTGTATAAATTGGGATTCGGGATTGATTTTCGGTCGGCGATTTTGAAATCATGATTTTTTTAAACAATTTCGTGTCAATTTCAAAGACCTAGAAATTTGCGGATTTCCCAAAATTACCAGCTCGACCAGTCCATTATGCTCTTCCGTGTTTCATTTTCTCATTCCCGAAATCCCAGGATTGGTACTGTCACAATCCCGGGATTGAATACCCTAATCAACATCAATCAATCAGAAAAAGACATCTGTCTTCATAGGTTTTTAAACGATTATTATAATGATGATTTACTTATTACCAAGTGATTGAAAACCAATCCAAATACAAAGTACAATAATTTAGTACTTAATAGAGTAATAGTTGTACAATATTTTTTATGTATATTGAGTGTAAATAAATGTTATTAATCTTACTTGTATGTGATTATAGTAGATATCAATTCAACCAACAAATGAAAGCATAACAGTAGGTAAAGTTGTTTTAAAATCTACAGAATCCCTCCCATGCCGGATAAGAAAATCCATCATATCGGTTCAGCGGTACTATCTGGTATTCTTTACTAATGAAAAAACTACGAAAATTGACGTTTTTGGGTCACGATGCCAATAGTCCGTTGCATCACCGCGATAAAAAAAAGAATGTGCCCACGTGGAATTACACGTTCCGATTGATGTTGGACGCGCTTCAAACACGTGGAATAATATTTCGTAAGATGGATGTTTTGATTTTTACAACGCGGCGTAAACAAATTTGTGCATCTGTAGTGCAGTTTTTACGATGCTGTTTTACTTTCGCCGGGAAGTTAATAAAGATTTCCAAATCTTAAAAGATTGCTCCATTTATGAAAGTTATCATATCCGCGTTCCGGTTCCTGGCAAACTAAAATAACACTTCAATCTGGATACAAAAATATTGACGTTAATCAATCTGCCAACGAGATCATTTCGGCGGGAAGCGATCTCGAATTTGCAGATCATTGATTCTGACAGAGGCGGGGTCGTTTTGAAAATATAGTTTCTTGAAATTTGATTACACAGATGAGAAATGAATTTCCTACAATATTTTTTTTTCAATAATTTGAGAAGTTACAACTTCTCAAATTATTGTTGAAATTAAAATATATATTTGTAAAATAACCAGTATATTATTTGACTGGTAATATAATATACCAGATTATTCATTGCATAAAACACGTAAAAAGCGAGTGTAATTTAGAATTTTCATTTTTTATTTGGGGGGTTAGGCCGCCTGTGTGGTCGAGTGGTCAACATCGTTGGCTACCGCTACGGAGGACACGGGTTCGAATCCCAGTACGGGCAGTTTTATAAATTGATTTTTCAATCGATTTATGAATTTCTGTTCAAAGGCATGGATGTATGTGATGTCTTGAATTCCCCCTCCCACCCATCCTATCCTATGAACGGGGCGTATCGAGAGCGATTAGCTAACCACTAGTCCTGTCCTAGCCCTTTCTTCCTATTCCTACTCTCTTTGGAAAAAGAGAGGTTGAGCAACTGAGTAACAAGCAGTTCTCGTAGAAACATTTCTGTTGAGATAAACTCCATTAGGAGTCCATATGCTCCATATTGGGAGCGGATATGGTAAAAAAAAATAAAAAAACATAAATTTTCCCTAAATTAAAATATTCTATTTACAATCCTTTCGTAAAAGTAAAACGAAGGTCACTTTTGCAGCCCATTTTATTGACCGAGGAGTTTTCAATCAAATCAATATGTTAACATTTTAAAACCAGTATTAGCTATCCTCACGAACAGCGTTGAAAATATACTATCACGTCACGTGATTCACGTGATAACGTCAGATATGACGCCATCGTAGTTGCATCATGAAATTCTGTGTAGGAATAAGGTTATTACTATTTAGTTATTTGCAATGATAAAATACATGCATATAATAATAAAAGACGGTAATTAATAACGACGGTAAAAAAAGAAACGTTACGTTAATCAGTTACTTGGCGATGAAAACATTTCTTAAAAAAAATATTATTACGATATTATAATATTTTTACATTTAGCACACAGAGAGGTTTCCATTCGGTGGGAAATTCTCCCCTGGAGGGGAAATCATTGGATTGCTGGATTCTTATTTTTAAACCGAAAATTCTTTAATATTTAGAGAATATTTGCTTAAGTTTAAGAGAATTGAATTAAACAAAAAAAAAAATGAATATTTAGTGACTGCAATAAACACTACGTTATTTTTTTGAATAAGAGCGGAATTTAATACTGGGACGAATTAAAATAATTTAGACGTATTATGACTAATAAATTATACAATATCTGCATATTTAAAAAAATATTGACCCGGAAATATTTTTGTGCCGAGTCATCGGATAGACAAAATACAAGAAACAATGCGAATATATTAAACGTTGTTTTTATTCACTTTAAACAACTTTGAGTTTTCAAATAAATTATTGGTTTAGACGTTTAGACATTGAGATTGTCGTAAAAATAACTCAAAATACGATTTTCGACTTGCACGATACGCAATAAATCAAAATTATTTGGTATTTATAATGGTTGGACAGTGAAGAGTGTTTAAAATGCATTTTTTTATACTTTATAGTAGAAAAAATATTACTCACTTTTGATTTAAATACTCGTAGTATCTTTAATATATTATGTATTTTTATGATTAAAGACATGTAATAAATAGTGTGACATTGATAATTTTCTATTTTTATTTAATATTAGGTCATTTGTTATTTGCGAATAAATCATAACTTGTGGTTTCAGTATTTTTTTATTATTATTCACACTAAAAATTTGTTATCATTGTTGTGGTCTCATTATCTTCTCTATTAACCCTTAAATACATGGTGTTGCAGATATGCAACGTACTGTTTTTTTAGTTATGTACTTTTAGTGAAATATATTATTTCAAAAGTAATTTCTATTAGTCCATAACTAATGATCAACACTCGTTTAAAATAATTCCGCTTTTATTTTATATTATAGGACTGGTTTTGCTTATGGCGAGCATAAATCACGCATTTAAAGGGTAAGCGAATAACGTGTCAGAATACGAATGCAGTTTCTTTTAGAAACATCTGATATATTAATGAAAAAAACAATGGTTTAGTGTCCCGCATTTTTATAAAAAATCAGGTAATATTTTCTTAACTCAATCATTACATCCTTACTCTGATGCACTGGCGTAGCAAGGAGCGGAAGGAGGGGATGGCCTTTTCAAATATAAAATATAAAATATAATACTTATTTTGTATAGATTATCAATGCATGATTTATTCTGTCTCATTTGTGAATTTTGAATCGAGAGACAAAATATACCTATTTGTAGGTAGGCTATTGTAAATTCCTAATAATCAAACCTTATAAAAAGGACCCATTAACATATTATTAAACCATACACGCGGCTTGATTATTCAGAATCAATTACCAAATATAAAATTTGCATATGAAATAATCAAGAAATTTTATTTAAGTATACATCATTTTTTTATCAAGGTCTGCAGTTCAATAATTTAATTCATCACAGTTCATGGTTAAAAAATAACCTCAATTTACCATATTGTACATACATATATTTTGGAGATAAAATGGGGGGGGGGGTTGGCAAAATCAAGGCATATACCGGGCGTCAAAACCTCTTGCTACACCACTGCCCTGATGTAGTGAGTGGTCCAACGCCTTACTTATTTTGAGAAGCTGTTTTAAAAGGAATTGGAATTGTACATGGTTGTAAAAAATATTAATTTTAACCACTTGAATACCAAGCGGACATACATAGGTGACCGGAGCATATGCAAGCGAACACGGATGTCCAAGACATTTATATAATCAAATACTTGGTATTTTAATAGAATATAAGCAATATTGTAATGAATATGTGTAGTGCTACCTATACTGAGTCAATATAGGTTTTTAAAACACCGAATTCGAGTGTATATTAAGGCAAAATTATTTTTCTCAAAAACATGCAGTATCTCTGGGGCATATTAATGATTTATTTGCGAGGTATTCAAACGGTTAAAACAATTTAGGATGAATACGACCATGGAAGAAATGTCATTTATAAATATGAACCCAAATTATTGAATTAATCTTACTGCTTAAAAAGTGAAAGATTTCATTTATTAAATGTGTAATACTGTTCTTAGTTTCATTGAAAAATACCTGTAAATTAATTTCATAGTTTATCTTTTATTTTCTGCAATAATATGGACTCCCCGACGTAAAGTATACTTGGACCAAGGGGTATCAAAGAAGTATAAAGTGCGAAAGTATAAAAAGAATAATATGTTATCTTTTTAATAATTATTATCGACGCAAACTTGCATATTGAACGAATGCTTCATGTATGTAATATTTATGAAGAATTTTACTTAAATATTTAAGTGATTGTACACGATTATGTATCACCATTCTTCTATCTAAAATTTTGAATCATAAGATGAATAATATAGAAAACCACTCATAGAATATAAAATAGATTACAATTGGCACGTCACTGACTAATAGATTACTACCTATGTATGTTATGGTTTGTTGGAGATCCCTCTGTTACTCTGTTGCTAAACTATATTTTTCGAAGAGTAGAGAATAGAAATATAAATATAAATATAGTGGATAGGGCTACAACTAGGGTTTCCAGATTTCTTGCAAGTGAATCCGGGACATTCGTCCGATTTGCTGACTTTCAAATCGAAAAACCCAGGAATTAGGGTATCCAGTCCCGAAGCCTTTTTGTAATCCGGGATTTCGGGATCGATTAATTTTCAATCCCTTACCCTACTTTTTCCTTAGATTATCTCCGAAACTTGTTTTTTTACTCATCCGGGATAGCGATTCTAATTCAGGGACAATCCCAGCCAATCCAGGACACTTGGCAACAGCGGTGGGCTGCCAATACGTTAACAAGGGGCTCGCTTAACATCAAAGTAATTTATCAGTCATGTGCAATTATATGCAATATTTTTTAATTAGCAAACGATTGTTAATTAATACACTTAAAATATGCAACAATATGCAGTTTACCATAAACTAATCAATGTAAATGGCTAAAAATGTACTACTGTGTATATTGCTGTCGTAGATAGTATATGTCAGAAATTGCAGTTATGTACTAATTTGATCTGAGAATGTTGTTTTCTATTAATTTAACAAGGGGCTCGCCGGCCGTGGCAAAATCTAACAAGGGGCTCGCGCGAGCCCCACCGAGCCCCCTCCAGCCCACCCCTGCTTGGCAACCCTAGCTACGACAGAACTAACGGTTAACTAAGCGCTATCACTATACCAGTTATTTTAGGATTGGAAGAATGGGAGGGAATTTTCGATATCATAAACATACTTGACTTCGGACAGAAACCGATTGAACGATTAAATAAACGCTGTCCGTACTCGGATTCGAACTAGTGAAATACGTCACGAAAGCCAATGACTTTGAACGCTGCGCCATGAACCCACCCGATAGTCAGTGTTATAATTGGGGGTATTTAGTTAGTTAGTTTTTCTGTGATTTTAATGCGGTATACGTAAATTCAATCAGACATATAATAGATATTGCCGAAACTAACTTAGTATATTTCTAAACCCTTTTTCCTTACACTTAATACAGTATTAATCCGAATTTAATGCGAAGCGATTATTAGGAGCGGAATTAAAAAGGAAACCTTCTCCTTTTGTGGTTTTTGTTATACATTGTAATATTTAAGTTCAGATTCTACCTTTTTATAATAGCTTATACAGTTATACTGTAGTGTATATTGACCGTTTTTATTTGATATAATCAACATGTTCTTTATTCGTACACTTATCCCCCAATTTATGATGTAACTTTTTTACACGGTTGTACTTTAACAGGGTCAAGAAAAATATATTTTTTTAATATGCTCAATATGAATATATTTTTTTTATAAAAATGTAATGTTAAAAAATACTATAATATATATTATATGGATTACGAATATGCCCGCGGACGCGTATTTGAGTCTTTGAAAACAAAGGTTGCTGGTCGACGGACTCATATATGCGTATAGGCGAAGTATTTGGAAGCTAAGAGAATTAAATTTGGTAAAGATATCTCAATTTGTTTACAAATTATAGTGAATTTAGTAAAATTACAATTTTTGCGAATTTTTCACAAAATTGCCCGGCCGCCAGGTGAAATTTTATAAAAAAAAACGTGCGGTCGTCAAACTGTTAAGCGACAAATTAATTACTGCTCGTTGTTATTCCATGTTAGATTATCGGTATTATCAGATATATCGTTAGTATATATATATTTTTAATTAAAAACAGGACCGGTTTCCTAACATTAAGTGATTAGTGCAAACACTGTTTACGTTGGCAAAGCGCGCTCTGCGTGTAGATATTTTCAGCAGCAGTAAATAAAATTAATGTTATTGCAAGTAGAAACTACTAAAATAGTAACTGCACTACAGTTACGCAATAGTTCTACGAACTGCACATCAGAGATGGGAAGGGAAATTGATTACCCGGGTACTCGTGTTTCAGAAGTACTCAATTAAATATAATCAACTTATTATCAAAATGAAAGTATCTTATCAACAAAAATTGTTTGTAATGCTAACCGTTAAGATTAAAACTTATTTGCAAAAGGGAAAGCAAGATAATAAGTCGAACTAAGATAATAAATTAAATAAGCCAAAAATTCATTTCATTACCTAAATGTGGCCTGACCACATATAAAATTGAAAAAAAGTAGCAGTAGCTGAAAGCAAGATAAAAAAATAAAAAGATTACTTAAGTGCTGTAAATCGTTACATTACACATTTATACGCTTGTGAAGTAATAAATTTAACAAACTTTTTGGATATAATTTAATTTTTTCAAATAACTCGCGAAATTTTGCTATGAACCATTTTTATAGACATCGTAAGTCATAAATATGTTTTATTGTACATGTATTGTATCATTAATTGTCAACAACCACGTATCTTAACTGTTGTCAGTTTTGAGTGTTTTTCATAAAACGAATTCAGAATACAAACATATACCAGAAAAAAATATTTCGTGCTTTATTTAATTAACCTAATACAAAATCGTTGGAAAATAATATGATTATATGCTATATTTAGCAGGAAGGAGAGGATGTTATGGATGGAAACGTTTTTGCTTCCTTCCTCATTAACTTCCTCAAAGGTATTGAGGAAAAAACCATTCCAGTGTTGTTTTATAGTGATAGAAAGCGATAGCGATCGCGGAAGAATAAAGTACAATTGTGGCACTTACGTACTTTACGTAATTGCCAAATACGTGATGTACGTAGTAGGGCATCCAATCCCGGGATCCCGTTCAATTTTCTGATCCCGAAATCCCGGGATTGACATGGTCGCGATCCCGGGATTGAGAAATTTTGAGCAAATCCCGAAAATTGATACGATTTAGGAATTGCAAGAGCTAAAAAAAAAATGGAATAGTAAAGCGAATTCAGGATCTCAAATTCCTAGATGAGCTAAAAAAACGAGTTTCTGAGATAATCCGGGGGAAAAGTATAGGTAATTGAAGATTTTAAATTTCTCGGAGAGCTAATCCCATGGTCTTAGAATATTTTGTACGCAAATGTATTTTAGCAGTAATGCGTTGGAACGAGTATCTATTTTAGAAATACCTAATAACGAGATTTTTAACGTCGCGCAAGCAACTTGTAGCACACCACAAGACGCATTAATATTTAAACAGACTTCCACTTCCTGAGTTCACGATATTAGAAGTTCAAAAGATTAGACTTGTTAAATGCAGTTTTCGATAGTAAAACATTGTTATTGGTGCGTATTGGTAAGTCGTTCATTTGTAAAAGGTAACATCAATAATTATATTTGTGGATTTATTTTTATTATCTATAATTATACGGATATGTATTACACAAATATATCATAACATACAATGTCAGTATTTCGATATTTCAATATAAAATACCGTCATTTAAAAATATATCGTCATCATAAACGAGTGATTTTTATAAATAACTGACGATTTCTTAACATATTAACTTTTCCGGTTCTAAGCTCAAGAAATGCGACTCCAATACCCACAATTTCTTAAATATCTATTTTAATATGGGTGATACAATGTTTATAATTAAGGTATTCTTATATCATAGTTTGTTGGACCTTTTGTAGTTTATATAAATACGCGATGCGATAACGAGATAAGCGTCCGCTTATCAGCGATCGTTTGTAAAATAACTGCGCTGAACGCGTCAGTTGCAAATTTATATTTGTATTGGAATGACGTTTTTTTTACGCGCAACTTAAAATATGATTATTTATTAAAAAAAACACGGATGTTTATAAAAAAATGTATGAGGAATGATGCAGAGAGATATTTTAAAGCCCTTAGACTATTTTTTTTTTTTGAAATTCATAAGAATAAGGCCAATAATGAGGAAACCACTGGGGTCCCTAAACGACCCCCATCGGCAGAGAAGTATTTTTCTAGTCTCCGAGCCGCGAGAGTTAAGACACCACCGAATGGCTCATTCGGCGTGGCTTATTTATTTTCTGCTATTCGTATCAAAATATTTTAAGGGATTTTTCCAAACATGCCGCTTAGCAGAAAACTATTTTTAGCGAACTTATTCTAGTTCCATTTTTCTTTTTTTTTGCACATACAATGATTAAAGTCTCATGTAGATTTACATTGGACTACAATGTGATGAGTAATTCATCGTGACATATTATACACTGCAGTTAATCTTCGACTTTACTCGTTACATCAAATGTTAAAAAAAAGTGTTATTATTCTAGAATCTTTCGCCTTCGACTAAAATATTAAAAAAAAATAGTATATACCATATTTTTAACCATATCCCACAGGCATCTCATATTATATCTCGTGTGAATGATTATTTTATAAATGAAGAAACCTTTCAAATACTTATTTAAAAATATATTACATAAACGTAGTGAGCAATTTTGAATACGCGGGTCCTATTCCTGCAAGCATGCGTAAATCATTGTTCGTAGTAGTATATGAAAGAGCTATTCGTTAGTAAATAAAATATAGTAGAGTATTGCAGTGCACATTTGACCTATATAATTATTTGGCTTTATTGTTTCGTCAGTGATAGTAGAGCGATCTATCCGATTTATCTCACGAAACAAAATAAAATAGATGTATATTTAATAATTTCGATTTTGGTTTATTTTCAAGACCGTAATACCGGTATTTTTGCATTTTAAGATCAGGTATTTCAGTATTGAAAAAAAACCAAAGAATACCGGGATCCCGGTTTCGGTAATACCGGTTTTGATATTCCTAGTCCCACTCACCTTTTCCTTCTACTTTCCCATCAGTCATTTCAAAGTCAATTCCTGGAGAGATTTTAAATAACGTACTAACAACCATCCTATTAGATGCTCCGTATAAAATTATTCTGTTTCTCCTTGACTATAATGCGCAATATATTTTTTTTGTGTATATAATAAAAACTTTATTTTAACACACGTAGTCATGACAGTAACAATTAATGTATGGATATTAAGTGCATATAATGTTGATTCTTATGTTGTATCAGCATTGTAATCTGAATATTTTTAATCTTTAGAGGAGTGAATAGATCTACAAAGTACATACCTTAATTTACTTTGCTGACTTTTTTCGAATGAATATATGCAATTAATACTTAAATGCTCACAGACAGACACTTCTGTGTTTAGTTAAAAATACGTCCATACTTCTTTACAGAAAAATGCCGCCGACGAACATGTACGTCCATACTCCTTTAAAGGTTTAATATTCAGTAGATATCAGGGACGGGCTGGAGGGGGCTCGAAGGGGACTCGCGCGAGCCCCTTGTTAAATTTCGTTGCGGCCGGCGAGCCCCTTGTTAAGATAAGAAAATCATTCGTCTTAGATCAAATCATCACATAACTGCAATTTCTGTAGATGGTTAAATTTAAAAATTAGTTGTCCCTTCATTTTTTCATTCAGCGTTGTAGGCTTCCGTGTGGGACCTCACGGGATCGAGTCCCAGTACGAAGCAGCATTTTTCGATCGATTTATCTATTTGCTGTTCGAAGGCATGGGAGTTTGTGATGTCTTAAGATTGCCTCCCACTCTTTCGATCCTTCAATTCAACTGAATGCTACTATTAGTAGTATTATCACTAGTCCTGTCTTATCCTTATCATTCTATCCCTACTACTATTTTTGAAAGAGAGGTTGAGCGACTAAGTAACAAGCAGTTCTCGTAGAAAAATAACTTTTTTTGAGATACCTTCATTATGAGGCCATATGCTCGACATTGGGAGCGGACATGGATAAAAAAATGAATACAATTTACCGAGCCCCTTGTTAAGATATTGGCAGCCCACCGCTGGTAGATATCCGATTGTCATTATATATCAACTCAGGTGTAAGTCATTGTTGTTTTCGTCTACATAATATAAGGAATTATTTTGTGCGAGAAGCTGAAAACTTCCTGTCATACCTTAGAACAGTCAGGCATTTCCATGTTTGCTGCTTTTTGGCAGGGATTTAAGATGCACACGAAAAGAAGTGAAATAAAAAATAGCGGAAAAAAATACTTCTTATAATCGAGGAAATACGGTTAGTGCAATTTACAAACTTATATGAGTGTCAAAGAGTGACATGCGAACTGTCTGGGACACACAGCTGTACTCGATTAAAACCAAATGCCACTTATTCAACGCTTGCATTCTGCCGGTACTGCTTTACGGTTGCGAATCATGGCACCTGACGAAGACTCAGAAAAACCGTATACTGAGCTTCGAGAACAGATGCTTGCGTCGGATAATGGGGGTTAGGTGGTTTGATTTTGTGAGGAATTCAGAGATAAGGGAGCGTACAAGACAGCGTCCTGTCACGTCAGTGGTTATGGAGAGACGTTGGAACTGGCTGGGTCACGTGCTGCGGATGCCTCCGGAAAGCCTCAATCCCGCCTGTCTTTTCTTTCGACCGGTGGGATTCCGGCGTCCCGGACGTCCGTCGGGTACTATCCATAGGATGTACTCGGCGGAACTGAGGGATGCTGGCATGTCATGGGAGGAAGCAAAGCAATTGGCAGGAGACAGGGAAACATGGAGGTGCCGCGTGGCGGCCATATGCTCCACATAGGGAGCGAACATGGCCAAAGAAGATATGAGTGACACATTGCTTGTAGTTCTGATACTGATCAGTTATGTGGTTATCTCTTACAGTAAACCTGGAATGAGTCGACAATTTACGGGATACTGTGTCATCGGTCACCTATTGTCAAAATGATAAAATACGTACTCACGTCATCACATGTCCACTAGTATAGAACTTGCTTGTTTACACAAAACCGAAATGCAAATACGAATAAAAAATATACCGTGGGATACAGAAAAATAAAATCATCAATAAACCAGAGACAACACGTGTTGCATAAAATAATATCAACAATGGGTATTTACAAAAAAAAATACGCTTTCAATGTGAGAACTACTGTCATATCACAAAATGTAAATAAACTTCAACAACTATGTCAATGAATTTAATAAGTACAGTAAAACCCCCATTTACACTAAAGTCGGGACAGTGTAATTCGGGGTAGTGTAATTGGGGATTTGGTTTCTTCCGCAAAAAATGTTTAGTTTTGCAAAAAACTCAAGTATAATTTCAAGAACATATTAATTGATATTTAGTTATGATAGAAAGTTGAAGAATCGCTGTATTGTCACGGATCATTTCCTGATTCCTCACGTTATATTTGAATACAACTCCTGGCAATATCAGTAGGTTGATTATAATTCACAATTTAAAGAAATAGCCAGGGGTGACGACGGGTCGATTCATTGTGATATTGGACGGAAGCACAGTTGAAGTCATCAAAAATCAGGCACTCCTTTTTTAATCATTTCAGTTTTTAATATATGACAATGTATTTTAAACCTTCCTTGGTGGGATTATTAGTAAATACAGTGGAACCTCTTATAACGAGTAATTCCCATAACGAGCAAAACAGATTGTGAAAAAATGGTATTCTTAACGAGCGATATTTCGCATATCGGGTGACGCAGAGTTTTGGAAAGATCACTTTCACATCGTTACTTGCCTGAAGATGAATGACAAAGCGTGGGAAGGGGCTACCAGAAGGACCCTCACTTCTGCTTGTAAGAAGGTTTGGCCACATATCGTAGTCTAATGTGATTTTGAGGAGTTTGAAACAGTACCTGTGGAGTCTACAGTCAACGAGATTGTATCTTGAGGATAAACGAGGTGGATAACAACGATATTGACGAGTTTGTGGAAGATCACGGTCAAGAGCTGACCACCAAAGAGCTTATAGAGTTGCATTGTTCTTCACAGCAATAATTTATGGAGGAGAGTTTGTTAGTGGAGGAGGAGGGAGTAGCAGAAAAACAATCTTATGGCGCAATATGAGAGAGAAATGCTGAAAGCATGGAAAACTGTTGCATCGTACATTGAGAAGCACCACCTCAATAAGGAGGTGGCTATGCGTTTTACAAATGTATTCAATGATAATGTTGTCACATTTTCACAAAATTTTGAAGCGTCGGCAAAAACAAATATCTCAAGACAGCTTTCTAGTAAAAAAGAATGAATTATTTGAAAGAAGTCATTTTTTAAATTGTTTTTTGCAAATCAAAATCGAACTCCAGGTTGTTACGCTCCATAACAATTTATAAGTATGTAATTTTATTTGAATAAACGTTAAAAATTTAAAAAACGATTTTTTTCGGCATGTAGCGCATTATTGTATTTTACATTGCTTTATATGAGAAAAATTGTTTCGCATAACGAGTATTTCACATAACGAGTTAGATTCTGGAACGAATCAAACTCGTTATGAGAGGTTCCACTGTATAGACATAATATTATGATCCGCTTGAGCATAGTTTCTGAACCTTGTAAGCCCGTGGCTTCTTTTGAGTCTCATATTTTTAAGTGCCTCCCATCCCATACCCATAGTTAATAATTTTTCGATACTCAAGACACAATTGGAAGTTTTTTTCGCTGGCCGATGTGTAAAACCTCAGAATTTACGGATTTTACCTCATTTACCTACGTAGTCCCCCAAAACTTTGTTGTGAATCTCCTAAAATAATAAAATACATATTTTCGCCGTGTGCAACATGATGAGGACCCCGGATGAAAAGCCCTGCGCTAGAGTAAGCAACTAAGTAATCAACTAAGCACAAAAGTAAATTCCGTGATCTACAATCTCCCTCGAACTTTGTCACAAAAGTAATGTGGACTGACGGCGATACGCAATCATCTCTTTGTTTAGATCGCAAGTAGATTTAGATTACAATTTAGTATCAGTGCAGTTGGTATATTTTTTAAAAAAATATTTAGCATTATGCCAATGCGCCAAATATTTTGAAATTGAAAGATCATACGAAATAAATTCGATGAGATTTTTTAGTAAGTCAGCCGAAATCATTTCGATGAGAATTGACACTATGCACTCTCAAATTTAAACTGAAAAAAATCAAAATTCGACATATATTTTACTGGAAATTTAACCCAGACACATCTGTTCGGTAGAGCGAGCTCTAACCAACTGGACCGCATCAAAATACAATTATTATTGTATATAATATCTAGAACGTATTGTGTGCATCTGTTCTTTTATTAAAACTGTGTATGATGTCATTTGCTATATTTTATACGAAAATATGCGTACGGTAACTCATTTTGAACACCAAAATTTTGTCAATCTTTAAAGATATTAATATGTTCGTGGTATAGCAACAATGCACAGATAAGGAAAAATATTGATGAATTCATATTATTATTACAGAAATAGATTGACGGCATGCTGTCTAGCGTAAAAATATCAATAAAAATTTACACATTTGTATTTGTAAAAAAAAAAAGTACTAAATTTGCAACCAGACAAAAATAATGGTTTTGCACATTAATCTTATCTCATTATAAACAAATCGATTTTGTTATGACTGGAAGTAAATTATTATAGACATTCCACACTCATGCACGATGAAAAAGATGTTTGGATAGTTTTTATAAACAGTTACTGATATTTCCAAAACACACTATAAAAATCATATTCCTCGAGACCACCCAATGGCTACATTGGAATTATTATAACGCTACGAATTGAAACAAGAACCCTTCGTAAATTAATATCGTATTATTTTTTTTATCGACAACGCATGCACGATAAGACACGGTGGTCATAAAGAGCGTAGACTCAAAACAATAGTGATACATTAAAGCCCGTATTCATTACGGGACAAAATGTCGCTCAACATGACGCGCGGCACAGTATACGTCACGGTTTCTCAACCGGGGGGCCACAGAGAAAAAATAATTTTAGGGGAGCCAAAGCACTTTGAGGGGCCATGGCCAAATATTCATAAACTTTCAGGTTATTTCCAGTAATCGCTAAAAAAACTCGCGCCTTTTCATTTCGGGAAATCCGCGAATTCCTGGGTTTTTTTTTAATTGGAAATTCTGGGAAGAGCTAAAAAAAAGGTTTCACGCCTTTTCGTATTGGGAATTCCGTACATTCCTGGGTTAAATTTTGAAATCTGCCACCGAGCAAAATGTTCAAATATATTTTTCAAATGACAACTAATGCCATGTACTGTTCTTTTCATTTGAAAAAATAAACAAAAATACTATAGTAAAACTTCATAACTAAAATAGGTAATTTTGTATAGAGATAAGAATCTGACGATCGTGCCAAACTATCCGGAAAGTAAAACCAAAAAGTTCTGGATAAGTAACAGGAGAGTCATTGACATTAACAGGTAAAGGTCAACGATGGCTATTCAGCTCATATATACAGTCTGGCGAAGTAAGGATGGTCGCAATTCGCAACATGTCGATAACATTTCTGAAAGAATCGAGAAGTTTTGGAAGATATTCTTCATATATGAAAACTCAAATGTAATTTTATTCCTACTTTATCGTATGGAATCGAATCAACGTTTATTCGATCAAGGTAAAGTATTTTTTTTCTTTGAGATTATATTATGTTTTTTTTTAATGCACGCCCGAATGAAAATATTTAAAAAAATGTAGACTGGTAATGCAGCATTTTTTTAATGTGTTTTTTTTTTTAAGTTAGTCAGTTTTTGGTAGAAAAGTATTATTATTGTGATGATTGAAATCGGTTCTTGTCTATAATGAATAACTTTGAATTAGTACAAAAAGTGTTTTATTTATTTAAATGTAAGTCAGTATAAAATTGAGTCCATGACACAGTGGTCGTTGTTGGCTTCCATGGCTGTTCGAATCCCATAACGAACAGCGGTTTTTCAGTGGATTTAAGTTCGAGGGCATGGATGTTTAGGATTTCCCCCTCCCACCACCATTCCAATCCGTAAAACATGGTACATATAAAATAACGGAGTAGCAAGAGTTATTTGTCAACCACTAGTTTTGTCGTAGCTCTATCACTTCTATAACTACTCACATCGAAAACAAGAGGTTGAGTAACGTGCAGTTTTTATAGAAAAACATCTGTTGAGGTAACTATATTACGAGGCCGTATGGTCCACATTGGTAGAGGACACGGAAAAAAAGTGTATTTCTTTGATAATAATATTATTATATTATGATAACCGTGACTGCAGAGCTATTAAAAGACTAAGTATCAAATAAACATTCATTCAATTTTCTGTTTATTTTGTATCATTGTCGTACCCCAAGAGTATTCCTGCACAAATATATAGATAGTCGAAAATACCGCAGAAAAATTAAGAGCTATGTTAATTGTATGTTCTCGAGAGAAAGAAATCCAAAATTTAGAGTATTTAGACAATGATTTCTCCACCTTAATACTACGACTGGGTAACTAGATTCGTTATATTTTTGAGATAACTATCGATAGAAACGTTGTCACATTTCCATAAACATTATTTAATTTTTTTTTTCCAATTGTACAAAACAACATTTAGTATTTTTATGTCAGACAATGATTAGAGCTTAGATTATAATATGTCAATCAAATAAAATTTGAATTATTTTTTTACCCAACAATTTTACCTAGTCGTAGTATTGAGATTTCGATTTCATTTTAAGAAAATAATATATGTACAAGTTTATTTTTAAATTATTGTTTCGATTAATTAAAGTATAATCAGTGAGTATTCGATAACGATTACAAATAATAATCGATACATTCGAAGCGATCACAGCTCTAATAAGCCTGTAACTTTTATCATACTTCGCAAAGCAGAGATGCCTTTCAAGCAAAATACTTATAACGGGAAGTTCGCAGGTGGAAATGTTAAGCGGTATCCAATAAAAAAGGTTTTAATGCCTTCCTAGTACCTGGACTTTAAGTAATATGTGCACTTAAAGTAATATGCCAGCCATAATATACGCGTGATATTTATTATAAAATGAATAGACTAATAGTTATATATTTGAAGATTATTCACTTAGATTTTATTTACTATATTCATTTCCAGTGTGCAACGCATGAACATAAGTTTTATTACGAAAACTCCTTGTTTCTCGTTTTCGAAAACAGTATGGATAGAAATAAAAGGTTATTACAGGACAAGTGATAACCTAATCGTATTGGCTACGCCCCATTTTTGGTATCGGATGTTTGGGAATGAATTTTAGACACCACAAACATCCATGCCTTCGAAAAAATCTATGTGTCAGCAGGGCCGGCGCTACCATACAGGCAAAATAGGCAATCGCCTAGGGCGCATAAATTGAGTAATCAAATTATTTTTTTATAATCTTATAACAAATAATAGTACGTTTTTTAATGCGTGTATCTGTTCGTTATAATGATGTATCGTATTCTATATACTTCGAAAAATAAAGGTTGCACGATTGATTAGCAAACAGTTATCGTAAAAAACTTCTGTTGAGATACCTCCATTAGAAGGCCTTATAATCCACATTGAGAGCGGACGTGCATTTAAAAAAAATATTCCACAGTTTGTTAAAAACGGGGCGCGCCAATAACCGTTCCCTGGGGCGCCAAATAACCTCGCGCCGGTACTGTGTGTCAGTTGATAAATCAATTTATGATTCAAGCTCATGACCACCGCAAATACCACGCATAGGGATTGAACTATTTTAACTAGTTACCAATAGCACTGTAACTCTTATTTTTGAAACCCCTTTGTTGCAATCAAAAACATAATTTCAACGTTGAAAATAAGCAATCTCTGATTTTTTTTTATTTACAGCAACGTAAATTGTACTTCGAAGATTATCGACTCCACGTTCTAACTGTAATAAAATATTACATTTTTGACAATTATTGTTTTAACTGTTCGCAGCTCACATAAAAACAAGCCCCCCTCATCGTTCCTATGAATTGTGTTTCGCGATTAAGAACCATGACCCATAGAAAACTCCTTAAAATCATGCAATGGGAACAGCGGTCGACGACTTTATACAGATATGTAATGCATTGTTTTATGTAAAATTAAATAATTGTATAGATTCACAATGCAACATAATTCTTCATTCGTCATTCACTCCACCATTAAAAATATACCTGCATCAAGATTGATTACATACATCATTGATTGAAGAATCAAATAATTTTAAAGTAATAACTGCGTTACAATTTTCCAGTGGATGAAATGAGGAAACTCACCTGAAACAAAGAAAAATTAATAAATTAGTATATAAATAGACGAAAATATTGAATACGATTGATAGTATTCAGTGTGAATCCAAATACGTAGTAAAAAACTAGGGGTTATACAAAAGCCGACTTTTGAAAAAACCTGTTTTTGAATTTTTTCGAAGTTTTATAAAAAATGGATAATTCAATTAAAACAGAGAGAAAAAGTTATTTTTTTAATGTTGTTTATTTATATACATAATAATATACAACAGGAAATTATTTGGTGTTACTCATCAGAAAATATGATTTAAGAAAACACAAAGCGTCTACTGACAGTTTTGTAACAAAATTTCCTGATATCAAAAATACCCTTTCTCTGGGAAATGATGTGGGGCATATGGTCTTTTAGCCATCAAATAAAAGATCCAAATTTTCTGTCCTTTTGTTTATAGACTCGTTTATGGAAAATTCGGCACAACCGGTTACGAAGTCAAAAAACCAGTTTTCGAATGTCACAAATTTCGCAAAAAAAACCGGCTTTTAAAACCGACAAGCCCTAGTAATAACGGTCTTAATAACGTTTTTTATAGTTAGAATGGATTAGTTTCTATCATTAGATACAAAACTATAAATTTAAATTCATTTATGATTACGAGAAAAAATATTTAACAATCATAAATGAAAATTTAGAATGAAAATCACGCTCAAAATAAACTTAAAAGATATACATTTCGAATACAGGTTTATAATATTACCACAGTTGGTGGACTCCCGGAAAAGATGCAGTATGAAAGACAACATAATGAGTGTGCGAGATAAGAGAATATCTATCATTTATCTAGTATTGGTAAGAAATATGGTGCTCGTTGTATCGTTTTTTTTCCGCAAGGCAACTGACACTAATCAGGTTGCATGCTATTTGAGTTTTTCTGCTCTAATTATTTAGCAGAATCGAACTAATCTGTTGATTTTTTTAATAATAGTTAAACAAAACCAATCCATATAATATTTAAAAATGTAAATTGAGTGCTCCATTTTTTAACATTATTTTTGATTCTTTTGGTTGAAGCAGACATGCGGGGGCGGCTCGAGGATTTCTACGCCAGTGTACGAGGCACCCAGTGAAACTAGAACTAAATGTGTGGATAGTTATGGAATATCATATGTCAATAAAAAAATGTTTTCCATGACGGCAAAAGTAAAAAACTTAACTCTTTTTTTACACAGTAAACATGTTGCACAAAGAACCGTGTAAAAAGTGATAAAATTCATAGAAAAAATGAACTGGTTCCCTGAACGGAAAAAATGTGTTATTTGAAACAAGAACAACAATGTGGTATAGAAAATCGTGTAAAAAAGATAATAGTGAAGATCCAAAACGTAAATTACACAAAATATTATTCATAATATGTATTTTTATCAAGAAAAATAACACTATTAATCGTTACTTAATTTAATACGAGGACTGGAGCCTGGACTGGACTTTCGTCGCTATAAAATTCTGAAACGACTAATGTGCTAAGATTAAATGAAGACTCTTGTTTGTTATTAAATTGTGTTTTGTTGTTGAATTTCTTATTAGTTTAAATCTGTTTCTGTGTTTTTTGTTTCTGGGAATCGTGTTGGAAAAAATAATTCCGTGTAAAATATACTATTTGTTCTTTTTAGTGAACCATGTTATTTCAAAATCGTGTTATGAAAAAGTCGTGTAAAAAAGAGATGTTAATAGCGAATAAATTATTCTTAAAAAGTTTAAAATAATAGATGTTGTGAATATTAATTCATAATATGTACTACATCAATATTAAAAACATTAGGAAATACATGGATATGATTTTGCACAAAAGTATGGAAATATAATATTCAATGTGTTTTTCTTTAACGAAATTATCCAAGCGAATGCATTAATACGTGGGTATATTATCAATCAATATAACTTATAACAAAGATACATGATCTTCAATTTACAGTTATAATTGTGAAGAGTAATGGTAGAATAATTATCTCAATGTTCCATGTTGTCACCGTGTCTTTTCAATGAAACTTGAATCGAAGTGCGTTCCGTTGCTCACAAGGCGACTGATGATACCTCCGCGATCGCCAAAACCGGTTTGTGCCGAGTTATTACAGTTCGACCATGCTAGTTTATTACATACGCGGTTTGTTAGTAATGCAGGATTACTTATGCCAGCCACTAGGGCTGTTTTCGCACGAAAAGCAAGTCTGACTACAATCGCAATTGTTTTTTAGTGTAGATTTAAATTTTATATAATTAAAGGTTTTTTCGGGTTAAATAAAATACGATTAAATAGTATAAATGACTAAAAATTCAACTTCTTAACTTTATAAGAAATCCTTTTATCCACTTGAATACCAAGCGGACACCCCGGTGTCCGGAACATATACAAGCGAACACGGATGTCCAAGACATATAAAAAATCAAATACTCTATGGTGTTCTAGTAGAATATAAGCAATATTTTGATGAATATGTGTAGAGCTATCTAAACTGAGTCAATATAGGTTTTTAAAATATCGAATTCGAGTGTATATTAGGCAAAATTATTTTTCTCAAAAACACGCAGTATCTCTGGGACATATTAATGATTTATTTGCACGGTATTCAAGCGGTTATAAGACATTGGTTAAGTTATGCTATTATAAATGGACATATAATAGAGCATTTTTTGGCGTGCTGTGCACATACATCATCCAGGCTTAAAGGGTATATAAATTACAGAAATATTGGTATCCCTAATCAAATAATCTGTATTAATTGATAATAATTTATAATTGTATATTAAATTAATGTGCCCCAATAGTATGCATGTAAAGAAGATTGAAGGCTGTATTCAACTTTCAAAAGCATTGCTTTTATTAAAGTGACTTATAGTGAGTATTTGTGAATGTCGAGAGTCAGCTCTTTTTAAGGTGGGCGGACCAGGTAGGTTTGTAAGTACTGTCGATGAAGGGATCACAGGTTCTCGTCCCGGCCAAGGAGTGTGGGCGAGCAAAAGAATGCAACGAAAGCACTCGCATTACCAGAGAGATCAGTTGACTCTACAACTGTGGGTCAATGAAAAATTGACACTTATAATATTACGAATAGACAAAAATTTACTGGATTGTACAAAGGAGGAAAAGCCTACCGGTTAAAAAATGTATTAACCTTTAAACGCCCGTGGAGTTTGTGCGAAATATTTGCATGGCCCGTAGCTTTTATTAAAATAATTATATCTCTAAAACTAGTCAGCCTATGTGGGTAAAATAAAAAGCATTAGCAAAATAAAAGATTGTTTATAATTAAAGAAACTTTTATTTAAAAATTTTCACATTTTTATATTATTAAACATTTAAATTAAGAAATTAAAACGATAAAAATTAGACAAAACTTTAAAAAATATACCATTAAATTATAAAAAAATAGAGAATTTTCTAGGTTTGGAAAAAATCTGTATCCCCATTGAAATATGTTGTATGGTGTGGATAAAGCTGATTTATTACAGTCCGCCTAACACAACGCATATTCCAAGAGTCGACCTTGTAACGCAGATGCTTATATTACTCAATATGACAAAAATATTGAAAATGTACATCGAAACTGAAAATAAAATTATGGATCGGTATCTCAAAGTCATCATTTATGTAAGCTAATGTTCATATTTTGAATACTATTATCATAAAACAGTGTAATCCGATAGCGAAATGAACCATAATCACTGGTCCCGTACGGGCGTTTAAAGGTTACATAATTTAGGGTTATTTTATATCAATAGGAGTGGTTATTATTCTTTAGATACTATCTTTAAATACGAAAATCCCGTGAAATTCCATTCATACAATTATGTTTATAATATTTTAAATATATTTTTTAGAAATCCTGGAATTCCCGACTAAAATAATATTTCGTGAATATTATACATATTTCAAAAACTTTGGAATCGAAATATCGTCATACAAACCAGTGTGTGAAAATGTGACTTTAAAGAAATGTTTGTAGACTGATTCAGGGAGAACTCTTAATGTATAAATTAATAGATTCCGAGATTAAGCTATTGGGTGTAAAAATAAATAAAAGCTTGAGCAGCGCAAAAAGTTTTATGAAATTGTATCTTAACCGACCAACACTCAACATGTCTTCTCACAGACCACACTCTACATAACAATTTCACGCAAGTTTTGGAATTCTTTCTGTTCACAATGACTTACAAGGATTTTACAAAATAATAGGCACACTATTATAATTTCTCTACGTTCCGAAGAAATAACGAGAAACCAAAAGTGATTATAAAGTCACTAGAATTTTGGATATATTGTAAACACATAATTGAAAACCGTGGTATACAGGAAAATGATCGCACATTATTTTACTTGCAAGAACACTTCCGCTCGACTATTAAATATTAAAATTGGGCATAATAATCATTTCCGATTCAATAAAATAAATAAATTATTATGGCTGTTGTACTATTATTTTTTTAAATTCATTTCCGGCGTATGCTTTATCTTTCGTAACTAAAATTTACTAAAAAACACAAGTGTGTGATTCTAGACGACTTCTTAGTTGTAATGAATTAAGAAATTAAATGAAGCACATTTGCCTTAGCAAATAATCAAAATATTAAGGTTTTATTATTTTTATTTTATATCATTTAAATATATTTTTTTACTATTGAAAGTGAGTTTCTAATATTTTAGATTTCGAGGGCTAAAATCAAGCTGCACTATCTACAAAAATCTAACTTTTCAGGAGAGCCAAAAAACGCTTTTTATTATTTTGATATTATACAAAGTTAGATGTTAATTTAAAGCCTAATGTTCAAATTTTATAATCTATTCTGTACTGTATATTTATATTGTAAAAAATTATTAAAATGTGACAACTTATGTAGTTATCTTTAAACTTCAATGGTGGTTTAAGAAAGTATAAAAACTAGGTTTAGTTTTTGCTAAAATTTACACATATCAAATAGTTATAATGAATGAATTAAAGTCTATTTTATAAAAAAATATTTAGAATACATTTTATGAGTATAGATCAGCGATCGCCAACCGGTAGTCCGTTATAAAAATTTGATGATTCTTGGAGTTGTGCAGTAATTTAATATAAGCTATTTTATATTCACGTATTACACGCAACAACAAATATCACACTGCTGTTACTTTCACGTGAGAAAATCTATTAAAAATTGTATGGCATCGTCAAATTTGACAGCTAATTGCTAATATTGGATAAATTTCTCATAACACTGAACACAGCAGCGAAGAGATCGACATATACGGCTAAGAAAAAATAACATTATAAATATTACAATATACGTAATGATTCTTTTGGTACATGGTATAATATAATGTTTAAAGATAACTTAAATACGGTTTATTTTTACGTCAATATATATATATTTTTATCAATACATAAATCATCACGATATCAGTCCCACAAATTGAAAAAAACATACATAGATATAAAAAAACGTAAAAAACGTGTGACATAGATAGTTCTGAAATATACAATAAAAATATTATTCCTAGTTTCCGGTAAAGTATTCAGATGTGATATTTATCAAAGTTCTTCGTATGTTTATTCCAATGAATTTCTTTTAAAATATTGACATTTACATGACCTTAAAATGTTTTCACACAAAAGAAAATATTAAAGGAAAATACAGGGCGACTGGATTTTACACGAAATGTCAAATAATAACAACGATTTACAGTAAAAAGAAAATTACGTATAAGTATAATAAATACGTTCAGGGACGTTAAGGGACCGTCCTCATATGACGTCACTTCACAAGGGGGTGGGGGTGTTTTCTAAAGATTGCGACGTCACAAAATAAACTTAAAATAAAATACTTTATGGAAACATACAAGTTGCCAAGATACAAATGACGGTAAGCGCATATAATTTTCTACGTTAATTCTTCAGAAAATGAACTATTTTGTTACGAAATTTAACCATAAGAGAAGTGTAGTGTTAAAAAATTATGAATTTTATCCCGTCCAATTTTTTAATCCCAAAATCCCGGGATTTCGGGGTTAGTACTGAGAAGATCTAAAAAAAATGGTCTCGCGTCGTTTCATTTTGAGAATTTCAAAATCGCCGGGAAAAATTTATCAATCCCGAATTTATTAACGATTTTATGGTGAATTTTCAATCGCGGGATTAGGAAAATTGACAATCCCGGGATTGGATGCCTCAGTATGCACCGTGGTTTATATATTCATTATTCACCCTATACATAATTCAATACATCGAAACATTTGAAGATTTTTCTAGCATTCAACCTTTTCAGTACCGCGATATTTTAAGCTAAAAAAACATTCACTAACATACCTACCGCTTGTTTTTAATATTTTTTGAATAGTTTCAAAAAATAGGACTGAACTTATGAATATTAAAAGTTGACTTATAAAATTATCTATATAGTTTAATATTTTCAAGTTACATTCGTGGTGTTCAGTGGCCTTACGGTATTCACGCCGTTCGTATGTAGCGGCCACCAGTGGCCTTACGGTACTGAAGCGGTTAATAATGAATAATGTATTTTGACATGTAAACATATTCACGCCATGCACGGACACTGACAAGGCTGAAGAGTTGTGAAAATATACGAGACTCTAACTACCTACGACGTTAATAAATGTTTTGAATCTGTTTTAATTTTATATATTTTTATATCCACTAAAATGCAAGTCGGAGTCGCCTATTTTAACTCTGACACCTCCCAAAACACATCGACTCCGACTTTTCTGCACTAAATATTGATTATAAATACACATTATAAACATTATCTTCCTTCAGAGGTTAATCAACACATATTTTACATGTTTTATATCAGCGGTCGGCAAGGTGTGGTTCGCGAGAAAATTTTGCAAATCTGACATTATTTTATGAACATGGTGTATTTTTAGATGAATTTGATCACTTTTATTTCAATATGTAATATTTAACAAAAAAGTCCAAAGTATTTAAAATCTGCATCGTAATATCCATTTATCTTTTCATTGCAAAATAATAAGAACCGCAATAATGTTTGTGTTATCTAATAAAACCACATGCGGTTAACTTCCTAAAATACCTCCTTAAATTTTATTTTACATAATGAAATTTAATGTAAAATAATGCAGTTGTCTCGTATCTGAAATCGACAAGGCGCTGTCACGCAGGTTCAATCTGCTGCCGATACAATAGCAGACTGGTGCGACAAATGGCGAATCAAAATTAATACCGAAAAAAGCGCGGCAGTAATGTTTTCAAAGGGTTTTATTAGAAAACCTAATTTTTCTTGCATACGCATGCACAACGCAGAGATCAAGTGGTCCAATTCGGTTAAGTATCTTGGACTCACGCTAGATAGTCGACTTAAATTTAATGAACACGTCGCGATTAAAAAACGTCAAGCTAATGCTACAAAGGCAAGGTTGTACTTTATGCTTAACGCGAGAAGCAAACTTACTCTCAAAAGCAAGCTGCTCCTCTACACAGCAATTACTCGTCCAATCATGGTGTACGCTGCTCCAATATGGACGTATGCTCACCGTAAACATATGAAGACTCTCCAGATTGTCCAAAATAAATCACTGAGACAGATATGTAACGCCCCGTGGTACGTGCGTAACTCGCTGCTTCACAGAGACTTGAAAATACCTACCATCCGCGAGTTCGTTCGTGAAATATCACAAAAGTTTCACAGCGAGGTAGGAAAACATTCTAACCCAACGATCTCTGATCTCCACAACTATGACGAGACACTGCCTGAGAATCGTTTTAGACCCAGAGCAGTCCTGCTCGACGACCCTCCATAGATCTTATGTCGTATAAAATTGTCAATTTTAGAACGAACTTAGCATCACGAAAATGACTCTCTTTGTTTAAAAACAATTTGTATACTGTATGTGTGTATGTATGTATCCGCATGTGTGTGTACATGTACGGATATAGTATGGAGGAAGTATATGGAATGTGATTTGCAAAATGATGCATATGGAGTTCCCGTGAACTTCTTATCTCTGTAGTGATCGCGCCCTTCCGTCTGCGAACGACGGTAAGGGGATGCAATTTACAATTTTTCAAAATCTTTATCGATGAAGGAGACTGGAAGAACCTTGACGCTGGCGCGTCCTGGTACTTGAAGCTCCATAAATTTGATATCCAAAAAAAAAATCTGATACAAACGGATATTTGCGTAAACAAACCTACAACGACCTAATGCTGCCTTTGTAGTATTTGACAACTCAGAGGGGACAGGGTAGCTCGTAATCTAAAATTACAATAGCTAGAAGTCTAGTATATCATAAGAACACATTTATCACCTTCTGAAAACTTTTTCGTTATTTGAAAGACCTATTCTCAGAATTTCCTTTGAATAACATAACACCATTGTTATACCTGTATCTATTCATAGTATACGGTGGGGAAGACTTTGGATTCACTTACGTGTGCACGTTTACTCTTTGTTTACATTTTTACCTTCCTGAGATTGAAATTTAATACTTTATTTCCTCTTCGGTTTTAATCTAGATATGTTGTATTTATTGGTGTTTTCCCATGAAATATCGAGTTTCATCAAGTCTGAATAATTTCATGAAAGCATTATATTTATTTGATGTCACAGGTCTTTGAAGTCGGAGTCGGAAAAACATGATAAAATTAATTTGAAGATATTGAAAAAAATTTAGTCTATTCATTATATTGATTGGCCAAATCTACTGGAATCTATTCTAATAACAAGAGTGATCTGATGGTATATGCTAGTCAAACAGAAATGTTTAAAAAAAATCAATTTGGGGAGGGAGGCATATTTTTTACCCGAATCCAAAGTCCTGGTTAGCCATTTTCTTATAATAAATCGGTGTTTTTTGGGAAAAGCTTTACATTTAAACGTTAATTTAAAGACTTAACGAGTGCGACCAATCAATTCAGAAGCTCTGTGTGAGTCCCTCTTATTGTGTTGATTGGACTATGATGCCGGCCAATGACCTTATCTCGTTTATGTGATCAGCTCTTGTCATTGGCCCTTTTTCGCTTCCATGAGTAGGAGCGACAAGAGAGAGAGAGTGAGATAGCTGTTTACTATCCAAGGTCGAAGACGCTGCTCTCAGTTGTCAGTTCAAAAATTAAATTAATATTTTATTCATAATATCCAAGTGGTATTGTCCTTTTTTAAGTATGTAATTGGTTAAAAATGTTATAAAAATTAATGTGTTTTTTTCGTCTTCTGATAATGTCGAAAATTATGAAAACCGCAATGCTGGAAAATATATACTCAACATATAAATAATTATCCTTGCAAAAGGGTATTCTTGTAAGTTCATATCATTAAAACTTTTCATAAAATAATATTTCTCACTGACCACACATTGTTATGAAAATTATGTACATATTATAATACAATTTATTTAAATTTGATTTATAAAAGTAAAGCTTCTCCGTTGAAGAGTTAATGATTCAATCCATTCATACAAATAAATCAAAATTATAAGTATCTTTATATATATCTAGTAATCTTTCGAAAACTTCCAACATGAAGCACTTTAGGAGTAAAACATTGACTTTTCCTGGCCTAGACACTTCGAAAAAATGTGCTTTTTATAAGAGATAAAAGTACAGATTTTATTTAAAATAAATAATACAATCATTCATTCATCATAAATATTATATACTTAGGGTGTATCTTTATGATTTATGTCACTTATCATTCTTTTACAAATTACATGAATATTACTATTTGTTATTCATCCTAAACTAACTCGAGATAAGAATATTTCCGAAGGGATACGTATTTGTATCCTACCTGGGGGCAAAAGTTAAAGGTACGCTTACAGATAATGTAGAGAACACTCAAACTTTATTTACCTGGAAGTACAAATATTAATAAGTCTCCTTGCTAGGCGCCATGTTAGCTATTCAAAAGAATGTCGCGTCAATGGATAAGTAATTGCTTTGACTCTTCTGGCTATTCCAGGTAATATTAATTTTGGGTGCCTCTACCATCATAAAGTCAACAAGCACTTCAAGGAAAGAGGATTAACTTCCTTTTTATATAATAATATACACAAATATATATACCTTCACTTCAGAATGATAGTACTTCTTACTGAGTTCATGTTAATTCGAACAAAATAATTCTAATGTTAATCTGGATTATCACACCAAGTGTGTTCGTTACCACAAAGTTTGAAAGATTTAACGTTGAAACTTCGTAAAGATAGTGTAAGTAATAAGCTATCTTTTGAAAAGAATAGTGCGGTACTTTTAAAGTGTTCACTATCAATTATTGTGAAAACGCATTAAAATATCAATTTAACACTCTTTGTACTAATTCTACATTATTTATTGTCGATCAGATGCGGTATTGCTCATCGCAATTTTATCACCTGATATTATGATGCGGGATTAGTTCTGACTTCTAGCCCAGCGCGGTTGATATAGCACAAATGTATTGACTAGTGACTATGTTCACTGTTGTTATCATAGAATAATTAATATACGTGGTTATTTTGGTCGTCCTGTCAAACGCATACGATGTAGTCTACGACAGTGCTTCCCAACCTGTGGGCCGCGAAATTCAGTAGAAAGTACAAATATCTATATATTTAAATCTGTCAAATAGGTGCTTCCCATATTGGGGGCCGTGGAATTTCTTAAGGGGGCCACCGTGGGAATGCGGGATCGAGAAATTGGATTCCGGGGAAAAAGTAGCAAAACGAGGATTGCGAATTCATTGGTGAGCTAAAAAAAAACGAGTTACGGATACAATTGAGGGCCGCGAATTTTTTTTAGATTTAGGGGGCCGTGGAACGAAAAAGGTTGGTAATCATTGGTCTACATTAGGTCAAAAAAAAATATTTTATAATTTTCAATATTTAGCCAGTGAATGACCACTTTTCCCTACATCGTATGAGTTCAACGTATCGATTATAAGAACCAGAGTATCGTATATGACAGTGTTTCTCGACAAGGAGTCACTGTACAGTTTTGGTGGGCCACGGTCAAATATCCATAAGCTAGCAGGTTTTCAAAATCGGACAGCGACAAAATATTTAGACTTTTTTTGGAAATCAGCAAATCGCTGGGTTTTAGAGCTAAAAAAGCTCTCACGTCGTTTCATTTTGGGAAATCTATTAATTCCCGGGTTTAACAAATCGGAAATTCTGGGAAGACCTAAAAAAAGTCTTTGTCTTTTCGTTTTGGGAAATTCTTTATAAAACTTATATTTCAATATTAAAAAACAGGCATGGGAACCACGAAAAAATATGAGACTCAAAAGGGGCCATGGGCCCAAAAAGGTTGAGACACTATGGCCTATGACAACAGTGGAGCGTTTGACAGATAAAATATGACAATCGTGAACATACATGCAATTTTGATATGCCAACGAAAATCATTACGTTCGACGTGGATGTGTTACATATTTCAGACCGTTCAAAATAAGTGTCTTGATTCCTATGCATATGAGAATAGCCCCGAGGGGTTTGTAAAATCAAAGGTCTTACGACATGCATTTTTGTCTCTTAAACCGTTTGAATACCACGCAAATAAATCATTAATATGTCCTAAAGATACTGCGTGGTTTTGAGAAAAATAATTTTGCCTAATATACACTCGAATTCGATATTTTAAAAACCTATAGTGACTCAGTATAGATAGCACTACACATATTCATAAAAATATTGCTTATATTCTATTAGAATACTAAGTATGTATTTGATTTTTTAAATGTCTTGGACATCCGTGTTCGCTTGCATATGTTCCTGACACCTGTGTCCGCTTGGTATTCAAGTGGTTAATAACACATTTTTGAAAATAAAAATAATATTATTACATAACATAAATTATTTCCATATATTTTTTTTTACAATATACCTATGCGAATAAACATGACGAATATAAAGAGTATATTAAAGTTATAATGAGAAATTAGTGCACAAAAATAAAAGAATATTAAAAATCATGTGAAAGCATCAATTGAAGTGTCACACCGTAACATTTAACCCACTTTATATCGATTCAAGAAATTTAAAAAAAAAACAAGTTATATAATATATAGTGCTTTACCACTGCAGTTTTTTTCGAAGATATCGCATCTGAACAATATAAAATATTATATTATCAACGATAAAAATACATGGGGTGTATAAGCCCCCAAGCACAAATTGGTTATTTATTACGTGAAGGCTGTATTATTTTATTTCTTATTATGTGGTGGAATTTCGGTTAGGGTAGCATCATAAAAACCACTCCCCATTGAATTCGTTTCACTTTGAAGAACTAGATACTTATTCAACTGTGAAAATATTATTTATCCGTCTGTAAAAACAACCCTAATTTTATACGGCACTTATCTTTTCAAATTTGAATAAATATCTAAAGTGTTACATGTCAAATTGCCTTTAAGGGTGAATGAATATAAGATATTCTTTCAAGTTTAAAACAGGGAGATAAATAATACTCCAATTTAATATAATGTAAGGATAACATAGATTTAAATATTTTAATTAATTTTCTTTAAAAATCTCATTATAAAATATATTAGCTGCAATTACTTATATCGAAAATCAATGTGTGCTCATTATTGGTCATTATTGCATGATTTTGTTTGGAGTTTAATACTTAACATTTAGATTCTCAACCATCTTGGTAAATTTTTTTTATTTCAAGGGTTGATAATATGCTCGCCATGTACGAAACCGGTTATGATCAAAAATGAACAATAGGGAAAATTAAAATTGTTTTGTTTTTTTTTATGTAATGACTTTCCACTAAGAATTGACAGTGAACCCATTATAAGTGGTTAATTTTCTTGCTTAACATTTTTCCCAAAAATAATAAGTATTTTGTAAAAAAAGTCAACGATATATTAAAATAACATTTACATATTATCATCGCAGTGCAAGAAATATAGACCAGGTGCATTCTTTCGCAAAAGGAAAAAAAACAATCTGATATCTTAAGAATATTAAATTATGTTTCTGGAAAAAACCCCAAAATAATTCATAACTCATAAAATAATTCATAATAAGTGAACGAACTAACTTTTTATTCTGATGAAAAAAAAAATCTATTTGGTTCTCTCAAATATTTTATAATTTTACATGTGGTCACTTTCTCCTAGATGACGAAGATATCTCCAATAAATTGTGTTTATTATATTTCAACTGCATTCAGTTACTAATTAGTAACAAAATTAACTGCCAAGTGTAAATCGAGTCCCACTATATTTCGGTAACTGAGTTTGATCACTGTAGAAAAAATAGTTTAAAAATTTGATAGACCAAAGACAAATAATGTGTAGTACCTATTTAAATTACCTCGCATTACTTCCGTTAGACTCTGTAACGGGGCATTACCTACAAAGTAAGCAGTCTGTATATTTATTGATTGAAGTATGCATACAAAAACAGCTCGAGCAAAAGTTCATGGTACGAGGTTTAATTTGATGAAAGATTACAAATGCACTGAATCGAAGTGTATCGGCGTGCAGCGTATTGATACAGTGATGCGCCACATTTTTATCTTAAAATATCTGCAACATCGAAACTCTCAACCCAGTGTATGTACGTCGTCATACTCATATGAGTATAGAATATAAATGGTAAGTATTAAACTCCACAATAAAACATGTGAAATGACCGAAATAATTTCCGACATAATTTCAGCTAATATATTGTACCCATAACGTAATTGTTGGCGAAAATTATTTTTTATTATGGATTGGATGGCTGGGAAGTATACGAGGGCTTAAAGTCAAACACTACTTATGTGGAAGGATCACGTGATGTAAGTGTTATGTATGTCGGCACTGTGACATATTGTTCAGGTTAAAGGAGGCAGAAAGTAGTTGCTTAATTCGTTGAAGGTTTCAAAATATCTTCTGTTTAAATGGTTCATTATGAGTAATCACATGGGAGGCCCCAGGCGAAATACAATTTGGAGGTCCTGTTTTTCGGATAATATAAAAATATCAGAAAATTCTAAATAAAATATAAATTTTAACAAATAGTATGGGTTATAATAAAAAAGCTTTTTTTGAGGCCTCTAGATTCCGAGGCCCCAGGCGCTAGCCTCATTTCCTTAACGGATAATCCGCCACTGGTAATGCTTAGAATTTAAAAAAAGACAATTTTAGATAAAAATCTATGTAAAATTATTTTTTTGAATTTTAAGATTATTGGCATGGTCCAGCGGCAAACTTCTCTGGCTACGGTTATGGTGCTCACATGCTCGAATCAGAGGACGGGATTTTTTTTGTTAATTATTTTTTCAATAGATTTATGGATTCCTGTTCGAAGACATGAATGTCAGTAATGGTTGAAATTCCCTCCAATCCTTAAAACGACCCAAGCAAGAGTGCTTAGCTAACCACTAGTATTTTCATAGCCTAGTTCCATATAGCAAAATATCAAAAAAGTAGTATTTTGAGTTATATTACCATTATATTCGAATACCAAACTTGCTAGTTTTTCCTCGGTCGGCAGATGTATGCAAGCAAGCAAAGAAATATAAACAGCCTTCTCTCATTTCCATATTTTGAAATAAAACTCGAAGTATCGTTTTATGACTTGTCATCGATTCAATAAATGTTTGATTGAATTGAGATAAATGACTAAATTATTCACTAAAAAGGTGAGACAAATAATAATTAATCACTTTAATACACCTCAGTTAAAATGTTTTAAAAAATCTAGTTATATCAACCTGGAACTAAGCACTCGATGTATCCTCTACTCTTTTCGAAAAAAGGTTCAATTTAAGCAACTGAGTTACACGCAGTTCTCAGACCTGCCAGGAGCCCGTATACTCTACATCGGGAGCAGAGATAGTTGAAAGAAAAAACTAAAATAGTATTTTTTTTAATCTTTACACTGGGCTAAAAATGATGATAATTGTTTCTTCATTGCTTTAGGTTGCTGTAAAAACAGTATGTTAGGTTTTTAATATTTTAACAACTATACGTCACTTGAATTATACTTCATTATATAATTCGATTCCGTTGTGCATTTATTGTATGTGCTGTCAAAGCTTATTCATAGATATATATTTAAAAGTAGATAAGGAAGGTCAGTGGCGGCCGGTTAATGTGGCATTCGATCAATGCACCCCTTGTATATGCAGAGGCGGTTATATTTCATGAAATAATATACAAAAATAACATTTATACCATTCACTTATTTTAAATTCTTCACGTATTTATTGTCTATAATAAATATGTTAGAAAAAAATATTTTATTTGATTTAAAATTTTATTGAATTTAAAATGAGGGAATGGTATAAATGTTATTTTTGAATATTATTTCATGAAATATAACCGCCCTTGCATATACAAGGGGTGCATTGATCCAATGCCACATTGACCGGCCGCTACTGAGGAAGGTGTTAACTATTAAATTATTTTTGAAAATCTATTATTTATATCGAAAAACATTTTTGTTTTTACTTATACCACATTATTTTGTACTATATGTACTGCCACGAACATATATAAATACACTCTTCATTTTAACAGCAGTGCTAACCAAATTTTGTAATAAATAATTGGGCACTTTCTATAGTGCCATAAAATAAAACTAATATATGCAAATGCTGGGCACGCTCAGTGAGGGTTAAGCATCACTTTATCATATTACAGAGAGAGTCGGACAAAAGCGGGTATTGTGAATACATAACATATAAAGGCCAGGCCGCAGTGCAATTCAGACAATGACTTTGCTGGCAGACAAACCAATCATTAAATCGAGAGTGGGATGGTAAACAATGAGTTACCTTAATAATGCAGAACAGGGCAGACTACGAAACCGAATGATGGGAGAACAGCCAGTCATCCACTTTATAAATTAATTATAAGAAGTGTCGTCTGACTTTGTGTCTGAAATATGCAACCTAAGTATTTGTCCCATTATTTAACTAGCAATATTATACACCAGATATATTCACGTTCACACAAACACACTATCTTTGTCTGCGCATCGTCTATTGCGCGTACGCGCAGTGTGATGCTCTGCGTTACCGATATACAATGATCGCCCAATTACGCAAAAGAAGCGACCGAGTTATTGGGATTCGCGTTATTGGAATACTAAAGCTCATAAAATTAGGGTTACATTTTTTTCTCGAAAAATGCAAAACTGCCCAAATTAAGAACAAATAGAAAATACGTGAACAAAATAGTCAGTTACTAGGTAAAATGCAAACCGCCAATTTGTGTATACAGCCGCGCACGGGCCGAACGCACGCCCGCACAGCAACGTCAATGGAATGCGTCCGCGCAATTGAAAAACAGTCGTGAATATTTCTAGAATTCGCGCAATTCGAGTTCGCGTAATTGGGGGATCACTGTACATACTCTTATACGCTGTGTACTTTTTTCGACCACGAATATTAACAATACAAAATATCGCATTGTGCTCGCAGGACATAGTAAAATACGCGGTGGACTGTCGTTTGCTCACGTGTCGTATTGTACAGTGGAACGCCCAATTCCACTACTCCAAATTACGCGCTGGCTTGAAATATTCGCCGCAAATCTCCCAATTGCACTGTCGCATTCCATTGTCGTTGCTACGAGACGGTCGTCGGCGGCGCATACAGTCAAATGTTGGCTATCGTCTGTGTATTCAACATGTGCCAGGCTATACACGTATAGCCGGAGACTGTATATGTGTTGGATTTTGGCGCGCTTTGTATTTTATCACTAAGTAACTAAATATTTCGTCCATATATTTTTTTCTTGTAAAACTAAGGAAATCATACTTAGAATTTTTTTGCGGAAAAAACCAAATCCCTAATTTTATATGAGATTCACACCCCCAATTACACTGCCCCGAATTACACTGTCCCGACTTTAGTGTAAATGGGGGTTTTACTGTATATGTTTTTAAGCATCCTGAGAATTCGTGACATATTTCTGACTAAACAATTTTACTTAACTCATTTTAGTTTTTCCCATTTTGGAGCGAAAACAAATGATTTTGATACGACATCTTACAAAACTATATATGTCTGTGTGTAGTTTTGAATGCAAAGACGATGGTACCTGTATTGCATCAATTTATATGGATACTACATTGTGTCAGGTCGTATCTGAACTTAAACCGTTCGCCCACATTACTTTTTTAAGTGGCCCATGCAAGACCGTTAGTAATTATTTATTATCCGACAATAATACATCTCCTTCTAGGCAAGAAAATAAATGATCACTCGTCAGATCTTTGTATTGTACTATCATGTGATATTTAAATTTCACATTTAATGTATATATGTACACACAAATATTATTAATCTAACTAGTGTTCATATATATTTAACTAAATAATTTTAAAACGGTTACTTTGAATGCATTTGGCTTTCAATTCGTTCGTACAGATAATAAGGTGATGTTCGGGAAGTATTATTACAGCAATGTGATTACTACAACTCTTATGATTCTTACAACTTGGTATGATGTACATATATTAGTCTAATCCTACATCTAATCTTCGTTGCTTTACGTAATATGCGAAGTGGAAAACGTTTAAAGAATTAAGCTGAAGTACTATCTCATCACCTGACACAAAAGTTATAAATAATACTGGTCCCCACGTAAAGTGAAGTACACGTAAATGGTGACAACTAAGGATTCTGAAGACTTCTAAACTTGTTTCATATCCCAATGACACGAGACATAAAATTGTTACGGTCCGGGAAAATCTCGGTTCTCGAGACCGCAGTACTGTAGTATTTATGTATAAAAAAATATATACGAGTATTAATTCAACACTGTCGGTAACTCAAAACTCGAGCATACTTAATTAAGTTTTTTTTAATTAAAAAAAATGGCATTGCAATTTACAGCTAATGCCAATGGGCAAAATATTTTAAACTTGAAAGATCATTCGAGAAAAACTTGATGAGAATTTATTGTAAGTCGCTCGAAATCAACTTAAATCTCAAATTTTAATTGAAAAATCTGAATTTGACATTGACCTTACTGGAAATCGGACCCAGACCCACCTGACCGGTAGAGCAAGCTCTAAAAATCTAGAACTACAGCGGGCGACAAATTAAATTAAGCAAAAGATTACAAATTTGTATTTTAAGCAATTATACTACTTTTTATTTTTACTTTGATTTTTTTGATTTTTCCAATAAAACCATTTCCACCCCAACAAAATACATTGGGCCAGTAACTTTATTAATATTATTGCAAACTGCAATATTATCACACATGTCTACAGTGGTCTTACTTTACGTTGTTAAATAAATAAAATATTTCTAAAGGTTCATACTTTTTTATGAATGAAAAAGTCTACACTCTACGGCAATGTTTCCCAAAATTTCGACATCTGTATACCCCTCTATAATTTTCGTAAGATCGAGTACCCTTTGTCAGAAAAAAATGCATATTTTTACTTTAATAACAATCAAAATACATTTATTTTTTCCTTTTTTAAAAAAAATCATGTGTCGTGCCTCGGATTGTTCAATTCAAATGTCCTGGCTGGTCTGTTGGTGGGACTGGCAAAAAGCGTCGTTTTCCCGGAAATATATTCTCAGGTTGTCTAGGCACAGAATCCCTAGTAAAAACACAAAAAGGTCAATTATTTCCCAGTGTTTTGTCATAATAAGTAAGGTGCAGTAATGTAGTCAGCACACAAAAAGGCATTAATATAATTTAATTTTAAGTTAATTTTCGGACGTGTGATAATTGAATTACCGAAATTTTGATTTTAAAAAATTTACGCGGTATGCCAAAGATTTCCAAACTATATGACGCAAATAGTTTTAGCATTTACTTATTTATTGCTTTTTATAGGTGTATTTGCGTTACACTGAAACCATTTTCATCATTTAAAATGTGAAGTTGTACATTAGTGACTAGTTTCGCCATCATAGTACTCCCACCGTACAGTTGTGGCAACTTGGCGGATTTAAAATGTTAATTTTTGACATTAGGGTGTATCTCTTTGTTGCCGCTGTCGGCAGCCATCGAGTTACCGGGTACGGCAGCTCATGCTGCTGTGACTAGCAGCAAACGTTTCAGAGTGAGACGGGTTTTTAGAGTAGCCCATCTTCGGCAAAAAATCGGATTGAAATGGGATGCGGTGCGAGGGACAAACGGAGAGAAGCGGGAGAGGATGTTGGCAGGCCGTGTCGCCCGTGTATGTTTAACGCAACTGCACATCAGCGGACCCTGGCAGCAGAATGTGTGTGCGCCCAATATGAGTTTTGTATGAAAAATTTCGATTTGCCGAGTTAAGGCTGCTCGTGTTTCTACCCTTACATATTACATTACCTAGCAAAATTTGTATTTTACATATTTAAAAATAAAGTACATTCCATGTTATTGTGTTATATAAGATAAATGTAAATATAGTTCATCACGAAGATGCATACAATACACGTGCATCGTAAATTCATTACGTTATGTGCAATGTGTAAAGTGGATTAATATAATAATATGTAAGTTGTACTATTAACAAAGTAAAGATTAATCACTGATTCAGATTGTACTCGCCAAGTATTTATTATCTTAAGTTGTCGCCAGTGAACAACAACCATTTTGAATCAAATAAATGATAGAAGTATAATTTCGGCATAAGCAAAAATAGCTAGCATACGGTCGACTCCATATTTGTCGATTTCTAAAAAGACTTATTTTTCTTTAATTTAGCGCTATTTTTTAACCTTGTCCACTCCATGTTGGGAGCATAACTTATGTGTGATATAGTGTCGTACCCGTAACGATAGAAGGATTGATCGAGAAAAGGACTAGATATTAGTTAATCACTCTCAATATACCCTGTTTTTTAAACGGATAGATGGAGTGGAATGCATGCATCCCAAACATACCTACAGTTAAACACAACTCAATTAAATCAGTGTATTAAAGTGTTTGTACAGGGTTTCGAACACATGTACACCGCATTTGAAAAGGAAAAAGTTGACTCCTTGGCAGTTGGCCCTGTGTGTTTATATATATTATATCAATCGTCTAATATTAACATCTCGTAAATGAAATTTGACTTTTTTGTTACTGTGGATCGTTGATACAAAAACGATAATGTGGGTGGAAAGAGTAGAAAACATGAAAGAGAAAATTTGTTATTAAATGTTCTTTCTCTCAATGCAAACGTTTCAAATTATTGTACATTGTAAAAATAAGAACATTAATAATAAGAAATATATATTGATTTTAACGTCGCATGCCAAAAGTTTCATACCAATGTCGTTCGGGTGGTTTGCATTCTAAGTTTAATACACAAGATATTCATTATGTCGGGGCGAGTGGGTAGATAAATTCGACAGATCCACTTCTTGGAGACCCGAGCAATCTAGGCATGGAGACGAAGGAGCGTGGGCAGTAACTGCTTTCAAATGCAGAGAGCACTTTGCTCGATATTATAATACTAATCTTAGCCTCAGCAGTGGTGTAACTAGAAATTGGGCCATTATGCAAAAGTTATTTTTGCATGGTTTATTTATTTTGACATTTTTGAAATATTATGGTCATAATAATGCAATGGAACCTAATAATCATTTATCTTTTTTTCACGGTTTTTTCGCACGGTCTGTTTTACACGGAACGTATCCTCCGTATAAATGAGGATTGAGCGTACCTTAATTTTTTTTTCTTTGCGGCCCGAACCCATCATAATTTGTTTTTATGTGGCCCACTAAAATATAAAGGTTTTACATGTCTGCTCTGCACTAAAGTGACCATTTAATCTTTACCCCAAACAGGGACACAAATATTCTATGAAATTACATAAAAAATACAATATTTAATATATTTATTGATTTAGCACTTACTTGGTAGAACTCCATTTTAATAGGGTTAAAAATATCAACGTATTTCAGTTCTACAGTTTTTTTATATTTTTTATGCGTTGATAGCTATTTCGACTTTCGCCATCGTCATAACTATGCTTAAACGTAAATTTGCTCAGCTATATATACTGTCTAAGAAGAGATAAACAATGCATCATATTATTCACTATAACATACTAATTCAAATTATAATTACAATAAGTGCAATATTGTAATTATAATTTGAATTAGTATGTTATATGTACGGCCTGAAGATGTCGAAAGACGAAACCCGGATCGTTAGTGACAAAATTTGTGTGAATGTACATAATTTTGAACGATTCAAATTCAAAATGAAGTTATTGAAAAATTTCCCCGGAGTCGTCTTTTTTTTACACGACTCCACAGCCCGTGTTCCAGACTCAAACATATCACAAGCAGATACAAAGAAAAATAAAAATGTATTTTGCTTAACTTGTCCATTTTAAAACTATTGTGAACACCTTGACATGCAAAACGTGCATCGTTTATTATTACAACAGCCACAAGCTGTTGTATTTACTCACAATCTCGCACAAAACATCGATAAACAATACCAACAGCGACTGTAGCGAATTTTATTAAGATGGCGTACATCGTGATTTCGAAGGCAGTGTGGGCATCACGACTTAAGAAACCAGCTTGCCATAAAATAATCTAACAGCCTAAAGCCCTTTCTTTAGATTTCACAATCAAAATGTCATATTACTCCGAGATTGAACTATGACAACTTATTACATTCATCGTACACGCCCACGAAAGTACATTAGAGATAAATACGATGTCCATTGGACCGACGACAAATTTTCCCGACCAAAAGACGTAGTAATATCGCAAAGTAAAGAGTAATTACACTCAGATTTTTAGACGGCACCGTTTCTTTTTTTAAACGCGATTTAATCGTTGTAACGCGATTTTTTACTTCCGAAAAAAATTTACAGAAGAAACGGTGAACTTTCTTAAAATCTTGGATTGATGACTTCGTTTTGAATCTTGTTAAAATACATTTATTGAATTCGTAAAATAGCACGTTTCGGCCATAAATTGTATCCAAACACAGAGAGCTGAATACATATTAAATCTACTAAATTAGTGCACCCTAGAAGTCCGTCGGTTATTGTAAAGAAAAATAATTAACCATCAGATCATCAAAACAAATCATGTTTAATAATAATCGACTCAGATCAAGAATCTATGAAAAATAGCATTTAACCAAACAAGTCAGAGCATAATTCAATATTTTCGTTCAAAAATACGCGAACGAGATATATACAAAAGTTAATACAATTATGAATATATACATACATATCGACTGTGGAAAGGGAAAAGGACGTAAACCACACATATAAAATTTTACAGGAGGCGCAAAAAACGTGTTTTAATGATTTTGGGCCATATGCAAATTATGAATTATACACAACCTTGAAGTGCATGGAGACTTCTAAACTGGTGTTTAATTGACATAACCTAATATTAATTAAAAAAATTATCCAGGAAAAAACTTTTATTTCAGTCTTTTTTCTTGGTTTAATTTTTTTACATGGTCATCTTTTTCAAACTTGAAAGGTAAAAAATACTAATTCGGCATTTGCAGCTTGCATCCTTTTGATAGAACGTGTATCAAGTTTGATACATTTTATACATTACCTGTTTTGGAAAAATTGTGGGTTACGTCCTTTTTCCTTTCCACAGTCGATATGTATATGTTTCTCATTGTATTGAAGGATTAAATAAAGATATTAATTGTTAATATTTTTGTAATCAATTTATAAAATTATATGAAAAAGAGGTTTTTTTTACGCGTCAGTTTCTGGAACAACTTTACATATCGCTTAAAAAAGGATTGGGTCTGGGTGCATTGAAGATTTTACATTACATAGGAGAGAATGAATATTTTCATTTATTTATTAGAAATGTTTAGTGTGTTTTACATGGGCACATTATTATTATATTATCAATACAACTTATGACAACGGAGACTGAAGTCTTCCCATATTCTGAGTTCACACTCATCCAATATTCATGGCCATGCGAGTCCTTTGATCCTGGCTTAGTATACGAGTAACCTTGCCAGTTGGTCCTTGTTGATCGGAGTGCGTTTCATGGCGACTCGTCCAATTAGTGCGAAATGCAAAAGCATACTAAACCATTGATTGTGTTGCCTTTGCAGCGGCGTACTTGATATACAATAAAATAAATATTTACCGACTGACAAGTATCTATAAAACATGATTACGATAGTATAAATAGGCCCATTAGAGGTGAAGTGAGTCAAGTGGTATTTTAGAAAAAATAATTAGATGCGTTGTACTATTTTACACGTCTTAAAGTATCATAAAAGTGAACTGATATCAGTTAATACACATTGCAACGGTGTTAAGTTTTACAAGTTGGCTTACTTTAACCTTAGAGGGCCCATAACTTTTCCGGTTCTAAGCTCAAGAAATGCGACCCCAATACCCACATTTTCTTAAATATCTATTTTAATATGGGTGATACAATGTTTATAATTAAGGTATTCTTATATCATAGTTTTTTGGACCTTTTGTAGTTTATATAAATACGATAATGCGATAACGAGATAAGCGCCCGCTTATCAGCGATCGTTCGTAAGATAACTGGGCTGAACGCGTCAGTTGCAAATTAATATTTGTACTGGAATGACGTTTTTTTTACGCGCAACTTAAAATATGATTATTTATTAAAAAACCACGGATTTTTATAAAAAAATGTATGAGGAATGATGCAGAGAGATATTTTAAAGCCCTTAGACTATTTTTTTTTTAAATTCATAAGAATAAGGCCAATAATGAGGAAACCACTGGGGTCCCTAACAACCCCCATCGGCAGAGAAGTATTTTTCTAGTCTCCGAGCCACGAGAGATAATATAACATAGCATTAAAGCGGTGATGCACAACCTTTACCTTCTAGCGGGCCGCATAAAATAAATTATCGTGGGTTCGGGCCGCAAAGAAAAAAATGATTTAAAGTACGCTCAATCCTTTGTTATACAAAACATATGTACGTTCCGTACGATAAATGAGTAATAGGTTTCATTATATTATTTTTACCGTGTTATTTCGAAAATAAATTAGCCACGCAAAAAAAAGGATTACGACTACTTGCTTATTAAAAATTGTTTCGTTGAGAAATATTTATGTTTTATTTACATGCAATTCATAAGTTAATGCGTTCTTGGTCTTTTTTTTTTTTAATTTAACATATTTGTAAGCCTGTTTCTATAGACCGATTTATTCTCCTTCATTGAAGAAAAAACTTGCTTACATTTATTAAATAAATGTTTTACGTGAAAAAAATATGTTTGAAAAAGGGCCGCGATTTGTGCATCACTGCATTAAAGTCACTTCTCGTTCCTTTCAAAAAACGTCGGAGTTCAAATGATACAGAATAAATAGAAGATAAGATAAAAATACACAATGAATACATACAACTAAAAATGAGGGATTGCAGATGTTTTTTGTTTTGTTTGTGTAAGACGTAAGTCATCACGGCTTGGCCGGGATCAAAATATAAAATTATATTTATATTTAAACTTGATAATAACGATATTACAGAAATCTCAAGTAATATATTATTAATTTGAAAAATAGGTATAATACGGTGAAAAAAAATGTTGATGGTATAATAAGTAATTAGGCCTACAAGAAATATCAATAAATTGAAGGCTATTTCGGCATCAAGACATGGTCAAAACAATGTTTAAAAAGATTTTGAATTATGACCAAAGCAGTATCAATACATTTCGCCGCCACTTAAACCATTTCAAAGAGCTCACTAGATTTCATATTATGTTTAATATTAAGTGTTTTTAATATTAACCAAATTTAATATTTTGGTAAATTTTCCCTGCTTTACCGAATCTATCACATTAAACAAACTACATACAATATATGTTTATTAAAAGACGTCATATTAAATAATACGATATGAGAGGTGAAGTGAGTCAAGTGGTATTTTAAGAAAAAAATGAGTTCGATACAATACTTTAAATCAGGGCGTGGAGTCGTGTGAAAAAAAAAAGACTCCGACTCCGAGGAAATTTTTCAATAATTTCATTTTAACTTATATATATGTATACCATCAGATCATCTTTAGTCAGCCAAGCATGAAATGTCAACACTTTTGACTATTTTGTTTAAATACACATCATTAACTATATTTTTCAAAAAAAAATCGAGCTGCTCATTTTTCACGACTCCGACTCCACAGCCCTGCTTTAAATGTCTTAAAGTAACGTAAAAGTGAATTGAGCTCAGTAAATACACACTATATCTGCAAATCACCTAAAACGTGATTGTACCTAAAATCCAATAGAAGAGTTTTACCATTAAAAGCTCACTTCACTTCTCGAGGGCTGATAACATATTATGTTAGTGTATATCTCTTTAAAATTGATATTTAGGAGGGGGAAATGAAGCATATTTCTGATAACGACGTGCATAAAATTGCATCAAACTAAATTGCTATGTTTGTACTTGCTACCATAAAAATGATTTTGCCAGATCGCAAATAGTCATCGGACCGTAGTTTGTCGACCCCTACCGTAGAATGTAGATGTTCAAACACTTAACACCGTACGACACTGGGAAAATCAGCAGACAAAGCCGCATCGTCAAAGCAAACATACACGACTAAACCAACGGACAATTCTTATCCTCGGGTAATAACTAACTCGCCGGGGATTGTCTTTGGCAATCGCCACTCAACAGTAATGAGCACTTATGGAGGGATAGAAAGACCTATTGCATGTTTGCTCACGCGGATATCGCTACTATCCTTTGAAGAGAAAAGGTGGTAATTGGACACCCGAGATGTTTTCAAAGGTTTACCGCTACTATAAAAAGGTAACAAATCCCCCTTCGAAAGGTAGTAAGAGTGGGAGGGTGCAAAACGAAGCTGTACTAAGCTCGAACAAGAATCGAATTATCCCCGAAGATATTAGTGGAAAATTATGTAAATAGATCCTTAGGTTTTGCTTATCAAAACAGGACATAGTTTTTAAGTTAGTGAGATCGAATCATTGCCCACATCGTGAAGATGGTTGTCGGTTTACAATTCAGGTATATGCTACATAGTAGCTGTGTAATAAACATATTTTTCTATGTATAAAGCAGGGCTGTGAGAATAAGACTCTTTTTTTTAATTAAATAAAAAAAATCATACATTTTTTTATTCACGTCCGCTCCTAATGGAGGTATCTTAACATATTTTTTTCTACTAGAACTGTTTGTTACTCAGTCGCTCATCTTCTCTTTTTTAAAGATAGAAGTGAAATAGAAAGATAAGGCTAAGACAGGACGAGTGGTTAAATAATTATTATTAGACAAAACAGTTATTAGAATTAGAGGATCGCCAAGGGTGGAAAGGAAGTTTTAGACATCATAAACACCCATGCCTTCGAACAGAAATCGATAATTATAAATTTTAGTAGATGTTGGTTCATTTTAATCGGAATCAGACCGTTTATAAATATTTACCAGAATCGAAGTCGTGGGTTTTTTCACAACTCTACGGTTATTGATTCCGTAAATAAGGTAGATACAGTTAAGGGTGCAGCGCAGGGGTGGGGAACCTTTTCTTCTCTAAAGGCCGCATTCATTTTTCTGATTCGACATAAGGCCGCAGTAAACATTGACTAGGGAATCTTTGGCCGGAAACAGGAATTTATGGTCAGAATATGTCAGGAATTTACAGAATTGACTAGAAGGCCGCACCAGAGTAGCCAAAAGGCTGCAGGTTCCCCACGCCTGGTGCAGTGAATGGTATACGGTGATTCTACGTCAAATATTTTGTGTTTTCTTTAAAATATATCTAATTAGGTCATATGTATTGTTTTTTTTTTAAATATTTATAATGTAATGTTCGAGTAGATAGATAGACATACTATACTTTAACGAATTGACGCAAGTATGCCATCTGCCAAATTATCATACAGTCCAATAATTCTGCAATAGATCATTACTGAAAAAAAACTTTATTTAAATTATAGCTAAGTAGATAATTTATGTTTGCTATAAATATACTCATCAAATTACTATATCAGAACAGGATATTCGTTTGCCGTTATCTCATGTTTATCATTAAATAATTCGTGGGACGACATGAGTACTCAGATGAGTCAAAAGAAACATTGAAAATGAGATATCAATGCAAATCGACTAAAAAGCAATAATGTAATTCGATTAATGTAGTCAGTTAAGTTGTAGATACATGGTGTAGGACAGTGATTCCAAAACTTTATAGTATTGAGAAGGTGGATTTTCAAGCTCAGCATATTTTAAATTAACGGGATGTGCAGGCCAGTAAGGTTTTCGCAACTTTATTTTGGCTGTTTCTGACTTATCTGAAGACATGATGCCCCGACCCACGAATTGTTGTTTATTAGAGTAACAATACAAAATTAATAACTAAGTTGAGGAAACAGTGAAGGCATTATGGCTACTCCACAAACCTCATGTGTATAATATATTTTTATTTAATATATTTTTTTAAGATTTTAACTGAAGGTGCTTGGTGGAATTTCAATATTAAATTTTAACCGTTCAAATTATGTACATTCACACAAATTTTGTCAATAACGACCCGGGTTTCGCCTTTCGGCATCTTCATGCGTTCAAGTGCACAATTTGAACGATTCAAATTTAATATAAGTACCTTTTGTTTTTTAATATTTAGGTGGTTTTGTTTAATTCACTATCGATATTATGTGAACGGAGAGCAATCACGGCTAGGGATTCCGATCCCGGGATCCTGTCAAATTGTATGATTCCGAAATCCTGGGATTGTGATAGTTCTAATCCCGGGATTTCGGAATCAAGGAAATTTTAAAACGTTGCGCTAGGGCTAAAAAAAGGTCAGGATTTCAAAATCACCGAACAAAAATTTCTCAATTCCAAAACCCGAATTTATACACGATTTTATGGTGAATGTTCAATCCCAGGATTGTAAAAATTGTCAATCTCGAACTTCTGGGATTACAAGAAGGCTGCGGGATAAGATGCCCTAATCATTTAGCATTGAAGATTTAACGTGTTGAAAATATTCTCCGTGAATACCACTCCGCAAACATTCCGGAATATTATGCAGGTTGAAAAATAATATAAAACAACATTTTACCTTTTCAACAAGACTTGTGCGTCGTTCTCGGAGCCAATTAGAGGCATTTTTAAAATGTCTGTATGTATAACATGCGAGATCCTGTCGTTTGTCGTTATCCTTTCTCGAGACTGCGAAACTAGTCTACAAGATACAATCAACTATCATTGTGGGAAGGTAACAGATCTCGCATCTTATTCAGAATTGTACGACGTACGAAAAAAACTATGGAATTTCTTACTGGATGATTATTTCATCGATTATAAAACCCAACATCATTTGAAAAGATCGATGATAAGGAATTCTTTATTATTAAGACGAAAATACAAAGCGATAAAATTTAAAAATCTCATAATGACCATCAAAGTTTGAAACTTCTTCAGATGTAGTTACGACTTTAATAGATCGCATCACATTCTCCTTTATTTTTTTTTGTAAACTTCAAAGGATTGTGCAGTTGTCCTTTTTCGCCATCACGAATAACAACCAATTTTCGTATTTGAACATTCTAAAGCTCGGATATTTCAAATAAATTATTTACAGATAACGCACCCATAATTCAGCCAAACCAAAATAGGAAAACCACGACCGATGGGATACGATATTTTGTTATAACATACTTTCAAATAAAACTGTTTTTTGCGTAATTTAAATTCAATTTAATATGTTATTACGAATAGATATACGCGCAAATTCTTTGTTGGCGACTGTGAAATAACACGACTCAGACACATTTTTAATTATGTGTATTCGAACCGCAATAATCCATATTGTTGCCATTGCAAGCTAGGTTGACTAAAAATGATCTGATGGTGTACAATATACATATATATGAGTTAAAATGAAATGATTGGGAAAAAATGGAGTCGGAGTCAATTTTTTTTTATTTTAAAGCTGGAGACGGAGTCGTAGTAGTCTTTTTATACACGACTCAACAGCCCTCGTTCTAACACGATTCTCGGAAACAAAACACAGAAGCGGATAGCAGATTTCCTAACAAGAAGAAATTCAACAACACAAGACAGTAATAACAAACAAAAGGCTTCATTAGTCAGATATTTATGTCCAGTCTCTCATAAAAGTCCCCGTATATAAACAAGAAACGATGAATAGTATTATTTTTTTTAATTAAAAAAATATTATAAATAATACTATGTTGTGTAATTTACTTAGCGGGATTTCTTTCGTGTCGCTGTTGGGTTACAACATTGTTCTTTCTTCAAATGAAACGGTATTTTAAATTCAGGGAACCAATCTTCAATTGATCTATCACTTTTTACACGTTTTTTTGATGAACGTACTGATATACCGTGTGAAAAAAAGATTCGAGTGTACATACGAAATCGTGAGTATCCTTGTTATGAAATATACCATGGGTGGCCAAAATGTTGAGCTCCGTGGGAGACCTAATACTGAAATCAGTGGTAGCTAGTAGCAGTATGTATGTGCTAAGTTGTCATAAGAATATTAGTTATTCAAAGCACAGTGTAATTTGTATGAAAGGGAAACAAAATCGATAGATGATAAAAGACACATTCAATTCTAGTTTTAAAGTATCAAGCTGCCGACTAAGAATGGGTCTATGCAGGGGTGGGCTGGAGGGGGCTCGGGGGGGCTCGCGCGAGCCCCTTGTTAAATTTCAGCGCGGCCGGCGAACCCCTTGTTAAGATAAGAAAATCATTCGTCTTAGATCAAATCAGCACCTAACTGCAATTTCTGTAGATGGTTAAATTTTATTATAAAACAAGACTTAGTAGCCCCTTCATTTTTTTCATTCAGCGTTGTGGGCTTTCGTGCCGGACCTCATGGGTTTGAGTTAATCACTAGTCCTGTCTTAGCCTTATCATTCTATCCCTACTACTCTCTTTGGAAAAGAATGGTTGAGCGACTAAGTAGCAAACAGTTCTCGTAGAAAAAAGACTTTTGTTGAGATACCTTCATAAGGAAGCCATATGCTCCACATTGGGAGCGAAAATGGATACAAATAAATGGATACGATTTACCGAGCCCCTTGTTAAAATATTGGCAGCCCAACGCTAGGTCTACGGTCGACGTCTTGGCCAAAAGAATTGTAATTTAAATGATGTAAAATAATGAGTATTAATAATTGATGAGACCGAATGAATGGCTACCAATTTCTATAAACATAAGGTCAATTTCAGAGTTCTCTGATAAAAATAATTACAAAACATATATAATAAAAAAAGTACGCAATGGCAGCTATCATCTACCTTATTTTTTATCAGCATAATATAATTATCTTTCGTTACTGACTTGCGATGTTTATTTATAAATGGTTCAATATAATAATATGTATACTAGGGCTTGTCGGTTTTCAAAAATCGGTTTTTTTGCAAAATTTGTGACATTCGAAAACCGGTTTTTCAACGTCGTAACCGGTTGTGCCGAATTTTCCATAAACGAGTCTACAAAAAAAGGACAGAAAATTTGGATCTTTTATTTGATGGGTTAAATATCATATGCCCCACATCTTTACCCAGCAAGTGTATTTTGGATATTAGGAAATTTTGTTCCAAAACCAAATACCAAATAATTTATTGTTTAGTAATATTACGTAGATAAATAAACAACATAAAAAGAATGAACTTTTTCTCGCTATTTTAATTGAACTACCCATTCTATGTAAAACTTCGAAAACTGGATAAAACCGGTTTTCGAACAATATTGATATTCGAAAACCGTTTTTTTCAAAAGTCGGTTTTTTTTATAAGCCCTAATTGAATGAATGGTTCATATTGTAATTGGCGAACAGAGATAGTTGTTGTATGTAATCACCGTCAGATAATTCATCAGTCCAATAAATATATACATACATAAATATATAATCGTATTGCTCATGACTGCAGATGGCGGCGTCTGAAGAAAACTTTAGTATTGCCGCATTGAAAATTTCAATATAAGGATGAAATAACACGTGAAAAATGTGTGATTTCATTTTTACTGACAAATTATTATGCATTCATCAAAAATCTCGAACATGGAAGTCTGCACGGGCCCGCACTTGACCTACGGACAGTGGCGGCCGATCAATGCACCCCTTGTATATATATACAAGGGCGGTTATATTTCATGAAATAATATTCAAACATAACATTTATACCATTCACTCATTTCAAATTCTTCATTATTGTCTAAAATAAAATAAAATGTTTTAAATATTTATTGTAGACAATTAATACATGAAGTTTAGATATTATTTCATGAAATATATCCTCCCCTGCATATACAAGGGGTGCATTGATCCAATTTGGATTCGGGTCCGGGCCGGGCCGAACCTGAGTTGCACATAATAGTTTATTTGGCAAAAGATTATTTTGGCGAAAAACTTCACAAACTAAGCTAAAAACAACGCCACGATTTACAAATCTTTATTGAAGATTTGATAACGCGAATTATGCGAAATATTTTTCACTACTACTTCGATAATGGCCGACAGAATATTAATGTTTTAAACGCGATTATCAAAGTTTCAATAAAGATTTGTAAATCGTGGCGTTGTTTTTAGCTTTGTTTATGAAGTTTTTCGCCGAAATAATCCATGACTAGCTTAAACACACTTTTGCCAACTAAAATATGTGCACGGATGGTTGTGATAACAAATTTAAAATATTCATTAAATATGTGTTTAGTTATATTTTCAACAAAATCAATACTCAAGTTCACTTGTACCAGTGAAAACCATCCAATCCACAAGTGCAATTTTTATTTTTAACCCATTTTTACTCATAAATAATATCAATCAAAAAAATCACACAAAGACGTGCTTACGCCACCGCGTCTGAACACGAACTGCACTCGAGCGGCAGTTCATAAAATGTGCGATTTCTTCTTGGTCCCCCTAAATATTATTTTATCGTGGGATATTGCGATATTCATTTGACATGGAGATTGATATATGAAGTTATCACGTTTATATACATGTGTACAATTAAATTAGAATTAAAATTAAAATACAAGTAATAAAACAATCATATAATAGATAATTCATATTTATATAATATGTGAAAACTGCCTAGGATCTATATTTCTATAATGTTACTCTATATGCCTGAAATGTATTAATAATAAAACTTTATTTTGAAAGATAAAGTTCGCCGAGATAAGCGCGCTTTCCGCAAAAAGAAACATTTCTTTAACCGGTCATAAATTATCAAAAAATACTCAATAATTTTTGCTGAAATTGCTATGGGTTACATTAATAAAAAGCTACAATTTTTTTAAATATATTAAGCGTTCGGGTTTATGATTTTTTCTTTTTTTTGGGCCCTGATGTTTGGATAAAGTGAAACTTCGATCTGTCAGTCTCACATTTATCATTTACCTCCAAGTAGCCTTAAAAAACTATGAATCGTCGTTTCATATCTCATAAAACTAACGAAAATTAATCTTAAATTCAAATTGGGACGATTTCCACAGACAAAAAGTAATAATAACACGAATTCGTGTTTAAATGAAATAAATTAAAAAATCACAAACGCCAGCAGTGTAAAAATTCTTTCGAAGTACCGTCTGACAGCCTCAAGGTGATATTCGTTCCACAGGTTATTTTACACCTGCAAAAAAAACAATCATGTTCGGTCCAGGTACTAAGCCTTTGGCGGGCAATGCACTTTGCTGTAGTTAAAACGTGTTAAATATGGTCAAGTATTTATGTAATTACCAGCTTGTTCCGTTGATTAGATCTGTCATGTGTTCGGCAACAGAATATCCGAAATATGATCCAACAGTTTCTTGTTTTATAATAGGTATCCTGGTTTCTAAATTAAAACATAACACATTTAACGCTAAACATAATATAAAACACAATTTGGCACGCACACATTCTGGTAGCAGATACATTTTTATTTTTTAACTATGTTATCGACATTAAAAATTGTAATTCTAATGTTCCTTTTTAATTAATTTTTCAGTAAATATTGAAGCATGTTTAATATTAGCCACTGGACACAGCCTCGCGCAACGGCATCCGGCATATAACTGAGGCACTGAAGTTCAAAAAACATTTATTCTAGCCCAGTGTTGCCACATCGACATCATATTTTTTGTAAACAATGCAAGAACTGCTGTCGCTGTGACGAAAGGCGTTAAGTCGATAATACTTATAAAGATAAAATTTATATTGAAAATTAAACAAAATATTGCTTAGATATCGTATGTTAGTAAGATTCCGATACGCTTAATTTTTTTCCAGAGGATAAATAAAAACTCATAACGCAACATAATGTTAATTACCAGAGTGTGGAAGACAATTGTGGGGCTATAATGCAAAACATAATTTTTCCAAAATGAGCGATATTGAGTTAGGTATAGGCAGTGGCGTAGCGGGGGGGGCGGGGGGGCGGACCGCCCCGGGCGGCATTTTCGAAAATGAAAAGAAAATTTTAAAAGTAGTATGAAAATAAAGATTGATATGTATACATAACCAATGTAAGCAATATCACTTTCACTATATTTTCTTCCGCCCACTGACAATATATACTTTTTTGGAGGCGGCATTTTTGAAATTTTCAAAGATAAAAAAACAAATACAAATTGTTTTGGATATAGAATCAATGCGAGCTTTATTTCAATATTATGCCTTCTTTCGTCTAAGTTGTGCTTTGTAACTTACTGATTAAACACAACTTTTTGGGGGTCGCTTTTTTAAGAAATAGAAAAAACTTCAGAGGTAATAAACAAAAATTATTTCGTATAAAGAATCAATGCAAGCGATAATTAATTCACCATTTTTTCCTGGCATGATTATGCTTTGTAAAACACTAAAAAAAAGATCATGGTAGCATTGCTTAGGAAGAATTAAATTTTTTGTTGCTGTTCCTGCTATCCAAACAAATATGAAGACAAATTGAAATACTCTTATACTTTTGCAATTTATATAAAAAATCTCTTTCTTAGTTAATTTGCATTCATACCACATTGACCAGTGGTGACTTTTGACTTATGCGATTTGTACACTCAAAAAAAAACATTCGGGGTCGTTAGTTTTTTCCGATTACGGTAACGACTCCAACTCTACAACCATGTTTTTAATAAAACAGATAAAATAAATGTTGATAACGTTACTTACGATTTTGTGAAGAGAAAAGCCAGAAAATTAAATTTAAAATATGTTTTTTTCCGTAATGTTATGTTTACAAAATAAATATGGTACCTTTGGTTATGAATTAATGTACAACTTTATATTCATTTACTTATTTGTAAAACGAATACTTATAATAATATAAATAATTTGTGACTTTTCCTCCAAACATAATAAAAAGACAATTGACTATTATTGAATATTTTTTTTGACACATTAAAAAAAGTTCATGCTCTGAAAAAAAATTCAAAAGAAAAAATTAACATAACACAATATTTTTAGAGAAATTGTATTTATAAATAAAAAAAATTGATTCACCTGGAGTATCAGCAAAAAAAATATAAGTGATTTTAAAAAAAAGTGGACAAATTATTGAGGGGAGGGGGCGGCAAATTCAAGAAACGCCCTGGGCGGCGGGACCCCTTCCTACGCCACTGGGTATAGGGCATCCAATCCCGGGATCCCGTTTAATTTTTTGATCCTGAAATCCCGGCATTGACATGGTCGGGATTTCGGGATTGAGAATTTTTTAGCAAATCCCGAACATTGATACGATTTTGGAATTGCAAGAGCTAAAAAAATGTGGTGGAATAGTATAGCGAATTCAGGCTTTCAAATTCCTCGGTGAGCTAATCCCGATCCCGGGATTGAAAATTAATCAATCCCGAAATCCCGGGATTGGAAAAAGGCTCCGGGATTGGATACCCTAGTTAAGTATGCAGATAGGGTAATTCAAGCTTAATGAATCGACTGGTATTTGAAAGAATTGGAAGAATTTAAAATGAGTGAATGTATAAATGTTGTGTTTGAATATTATTTCATGAAATATTAGCGCCCCTGCATATACAATGGGTGCATTGATCCAATGCCACATTGACCGGCCGCGACTGGCCGCACTTCATAACCGCACAAACGACTGATGCTCACTGACTTCGATGAGTGCGCATATAGATATATGCGCACAACAATTTAAATTTTTATTAAATATGAACTTTGGTCTTAAGTAAGCTTGAATATGGATCCATCATTTGGAGTCCATATGAAAGTTCATACAAGCTGCGATTGGAGAGAGTCCATAAGAAATTTCTTAGATATTATTATTTCAAAAAATTTAAATTCTTTCCCTTTGATAATTCCTTAAATGAATACTACCCCACCAAATTTCTTTTAGGAATGTTATCATTTCACTCTCTTGAAGCTCGAAGATCGTTTTCAAGCTTAAAGCATTTTTCTCTTCTCCTTCGGGGCCGAGTTAATAATCCTGAAATTCTCATGACTATTAATTTACATGCTCCCAATTTATTTTCACGTGGGCGAAATTATGAGCGAAAACTTTTATTTCTAAAAACTTATACCTCGCTTAGGAGGTTTGAGTCACCAGTTCCTAGGGCCGTTCGATTGATCAACTCATTGCCTAGTGAAGTGGACATTTTTGGTGATAGTATTTGTGAACTGTTTGTGAAATTTTACTATTTTATTTCTTGATTTTTTGTGTTGATTTTTATGTATTATGTAATTTTATTTTATATTCTGTGTCTTTTATTTGTCAAGTACATGGCGAATTGGCGTAAGCTGTTATTTCATGTACCATACTTTTAATTTTAAACAATAAATAAATAAATAAATAAATGAACGAAATGAATATATATATAAAAATATAATATTTGAAATGTAAAAATATTTTACTAAAAAAATGTATTTACTTATGTAAGTAATTTAATATTTAATACAATTTATTTTTTTAATATAAATTCAATAAAATTTTCACTATGTGCATAACAATATTTTCTCGATCTAACTGTCATAATAAGTGATTGATCAGGTCATAAAACTTAATTTTACATAAATTAAGATAATTTAAAATCAAAATATTATAAAATATATGTTCGGTTGATTCGGCGGTAACTTTGTGTAACAATACAAGTCAGCGGTGGGCTGGCAAAACGTTAACAAGGGGCTCGCTTAATCTCAAAGCAATTCTCGGTGATCTGGGAAGGAGTAAAATAATTGAATACTCTTAATTATATACAATACTTAAATAAGCAATCGATTGCTACAATACACTTATAATATATAACAACATGCAATTTATCAGTCTAAATGGCTAAAAATGTACTATTGTGTATAATGAAGCTGTCGTAGATAGTATATTAATCAAAAATTACAGTTATATACTAATTTGATCTGAGAATATTATTTTCTCTTTAATTAACAAGGGGCTCGCCGGCCTTCATAAAATTTAACGAGGGTCTCGCGCGAGCCCCTCAGAGCCCCCTACAGGCCACCCCTTTTACAAGTGGTGTAACAAAGATATATTAGAAAAGTATTTTTTGTATCTAACTTCTTCCCTGTGCACAAGTAAAAACCTCTTTTTATAAGCCAAGATTTAGAATCAATGTTTGCAATGTCTGAAGATGATTTTCAAAGGGGCGAAATACGAGTCACATTTTGTAACACAACCAGTGGAATAATAAAGTTAACACAATACATTTTATGAAAATTGAAAATCTTTTCACATTGTCCTCGAGATTTTTTATTTAAGAATTATAAGCTATAGTTTTGCTACTTTATATAGGTATAAAAGCTCATTTACAAACAATAAAAAATGCAATCTATAAAAAAAATACACACTTGAAAATTACACACATTTGTGTATCTGACAATATCTATATTCCATTTTTTTAGTTATTTTTCAATTTTTAAAATGTTCTGGTTTGGTGGAGGAAAATTTTGAAGTTTTTGTAGCAGTGATAAAATACATATATCCACTGCTTTTACCCCGTGTAACGCGGCGGAACGGTGTACCGGTACCGTTTTTCTCGGCATTAATGTTTCAAATCAATATTAGCAAAATTTTATTTTGTTTTGAAAACTTTTGATTTTTTAGGCAGAAAATTTACTTTTTTAAAAAAGGAAGCGAATAACGAATTTTCAGAACTAAAATTAGACCTACAAGATCGCAATATAAAACTTTATACATATTTCAAATAAAAAAAAACAAATGGAATAGTTTTGAAGGAAGAAAACATAATGCTGAACCCAATAACGTGCTGCGGCTGCTGTAGGCGGTCTGTGTTTTCGTGGAATCTTACTATTGACTCAAAAATATTTTTTTCGACGTTAAAACTTTTTAGACTAAAAAAACGATTTTCGATGGAACGAAAACAGATTTGCTATTGAAATGCTAAAGGATTTTTAGCGTTGATTCTTCATCCATAGATTAAAAATAATATTTTTTCAAGATTGCTTCTTTTAACGTTTGCTTCCGAGCCCTGGCGCCCTCATTTATCTTCTTCTGTGTATTGCGTATAACTAACTGTATAAGAAGAAAGTAGCGTCCTTAAATGATGACCAATTCCTTTTTTAATAACTCAATTCTGCTAAACAAATTCTATACTTTATAATTTTTAATGTGACGAAAAAAAGTATTTTTTATTTCATGTATTTAGTGTTAATTTAGAAAATAATTCAGTGCCGATGTTAAGCATAGTTTTAAACTTTAAAGTAGGACGGAAAAAAATCCATCCTGGGTAGGAAAAATATATGTCGCTGTCCCTTTTTTTAAATGATTGTTTCTCATTAAAATTTAATAATTAAAATGTTTTGTTTTCTATTTTTCTTTAAATTATATTTTTAATTAAATTCTGTGATTCAGGGCCTCCATATTTATTATATTCATACTTAAAAATAAAAGAAATGAAAATACCCGCAGCGGCGTAGTCACCTCATATCTAAGTCTTGAAATGCATGAGGGGCCAACGAAAAGAGGGGCCCAAATTTTTATATACTCAATATAACAAATTTAGTCTCCCGCTGTATCCAAGTTGATTAAAGCTTGCTCTAACAATCAGGTGGGTCTGGATTCGATTCCCGGTTAGGTTAATGTCGAATTTAAATATTGTTAAATTTTTATTTGAGACTTAAGACTTGTTTGTTTGTGATGACTTACCAAAAAACCTCATTGAGTTTATCGCGCATGATCACTCAACTTCAAATATTTGGTGTATTGATTTTAGCTCTAATGCCAAATAAAAAAAAATGTGGCTTGTGTGATGATTGTATGAAGGCCCCAATTAAAAAAATATAGGCATAATTTTTAGAGCTGTGGAGTCTGAGTCGTGGAATCTGACTGTTTTCCCCAGAGACCAGTGGCGGCCGGTCAATGTGGCATTGGATCAATGCACCCCTTGTATATGCAGGGGTGGTTATATTTCATGAAATAATATTCAAACATAACATTTATACCATTCACTCATTTTAAAATCATCATGTATTTATTGTCTATAATAAATATTTTAGAAATCGATAGTAAAATATTTATTATTTTTGGTTTAAATCACTTCTACTGTTTTTTACTATGAACCCGGAGTTTTTACTACAGGTGGCTTAATTTTTTTTCATGTATAAATATATTTTCTCGAAAAATCTTGAATTTTATTTTTTTAATGACATCCCCAAAAATGTGCCGCCCGGGGTGGTCCGCCCCTGTCGTACCCCCTTGCTCCTCAGTTTAGGGTGTTTTCCTTATGGTAGTAGTTTGAAGAAATCTTCTCCGAAATTATTTCTGCCAGTATAAAAGAGTCTTTTGCGAATCGCACAACTCCAGCTTCAAAATCAGCCTCTTTCTGCCTTTGAATAAAATATTTTAATTTTTCGATTTAAAACGAGAAATGGGCCGCGGACCGTACAAAATCACGTCATATGCTGTATACGACCCGCGGACCGCGATTTGGATATCCCTGAGTTATGTGAGCACCATAAGTTATAACGAGAAGCCGTGTAAAGAGAGGTATGGAGCGAGTGGGTGTATTTATATTAACTTGCTGATACATATTTAAATACGAACTGAACCGAAAACTGAAAACCGTAACTGAACCAATATATTTTTTTACCGAACTGGAACGAAAATAATAACGGCTCGGGTCCCTGGTTTTCACTGAAGTCGGACTCGAAAAATACTAACAGCTAGAGTCCTTTTAAAAAAAGAGTTCATTAAAATCGCCACGGTCAAAAGTGGCACTAATAAATAATTATACTTTTGATTTATGTGTAATGGTCAATTAATTAATTAATCCACATCCCTGCTATTTTTCAGCACTAAAGAAAAATAAAATCAGCCACTAATGTCATTTATAGACATCTATTGTAAAAATAAAATAACACTTAATGAAAAATTTGGTTTGTTTCAGTGGTGTTTATATACGCCAGCCAACAGAATTATGTATTATTGTCATCGACCGATTTATTTTTTTTGAATTCTACTACTTATCCGTCACGGTCTACAGAGACACGTATAATAAAAAGAAAATATTAAATTGCTTATTTACAAAAAGTCGTTTAATTGATAGAATCTATGTCAGTGATCGCCAAACGGTCGCTCGCGAGCTACCTACTTACGTGAATAGACGTTTTCTACTATGAAGGTACAGAGTAAATATAGAAACAGACTCACAGATGTACATCTTGATAATTCCATTCGGATGGAAGTAAAAAAATTGTGGAGGAAAGTGAATGCCATTCTTTTCACTAATTATTTTTATTTGATATTTTTTATTTACTTTTACTCACACTTATTTTTCAATTATTATTTTGTTTATAATTTATAAATTGATAGAATAATGACTGATGTACTAGAAGAATGAGAAATGATTGAAATATTGCAACCATTTTTTTTTTTTTTAACCTAATTTGAAGTTGGAGTTTAGTTGTATTATATTATAAAAATCTTTTTACTCTGACTACCCCTTCTCGAACCACGGTAATTTAAATTTTACCAAAAATCAGTAATTTTTATTGATTTTTTTCACAGATGTAAAAATATTCACAATGCCCAGTTTGCATAGTCATTCCCATTTTTTATAAATGGCAGATTTTTTTAAATTCAAATAAGACATTTCCTGTCAGTATATTTAGGTTACGTACTTTCGATTCATACTACATACAAAATATGTTTTAATGCAGAAAAAATGATTATTAAAAAAAGATAATTTGTCAAAATATTTTTTATTCAAATAATGTTTATCCAAAACAAACAAAAACAATATTTACAAATCAAAAACAAGCATAAGTAATATATATCAAAGTAAGTTGTTTAATTAAGAATTGCTCATCTTGCCACTTTAATACTACAACTATGTATCTTTGATTTGGTCATTGATGGGAAAATGAAATTTAAATATAATGTTCAATTGAATTTTGTGAGATCAAATTCAATAGCTATCTCAAATACATTCAAAATCAAGTTTTTAAAGTTGTAGTATCGAGGTGTAATGTAAAACAAATTTATTCTACAATTTATGTATTGTATTTAATATCCCGTTCCCTTTTTATATTATACCATTTTTGTTGTATTTGCTTATATATTTTTATAATTCAATTTCAAAAATCTGGCAAAATATTGAAATAGAAAAGTTGCGTTTTGAGTTAGTTCTAGAACTGAGCATTAAAAATCGGGAAAAATTCCATTTAAATGTAATTTGTAGTCACAACATACATATTAAGTCATTATTTATCAACTAAATATTGGAAATACAGTATACATCCTTTTACAATAATGGCGTTTACTTAATAGAACTAATATTTTCATAAGTAAATACATTGGTAGATAAGAGAAAACTGGTTCCACTATAAATACAAATACTTAAAACTTCAAATAAAAAATTTGGCACTGCAGTAAAAATTTTCAATTACTGACCCAATACTGATATAATATTATATAAAGGGAATACAAGATATAAATCAATATTTTACAAAAGTGTTGAATAATATTTTTCCATAAGGTAACTATTTCATAACGAGAGATCAAATGATAATTTGTACATATTATAAACTCAACGAGTTAAAAAAAGAATTGCTTCAAAGTTTCAGTGGTAACCGCATCTATTTACGAGAATAATCAGTAAGAGAAGTTCAATTGAGTCATTTAGAAAGTTTTTGGTTGACTAGAAGAAGTTTTTAGAAAAAGTTACAATCATATGGTTACAATCAGTTGGAGAAATAATATCATTAATAATACCTAAATTAATAGAGACGTTGACAACATTCAAGTGAGTTGGATTCAAGAAATCACTCTTATAATGAGGTTAATTTGAAAAACTTACTGTTATCATCAATCGAGTCATCAATTTATTATTTGACTAATTTTAAGCAGAACGAATTTTATCTAAATAATAACAAAAATGTTTGGTGTTTAAGTATATTGCTAGCGTGCGAAATTTTGAGATAAGCGCAAGAAGAATTCATTGAGATCAACTCGAGGTGGAAAGACATGTCCCAGATGACAACACTTAAAATTGAAAATCAAGCACGTCATATATACAACACTAGAGCATAAATATTCTGGGATAAATGTCACTATTGCAGTAGCTTTTTTGTTACACTTCCTCTTTAGGCTGCCAAAATCACTTTCAAAGCAATACTTTTTTTCGTGTTATTATCTATTTAGAAAAAAAAGTTAAATTTAATTTCAAGAATACTTTCTACATTCGATTATATTTGACACATATATTATAGAATCTCAATCTTTTCTTCCAAAACACCCAAAGTGTTCTTATATCGATTACACTTAGGTAGGTGTAAATTTGTCCTGTATTGGTTAACTAGGTGGCTTGTTAATATTATTAAAATTAAGCATATATTATAAAAAGATTGCCTATTCGAATTAGTCACCCAATATTACCAAAACTCTTGGTTTCGTTTTCACGGGTCATAAGAAACAATTGTCTGATTGTTATTTAAAGCATTTGTAAAGGAAAGAGGCAATAGTTTTTAGCTGTAAGGTGATTTACCATAAATCGTAACATAGTGTCTCCCCAAATACAAAAGCCTAGAATGTTAAAATACAAGAACAAAACTAATAAATCTGGAAAATGATATTTCACCAAGTATGTAAAAAAAAAGAAGGATTTCTCAAAAGTGTAAGGAAAAGTTGTTGTAAAGCACAACTATTTGTCGACTTGATCAGTTTTAGGTGCAACATTAATTAAGGTGAACTTACGTGAGTGGGTTCTTTACGGAAATACACAGTAAAAAGCAGTTATTAAACACTTTCAACAACATTAAAGCATTTATTACTTCGTATAATCTATTCTAAAAAGTTGATTGACACACAGAGTCTTCGTGGGAAAGAATGAGAATATAAACTTACTCAAATTCATTGACATGTCCTCGTGCAAAAACAACACCTGGCAAACTCCAGACATGTGCCAATCGTTAGGGAATGTTAAATGCACCTTATAGGTGCTATAATATAATTATACAGTATTTTATTAAAATTAATAGTACATTACTACAAGTGCTCAGTGGAATAAAATATTAATATTTACATAACTAAAATCATACAATAATTAATCTTATCGCTGCTTTCTAAATATGCTCAGCCTCCGTCCCTTTGGAGTTCCAAATGTATTCTATAAAAAGAAAACAAAATATATTACTTAGTAAAACACTAAAAATGGGTCTAAAGTTTCTGGTACTTAAAATAGCGAATCCCAGAATATGCTCCATTTACAGCTTAGCTTTGTATGAATTAATTATTCATCTATAAAAATAAAAAAGACATTTTGTTGTACTGGTTGAACTATTCTACTAAATGATTAGGACCGTTTTGGGAGCGCATTGGGAGCATTTCCAGCTGGATTGCATGCGATAAGCGAAAGTGATGTTAGTGAAAGATTTGATAAAATTGTGAAATTAAAACAAGAGTTATATTATTATAAATATAATGCTTTTTAAACATGACTTGACAGTTGGGAAAACCTTTCAGGATAATTTTAATAATAAAATCTGACCTCATCTCTAGATGTTGATCTTGAGCTGTTTCCCATGAATAGAGATTTTATTCGAGAAGGTGTCGTTGCCTTTTTAGGCATATTACTGTCAGTGTTTTCTCTCAAAGGCTCTCTACCCTCGTTCCCCTGTGGATTGAAATATGAAAAATTAACTCATAATCATTACAAACCGAATCCAAGGAAATGAATATGATGAACTTATAATACATTAAAAATTCATTTGCTGATTTTAATTCATAAATTATTTTACATATGAGAAATTAAAAATGGGTGAGTATGGTTTTATCTTGAGTGATAGATTTTACCATCTACTATCGACTATACTTAGGAATAATTTACTGTAAATTAACCAAAAAAGCTTTTATACCTGAAGAGATGATCTACCTCCATTTTTGCTTGGGGTTGGGGGGCCGGGTCTTTTGTATGAAGTCTGCCCAGCTTCTTTTTTTGGGCGTAACTTCTCTGATGTTACATTCTCATCTATCTCAAATGCACCCATCTGCAAAATAAGTAATAATATAATAAAAAATGGTAAATCTTAAAAATCTATTTTAGGTTCACATGCCTGAAGGGTTAAGCAGTAAGTTATATTTAAACATCTATTGTGAATATTACGCAGTGCTGCGGAATTGTTTAAAACATCTACTGACTTTCAACAAGTAAATTGTGACCTATGTATAATTTTATTGCCACCTAATAGTCATCATTGGTGCCTTTGAGAGGTGAAATGAGCCAACTAATAAAATGGTAAAACTTTTTTTCTTGGACATTTAAGTATAATCACGTCTTTATTTGGTGATTGCATATTTTTATTTTGCAGCAATAATATATTGTTATGTGTTACTGAGGTTACTTTACTTTTACGTTACTTTAAGACAGGCACGGGCAAACCGCCGCCCACGAACAATATTATGTTTTTATCTTTTAACGCCTTTTTAAAAAAGATTGAAAATACATACAATAATCGTTATTTTTGGATCAACCTATACATGTGAACAAACATCACTGATAAACATTTACAACAAGTTTTAAGAATCCCAACTACAAAATTAACAGCTGAATTTTAAAAAATGTTAACAGGTTCATTCCTCTCATTAATTGTTTTTTTTTCATGATAAATTTCGCTCATTTTGAATTCCTGAATTTGACCCTCCGTCGAAAAGTTTGCCCCCCTGCTTTAAAACGTGAACAATATTACAAGACATCTAACTTTTTTTTTCTAAAATACCACTCGGCTCACTTCACCACTAATGGGCTTATTTACAGCATATCACAAGCCGTTGACGTACATTGTTCAAAATAAGCACTATATTGCTCATTTAAAAAATGTTATCTTTATAGTTAAAACCTGTCAATTTATTGTAATTATTGGGCAATGTAGTAAAACAGGTCATGCAAACAGGGTCATGATATATGTAATAGTAAATGTGTAAGTTAACCTTAATCTCTTCTTCTTTGACCCTGTCAATAAATTGTGTTTCGGCGGGATAAGAACTCTTCATGTGCGGCAGGCATAAAGAATTTCTCCATTGTAGTTCGGATAGCCTGTCGGGTTGGAAACCGCTCACGTTGACGTTGGCCGTGCTGTTTGCACGAGGTTCGCATATTCCAGACTTCAAATCCAACAAATAGGTGTTATCGAACACTTCACCTTCTTCGTCTGACATGTGAAGACCGCCAGATTCTGTTATCACACCAATCAATATTAATCAAGTGAGCATAAAGATGCCAGATGAAAATTGTATTCTAAAGTGAAGCTAAAATAAAAGACAATCATTACAAGCTACGAATTACATTTTGTGTCAAAATCAAATGCATTTGAATGTGAACCAGATTGAAACTTGCGGCATATTTTCATACGATTGGTACTACCCAGAAAATATATAAATCTGTGACTACATTAGATTAAAATAAGGAAGCACTGTTTGGGTAAGCCATTGATTGACTTGGCATTTACTCGGTAGAACTCCATTATAACAGGGTAAAAATAGCAACATAATTAGTTCTACACTTTTTATATTTATTAATTGATAGCTATTTCGGCTTTCGCCATCGTCAGAACTATTTCTGAAAAAGTTCTGACGATGGCGAAAGCCGAAATAGCTATCAACTAATAAATATAAAAACTGTAGAACTAATTATGTTGCTATTTTTACCCTATTACAATAAACTCTTAATGCCTAAAAAATATTTATCGGATGGTAGAACTCACCAACTTTAGATGATATTGGAACTTTGAACGTTGAAGAATGTGAAGTTGGTAATCTTTTCGCAGCAATGTTCTGTCTTTCTCTGGGCAAGGACTGTTGACTGTGTCTTAATTGAGAATTCAGCTTTGATTGTGGAAACTGTAAATAGATTATTTTTTTCAAGTTTTACAGCAATTAAATAATAAAATTACATGATATTCTAAATAAAAGACCAAACTTTTTTCCAAAAAATCCAAATTTTAGGACATTAAAAGGTCCCTCACCCTGGTCTAAGCAGTGGATAGTAAAAATCAAATTCAACCAACAATTAACTTAAAGTTACATTTATTGATTGTTTGTATAGCAGACTGGTGCGACAAATGGCGAATCAAAATTAATACCGAAAAAAGCGCGGCAGTAATGTTTTCAAAGGGTTTTATTAGAAAACCTAATTTTGCTTGCATACGCATGCACAACGCAGAGATCAAGTGGTCCAATTCGGTTAAGTATCTTGGACTCACGCTAGATAGTCGACTTAAATTTAATGAACACGTCGCGATTAAAAAACGTCAAGCTAATGCTACAAAGGCAAGGTTGTACTTTATGCTTAACGCGAGAAGCAAACTTACTCTCAAAAGCAAGCTGCTCCTTTACACAGCAATTACTCGACCAATCATGGTGTACGCTGCTCCAATATGGACGTATGCTCACCGTAAACATATGAAGACTCTCCAGATTGTCCAAAATAAATCACTGAGACAGATATGTAACGCCCCGTGGTACGTGCGTAACTCGCTGCTTCACAGAGACTTGAAAATACCTACCATCCGCGAGTTCGTTCGTGAAATATCACAAAAGTTTCACAGCGAGGTAGGAAAACATTCTAACCCAACGATCTCTGATCTCCACAACTATGACGAGACACTGCCTGAGAATCGTTTTAGACCCAGAGCAGTCCTGCTCGACGACCCTCCATAGATCTTATATCGTATAAAATTGTCAATTTTAGAACGAACTTAGCATCACGAAAATGACTCTCTTTGTTTAAAAACAATTTGTATACTGTATGTGTGTATGTATGTATCCGCATGTGTGTGTACATGTACGGATATAGTATGGAGGAAGCATATGGAATGTGATTTGCAAAATAATGCATATGGAGTTCCCGTGAACTTCTTATCTCTGTAGTGATCGCGCCCTTCCGTCTGCGAACGACGGTAAGGGGATGCAATTTACAATTTTTCAAAATCTTTATCTATGAAGGAGACTGGAAGAACCTTGACGCTGGCGCGTCCTGGTACTTGAAGCTCCATAAATTTGATATCCAAAAAAAAATTGATTGTTTGTAAAAATGAACTTCATATTGTTGTGTAGTTACAGTGAAGGTATTTGCATTTTAAACAAGTGGGAGAAATCAATCAATACATTTACATTGTTTTATTTAACATGGCATAAGAGAAGTATGAAAACGCTTATAAACATTATACCAAGTGAGTCATATATTTCACTGCGATGCCGTGATCAAAAATCAAATTAAGTCAGTATTCTTACACTACTAGCAGATGAGATGGAATTAAGTGACTGCTGCGAAGAACATTTTTCTTTAAGCTGCTTCTGGAGCCACTCTTTCTCGTTTTTCTCCATTAGAAGCTTTTCACCGATTTTCCAAATCTCTGATGAGAGCTGATTAACGTGAGCCTCGTAACTTTTTATCTTAGCTGTGTATTTATTGCACAGCGCTTCTAGACTGGCAGTTTCTTCCTTTTGCTTCTCAGAATAAATAGCTATTTGTTCTTGGTAGAGTTGTTTCTGCAAAGGAATAAAAAGGAACTTTTTATAATTCATGAATTCTAGGATTCTATTTTATTATAAGAGATTCGTCACTGAGATGAAACTTGCGCACACTTGTGCAGAGATTGTCTAGATCAGTGTTCTTCAACCTGTGGTCCGCAAGAGTGTATTGCTGGTCTGCGAATAATCGTAAGTCAAGAACTGACTGTACGTAAAAATGTGTATCTGGTTGACACCGGTCCCTGAAATATTTTTACAATTTTTACCGGTCCGCGGATTTAAAAAAGTTGAAGAACACTGGTCTAGATTGCATCGAGAAAGTAAATCTTTGTTGTTGGTGAAATTCCATCAACACATAAGCTCAAGCAATATACTCGTACACCAAAAAAAAGATATATAGCATAAGTCATGACAAAGAAATAATACATATTTATCTTTATAGTCTGTATCTTTATCTCATCCAACATGCTGCCGCTTCTTTCACTTTTTTCTGTGATTTTATTGATACCAGTCTTGGTGATGAACATAATCATTGTGCAATGCATTGTCCACAAATCTTCCAGTGACAATCATACTTCCGAAAAATGTGTATATGAATTTAAATTTACTAAATCAAATTAAAGAAGATTTTTGGTTAACGCATTTCTTGCTATATTGTTCAAAAGAATGTTACTTTCTGATGTAATTAGTTTTTAATTCTTCATGAGAAGACATTGTTTTTGTAAAAAATAAAACACAATATCAGTGGCTTAGAGTTAAAATATTGTATCTCAGTAAGTCATAATATTGAGGAAACTGAATTTTAAAGTTTGCAAATCTCATTCGAATAACAATATAAATGTTTCTTTTGTATCACGGCAGAGATTTTTTTTTTGTTTTAAATACAATATTTTGGCATTGGAATTTCGTTTACCATAAATATATATTGTTAAAGGGATACAATATTTTTGACAATAAAAAAATCCTGCAGGATTTACAAAATATTGGAATATGTATAATATATCATATTATTTGAAATAGTTTGGAGATGGAATATTTCAACACATAAATATAGGGTATTTTTGGTCCATTTCAGTACTAGAGATAGAATATTTTAGCTCTAGATATGTAGCACTTGCTTATGGTCCGTAAATTAAATTAGAGTTTTTGAAAGATCATTATTAGACCTCAAGCATTTATAGTGCTTATTGATTGCTAGTAGCTTTTCACAATAAAAGTGTTTACTTTACTCAATTATTTCAATTTCCCTGTCACTTTGGTTGGTTTGAAGGAAGATGAGTTTTGTCACGTTCTCCTCAAAGCAAGTTGTTTTTTTTTATAATGGTGAATCGTATGCAAATGATGGAACGGTATTTTTAGATCTTATGTTCCTCTGCGTATGTGTGAAGGTTAGTGGAATATGTTGTAATATTCATGTTACTTACATTATTGAGATTTAATTTTTGTTTTTCTGTGTTAAGCATGACCCATTTGCAACATATTTAAAATTATTTTAGCTTTGAATTTCAAGTTGGTTGTTCACAGAGACACACATACAGATTGCAATTTTTTTTTTGGGAAATTTTAAAAATAATGCATTGAATTTGAACAAGCATGTAATTCAAAACATCAGATAGTATTATTGTTGAATTTATCATAAAAATAATACAATGTTGCTGCAAACTGTTTGAAGCTTATTTTACATCTAAGTTTATACAAATGCAAATCTTGTTTCGACATTCCTGGAAAGTGGCGATTTACGACTTAGCCCCTTTTTCATTTTGCACACAGATATTACATATTCAGTATAAGTAATACTTGGATTATACAGGTAGGTATAAAAGCAATGGATGAAAATGGCTGATAATGATGCGATATTAGAATTTTGTGAAAAAATGTATTTTTTAATTGTTAACTATGTTAGATTAAAATAGTTATAGCTTTGTAACTGAAAAATCTTAAAAAAAGAACTTTAAAACACAATTTTTTTACATCTAGTGATTCATTTGTATGTTTTGATGGAAAGGAATCATTTAGTCAACTTATTGATGGTTTATGATAGAGGAAACTAAATTTAATGATGAATGTATTTATGGAATAAAAGTACTGTTCTGTATATCAGTTTTTATTATTCGATAAAACAAAAAAAAATACATTTTTTAAAAAAATCTGTTTAGTGTCTAATTAACATAAAATTTAAAATAGTCTAACAACTATTGCACAAGTTTTTTTCGATAAAAATTTATAATTGTGCTGGCGCCGCACATATATCCTGTTTTTTATTGAGAGTCAAAAAAAACCCGTTAATATTTTGCGTTTTAAATTATTAACGAGAGTAAAATTAATATATACACGATATATATTTAGGTTAGGTGACGTAGTATTACTTTTTGTAGTGAAACGTTAAGAACAGCCACCATATCAGTTGATAGACCAGCACTATAGCCAGAATCGGAGAGAAACTCACCATTTTCTGTTTCATCCTCGTCAATTTGTCTTCGTACTCATTCCTCATCTCCGTCACAATCTGGTTTGTATCCTCACCGGACGACGACTTCGTCTTCGCTGACAACTTTTGATGCTCTGACAGCAATTTGTCATAAGAGCTCTTCGCAGCGTCGGCCTCTACGTAAAGTCTTTTGTTCAAGTCGTTGATTTTAGATATCAGAATCTCTATTTGCCTTTTCAAGTCCATATTGTCACCCATGAGCTTTTGATAATGTTCCCGTTCTTTGGCGTGCAGATTCATCTCGATTTCCATCGATGTCTTCAATTCCTCGTTCGCTGACGTCAGTTGGTTATTATTCAATTTCGCCTGCTTTAAAACTATCCTCAGCCCTGCCAGCTTATCCTGAACGTCTTCGTGCGCTGCTTTCAGTTTGGTATTCTCGGACTTTAAATTTTCAACATCAGTGTCAATTGACAGAAGCCTTTCCTCGTTGATTACTAATTTTTCTGAAATGGCTTTATATTTTTCGGCCGTCTCATACAATTGCGTATACACTGAGATTCCTTTACTGTCTGAATTCAACATCGAATGTTGCATATTAGAGTCGGACTCGCATAATTTTTCAGTAAACTTCTGAATATCAAGCATATCACCGTTGAAAGTCTCGGACAGTTTCTCATCTGAAATGTTCTGTATGATAAAACTGGGTATGTCACTATTGTTGAAGCTTTCTTGGGAAACATCACCGGTATCTTTTGCTATGGCACATTGTATATTATCGGCGGTCCATTTGAACAAGTTTACAGTATATTCAATTATAATTGACGAAGTCTCTAAATTGGAATGTTCAACATTACAAATTTCGGTCTCCAATTGTTGTTTCTTTGTCAGTGCTTCTTCCAGCACATTCTTATCTCCCATGCAGTTAAAGATCTTATCGTTCAACACTGTTAACATTTTCCTCAGCTTATTTAATCTCAAATCATTATCTTTTTGTACATTAAGTGCGTTTTTCAATTTTAATTCACCCTCGCATGTCCTGTTCACTAATCTCTGCAGATGCTCGACCGTCTCTTTGCCAAACGTTTTGCCAGAGACGTCCAACTTGTGAGTTGTGGAAGAAATCGTATCAGAGTTATCAAGATTTTTCAGAATCTTTTCTTTAACTGACATCTTTACGGGGATATCGTTTACTTTTAATATACAGTTTTGATAAATCTCTTTGGCTTCGTCCATTTCATCATTGGAGTTTGAATCTTCAATGTTAGTAAATTGTAATTTTTCTTTGAAAATCGAGCTATCATTGTTAGAAGATAAATTATTGCCCCAAGTGTCATTTTGCAAGTCTGTCTTTTCGACAAGCGCATCTATCTTTCGGGCGAGGAGAGTGTTAGAACATTCAAGTTCCAAATTTTTATCTTTGAGATTGTCACACTGGCCGGTCAGATTCAATATAATTTCATCTTTTTCGAGGATATTCCTGGCACAGGTTTTTGATATCATCTCAGTCGAGCGACATAATTCGAGAAGTTTAGATTTAATTTTATTATCTTCTCTGAAAGAACTCCCACAGTTTACCGAGACGAGTTCATTGTGCAGCTTCCCCGGGTGATAAGTAATATCTGTAAATTTCATGTGCAGGTCCACGTCTCCTATATCTTCGTGAAAGCTGTGAGAATCGTTGCAGGAGAGGTTATCACAGTTGGACTGTTTATCTTCAACACTTTCGAGTTTCATACTGTCCATAACAATTTCTAGCTCGATCTTCTCTTGAATTAAAGTTTCCATTAGAATATTATTTTTTGTTACAGATTCCCCATATTGTTGAACGGTCGACTTTTGAATCTCGATTTCACTTCTCATGTTGTCTATTTCTTTTGATTGGGTTTCAATATCTCCATTCTTGGCAGCAATTTCATCTCGGAGATCAGTCAATTGTGCCTCGTAAATTTCAATAGTTTCATGGTGTTTATCAATTATCAAAGTCATATCGTTCATCTTAACATCCTTGAGACTGGCAGTCTGAATGAACGTTTTTAATTTATTATTTAAATCTGCAATAATTTTGTCCTGATCCACATTTTTGCTGACCGATTGATCTATTTCAGCTGAAATATTTCTTTGCACGTTTGCATTTAGCTCTTCTAATTTAATAATTTCTTCTGACAACTGTTTGATCTCCATTTTGTGTGACGATATAATTTCCATATTTTTATTTATGGTTTCTGTAAATTCTTCAATGACACAACATTTGGCATTCAAACTACTATTAGACAGTTTCAATTCATTTTTCAAGGTCTCTGTTAGAAGATTTAAATCTTCTCTGGTCTTTGACAGTTCTTTGATGATATTGGTGTCAACATCGGAGTCTTTTATATGCTGGTTGATTTTCGCTTCAAAATTGGACAACTGTTCTACAAAGTGGATATTTTTACATAACAAACTGTCAATTTCCTCACTCTTATTTTGACAAATATCCTCGCATTCCTTCAGATCGATCTTCAGCTTTTCTAAGTCCGCTTCAAACCTACTCTTTTCTTCTGTTAATTTCTTTATTTTAGCATTAGCAGCATTAAGTTCCTTTGCAGTAATTTTCAATTCAGAATAATTGGAATCGATGATTTGTTGCAGTTCTGAAATTTTATTTTCCAGTACTCTGATTTGTTCATTTTTATTGTAACTTTCAGATTTTAAATCTCTAACGACAACTTCGTTTACATTTTTTATTTCATTTAGGTGATTTCGATGCGTTTCTATTTCTTGCTGAAGTACTTGAGAATTAAATCTGTTTGCCTCTTCTTTTTGTACAAACTCGCTTATTTTTATTTGGCTTTTGGCTTCCAGCCTATGTAAAATTTCACCGAGATGACAGTTCATCGCTTCCAGCTTATCGTGGTTAATTTTATATTCGTTCAAGATCAATTCGATGGTGTCTTTTTCTTTCTTAAAATTCTTCACCAAGCCATTGGCGGAGATCAATTCAGATTTAGCTGTTTGTAGTTCAGATAAATTAGAGTTGACGATTTGTTGCAAATCAGAATTTTTAGTCTCCAGCGCGTCGACCGCTTTACTCTTTTCGGAGCATTCAGCTTTCAACTCTTCAATAGCTGTCTTATTTTTCTGTTTCATTTCGTTAAGTTTGATTATCTTATTGCAAATAGCTTCTATTTCTACTTCAAACTTTTGGCAATTTGATAACACGTCATCGTCCCATTCGAGTTTCTGTATCTGAGAAGTTTCTAAATTTTCACTGATAGAATTTTGCATCGTACTTAATTTTGTAAACTTCATTTTCCATTTTTCTAATAACGCCTGAAATTTGTCACGATCTTCTTTCAATTTCCCTATAGTATTTTTGGCTGACTTGAACTCTCGGGCAGTACTGTTTGCTTCAAAAGAACTGGATTCGACTTTCTTCTTCAGCTGGTAAATTTCAGTTTCCAGAATACTGACTTGTTTATTTTTGACCTCGTTGAGATCGTCCAATTCACTGCGGACAGTTTGTATTTCACAAATGAGAGACTGAGAGTTTGAATTTATCATTTCTTCTTTATCTCTAATTATTTGCATCAACTCGGATAAACGTTCTCGTCTTTGAACATCTAAATTTTCTATCTTTTCACTTAAACAACAACTAGGATTTTGCGCCACTTCTATCTTTTCAAAAACAATCTTACATTTTTCCAGGTCGGATTCATATTTGGACTTTTCTTCTTTCAGTTGGCTTATTATTTTATTTACATTGATCAATTCACTCCTGGAAGTTTCCAACTCGGAAGCATTAGAGTCGGCAATCTGTTGCAGGTCAGAATTTTTACTCTTCAGTACGACGACCTGTTCGTTTTTGCTCAAGCATTCCGCTGACAAATTTTCAATGATCGACTCATTTTTTTGTTTTTCTTCATTGAGATTTTTTATTTGCAATTCGAGAACCTGCGAATATTGTCTGGTAGCCTCTTCACGAGTCTGCGAAACATCCAGGTTTTCTAACAGTATTTTGCATTCTTTCAAATCTGTCTGGAATCTGGAATTTTCTTCATTCAATGTTTGTATTGATTTATTAGCGTTGATAAGTTCGCATTTGGCCATTTCCATCTCTGATAGATTACCATCGACAATCCGCTGCAGATCAGAACATTTGTTCTCCAGCACGAGTGCCATTTCATTTTTATTGGAGCAATCTGAAATAAATTTTTCAATGGTTGATTCATTTATCTGTTTTTCTTCATTAAGATTTTTTATTTGCTGCTTAAGCCCTTGCGCATAGAGTTTTGTCGCTTCTTCATTTTGTTCTAAATCATTACATTGAGCGTTCACCTCCTCCAACTTTTTATTTAGAGAACCGACCTCAGTTTGCAATGATTCTAATTTTTCTGATTGAATTTTTAATTCTTCTGAGTCTGTTTGATATTTGGAATTTTCTTCTTTCAGAGTCTCAATCAATTTACTGTCATCGATAATTTTACATTTAGCTGTTGCCAATTCAGATAAGTTATCATCGACAATTTGTTGCAGATCAGAACATTTATTTTCCAGCTCGAGAACCAGTTCATTTTTGCTAGAGCATTCCGATATCAAATTTTCAATGGTCGATTCATTTTTCTGTTTTTCATCGTTGAGATTTTTTATTTGCAGTTCGAGGTCTTGCGAGTATAGTCTGCTCGCTTCTTCATTTTGTGCAGAACTATTACATTGAACACTTATTTTTTCCAACTTTTCATTCAAAGACCTAACCAAAGATTTCGAGACTTCAAATTGTTCCAAATGGATTTTGGATTCTTCTAAACCATTTCTGAGTGTTTCCTTTTCATTTTCCAAAATATTTATCAAATCATCGGCAACGTGTAAGTTAGCTTTGGTACATTTCAACTCAACTGACGTACTGTCGATAACTTTTTTTAAATCAGACTGTTCACCCTCCAAAGTGGTTATCAGTTTGTTTTTATCAGAGCACTCCTGTTTCAATTCTTCTATAACATTCACACACTCCAGTTGACGTTCGCAGAGATCGCTCAGTTGACTTTGGACGGTTTCCATTTCTCTTTCGAGCAGTTGAGAATTTAAGCTAAGCGCTTCTTCCTTTTGTATAAAATCATCGATCTGAATCTGCTTCTGAGTCTCAGATTCTTCCAGTTTCACATTAAGAGAAGAAATCATATTTTCCATCATTGAAGTACTCTGCAGTAATTTTTCTATCATGACATCTTTGCTGTTCAGCATCTCCGCATACTTGATCGACTCTTCCTTGTAATCTTCAAGTTCTTTCTTTAAATTGACAGCATCGCCCACCATCATCTTCAAATCCATCTTATATTCTTCCAGGCCGGTTTCCGCTTTTTTCTTTTCTTCTTTCAGAACTTTCACGGAATCGTTGACTGTTTTTAATTCAACTTTAGTGGTTTTCAATTTAGTGAGACACAAATCCACAATCTTTTGCATGTCGGATTGTTTATTTTTCAATGAATCGATTTCCTTATTTTTATCACTTTCCAACTGTCGACGTTCGGTTTCTAAAATACGCAACGTCTCCTCTAGACTGCTAATTTGCAAATGATTTTGACTTATCGCCGCCAAACTAGCATCGATTTCATCTTTCAATAGATTTTTATCATCCGATAGCTTTTGTGTAGTAGTGATCTGTGCAACTAAATCTCCATTGAGTTTTTCAATTGTAAATTTTAGCTCTTCAGCTGCCGTCTCAAGATGCTTCTCCTGTTCGCGAGCCAGAGTCAGTTGACCGGATACATTACTCAATACACTGTGTGATTCTTTTAGCTGTTCCTCGATTAATGGTAAGCTTTCAACCTGCAATAAAAAAAATACTTATTAACAAACATCAAATTCAAAATGGCATTGCAATAAGTATTTACTTTATTTTTTTTAAACCCTGTCCGCCTCCAATGTAGAACACATGATATCAGAATGGAAATTAACTCAATAGAAGTTTTTCTAAAAGAACAAGAATGATAGAAGGATATGGCAAAGGAAGGACGAGAGTTTACTTAATCGCTTCCACTAAGCCCGTAATCAGATGGGTGGGAGAGAATTTAGACGTTAATTTTTAACGTTAATGCCTTCGAACAAATCTAAACGAAAACAAATTCTTGGACTGATCGAGTAATAAATTTATGAAACTATTTGTACTGGGATTCGAGTCTGCGAACACGGTAATCGAAACCAATGACGTTGAGGCTCCTCGAAATGCCCAGCAAAAGAATATATGTACTTGATAACTTATATTATATCTTTTCATCGGGATTGCAATACCAGTCTTACGGATTTCGATTTCAATACTGTTGTACCAGTATTGCAAAATCGAAAATACTAGCATTTTGGTATTGAAAATTTTCAAAAGTAGAAATACAATTGATTTTTGATTAAACATTAAAAGTTTATGCAGTAACTTCTTGCCCTATATGTCATTGACATCACAGGTGGATATTGTCATTGAAGGGAACCGTATTGACCTGCAAGACATTTATCATACATTGTGTCTTGCACTCAGTGAGGTGTTGGTGTCATTGCAAAACATCACCTATAATTTTAGTCGCGATCCCATCTAGCCATTATTTTCCTTATTTTCACATATTTTTGTAAAAACAGTAATTTATCTAGTATTTCAATCCCTATTCCCACCCGTCCGATCCTAAAAACAGATCACAGCAAGAGTGGTTAGCTATCTACTTGTCCTTTACTAGCCCCATTTTTCTAACTTTATACTATCCAAAAAGGAAAGGTTGAGCGACTGAATATCAACCAGCTTTTGTGAAACTTCTTCAGTTTGGATGCTCTATTCGGAGTCAATATGATCCACATCAGTAACTGATATGGTTTATAAAATAATATATCATTGCACTTACTTTGATCATCAGCTGTTCTCTTTCTAATGATAATTCAGCTGTAGTTCTTTCGAGTCCTTCGACACGTAAGAGGGTACTTTTTAAATCAACGGAGATATCTTGATTTTCTTTTTTCAGATTTTCAATTTCTTGTGTCATTACAAGATTCAAATTTATTTGCTCTTTCAGCTGAACATCAATTACTGCTTTACCCAAATTTTCCAGAGGACTATTAAAAGCTATAACAAACAATAAAAATTATATAAGACTTCGGTCTACAATAAACTATCAACTACATACAGAAACTACATCCATCGGTCGCGTAAATTTTATTTTTGTGATTACAGTATAGATATATTTGCTCGGTATTACAACCCCTAATCACACAACACAATAATAGTAATAACAATTGTAGAGTGCGACATCCATCAAATTATATGTTCTGTCAAAATTTTACATTTGGGGCCGAAAATATTTAATGAGAAAATTTCGCCGAAAACAATCACCATAAAGCTCTGTCAAACTAAATAATTTAATAATTGCTTGCCGAGAAATCGTTTGAGAACCTCAAAAATATATGATATTTTTATACATGTGTATATTAACAGCAAATTACTGCCTGGCCTTTAAAATACCACTGCTTCTTACGTCATTACTAGAGTCATCATGATCTTACAATAGGTATGACGTCAATGGTGGGATTATAGACAGGGAGTTAAAACGATATGCAATGTTGGGACCGAGGATAAAAAAAATAAATAGCCAAAATTATTAAATTTGAATCGTTCAAATTATGTACACTTCCACAGATTTTGCCACTAACGACCCAGGTTTCGCCTTTCGACATCTTCAGGCGTTCATCAGTCGAAATCTTAAATTATAGCCAAAATTATGTTGTCATATAATATGGATGGTCCTCTCTTACGAGGTCGAACAAATTTAGCTTTGTACAATATCTATAAATTATTAATTCGTAATATATCTGTAAAAGGTATTGACAGATTTAAAAAAAAAAGTCTCACATGTATTCATGGCCTTCCTCAGCGTAAGCGTATCGTCATCACACTCGATGCTTACATTCATTTGATTGTCGCGGCGGTACTCTTCCAATATTTTATTCGACTCCACCAGCGCCGACTTCAAATTGGTCACTTGGGTTTTAAAGCCTTCCAATTGGTTTTTGAGCAAGTCTTGCGCGCTGTCCGAATTCAATGCCTGCGATCGCCAAATTGAGAGACTGTTTTCCGATTCAGCTAACTGGAAATATTTATCAATACACCTTGAATTAAACGTATTCATCGTCAGATTTAGCCTTTATGATATTTAGTATATCTGGAATAATATTTAAAAAAAAGTAACAATTATCAATATACACTCAGGCCTCGTGTAGCACTGCATTTCTCTTCAACAGGGCTGATAAATTGTGACATATGTTTGTATAGCATAGTTTTACAACAAAAACTTACTAAAATAAATTACATCCTCCGAATCAAGCCAACACAAAATATATTCCAAGTTTCACGACTAGTTTTGGTTTCACAGAAAGCAATTGCATCGAAGCAACATGGTTCCCATTAAAAACAATAAATAAAGGGTTGGTATTGACTAATAAATTAATTATCAAAGATTTAAAACGGAATTACAAACATGCTTGGTCCCTTATAAGCTTAATTGCTTATTACAGAGTGTATAAAAGGTAAAACCTCAAACTATTGATTGGTCATATGATAATGAAAGCATACAAGTGATCTGGAAACGGTATTAATAAAGAGAAGGATTTTATGTGATAGTAACGAAGAATGATATATTTTGAGTATTATAATAATTGAGTACTTATTTTCAGAGCTTCGAACCGCTATTTATTTCGTTCCGGTTCAAGTAAAAAAAAATATATATAGGTTCGGTTTCAGTTTTCATTCTAGCAAAAATAACTGTTTTCGGTTCAGCTCAAGCCCAAAGCTCACCGAGGAATTTGAAAATCTTAAACTTTTTTTTTTTAGCTCATCGAGGAAATTGATAATCTCAAAACCCTATAGTAATTTACCGATTTGCCCAAAATACTAGCGTAAACTGAAAAAAAAACTGATATTTTTTTTCGGTTCGGTTCGAAGCCCTGCTTATTTTTGTATTTCTGTATTGTTTATAATTGTTTTATAATTAAATTTCTATTTTTTTTAGAACTCCTACCATAATTTTGCATGAACTTCGTACACCATATAACAGGTATATGTTTATGTGGAACCATATAGCGGAGTTATACGAGGCCCGAGTGTAACATGAAAGCTATTTATTGGAAACTAGGGAACTGTATTTACCTTTTTCATAACAACTTCCTTTTCCTCTCTAGACTTTGCAATGTCCTCCATATATTGTAGTAGGTCCCGTTCGAGAGATTGAACATCAGCACAAAGCCGTCTCTCGTTTTCTTTATTCATTCTTTTGGCAGTCGATTCTCCTTCCGAACGTTCAGAGCTGTTTGCCAATTCCGAAATCTTCCCTTTCAATTGAATGATTTCATTTAAGTGCAATGTTTCTAGCTTGGCTGTGAACAAAAATCAAAACAGGTGCTAGAGACAAGACTATTTCACTATACAACTTTTTACTCTCTCGGTGTTCTGCCTAGAGCTCGTCAGATTGACGATTGAGGACTCTCTTATAGGATTACATGTATGTGAAGGCCTGCGCAGATTATCAAAAGCCTTATCGTAGTCCACAACGCAACACACAAGCAAGTTATTGAATTTATTATTACAATATCTGCTACCGTGTGGAGCATATGACAACCATGCAGATCTCCTTGAACTCGCTTTCACGTTTCAATCATATAATACGTTATCTGGCAACCATAAATGTACCATAAATTTATTACAAACATTGACTACTCAATTCATCAATTCAAAAATGACATACGTGCACGAGAAAATTTGATGTGGATTCAAATACAGGTATATTTACGTGCATGGCAGCGAAGGACTATGACATGGACCAGCGGTCATCAACCTTTACAATCTCTAAGCTCACAATTAAAGTTAATGTTACTGTTGTTTTATTATGCAATGTTATTTACACTTGTTTAATCATAGGAAATTGATTTGAACGGTATTCATTTCTACGTGTTTAAAATAAGTTTATGGATTCTCGATTTCTATTATGTTACTGTAGCTCTATGAGGACTAGCAAAATGTTCTCATCTGTTGGCGACTACTGCCATTGACTAATTGAATTTGTGTTTTACTCAATAATTTTGACTACCCAACATTTGCCTTGGTGGTGTGTAATGAAATATTTCGGACAAATCTCCAAAACATTGTTGTTTTGATTTATGTATAATAGTAGTGAGGAGAAGTGGTTTTTTTTATACACTCATTAAAAGATCTATCACACTAAATACATTTGTGAATAGTTCTATGCAGTTTAGAATTGTTTACTTACTTCCAATCAGTTAGTAAATGTTCATTTTTTTGCGAAAAGTTACTGGAATATTGTGAAAAAATGTTTTGTATAAATAACATTCTCATGAATGAGAATTTTGTTAGTTATTTATTGAGGGACCTACACATCTCTTCAATTTTTTGACTCTGCCGCTTGACTTCATCCTCGAGATAATTCCGGTCAAAGCGTTCAGCCTCCAGGGCGCATTCTAGCTTCAAAAATTTCCGGGACCGTCTACTTTTTTGAGCGGGTGGTGTCGCCAGTGGGGAGTGGAGACGTCCGGATGTGCATTTACCCAGCGGAGATATTATGTTACAAAACGGGGATGATATAGTTGAAGGCGGAGAAGTCATTGTGTTGGGACAAGGCGATGAAGATGATGAAAGTGTGCTTTCTGACATCGGTACTGTAATAAAATTTCAAATATTTGTAATTGACTGATATAAGTTGTGCACGTTCTCTCAGTAGTTTTAGCAACCCCGCGCACTTGTCTTTGGTGAGCCTGCTCTCCATTACAAACTATTAAATTATTTTTTTATAAAAAAGGCACACTCCTCTCCGATGCCGATTTACATGGTAGATATGTTTTTAACAAGGCAAGGAACTCATACCAAATCACAATATAGGTTCCTTTAAATAAAAAAAAACTGTTAACATGAAGGCATTGATTTAATATTAAATTTGAACATACGTTCCGGAAAAATCACCTAATAGAGGTCTACAGTTCGTTATTCATTTGCGATGTTCTGGCTGATGATGCTTCTCAAAGAGGCGAAGCGCGTTTCACAATTTGGAATGCAGCAAGTAGAAAAACATTGTTTTTAAAATTGAATTTTATAATAAACATTTATGTAACATTTGGCATGTTGTTTATAAACTACTTCGTTTTGGGTGACTTAACAGCTTAACGACCGCACGTTTTTTTATAAAATTTCACCTGGCAGCCGGGCAATTTTGCGAAAAATTCACTATAATTTGTAAGCAAATTGAGATATCTTTACCAAATACCATTTTTTTAGCTTCTAGAAACTTCGCCTATACGCATATATGAGTCTGCCGGACAGCAACCTTTGTTTTTCAAAGACTCAAATACGCATCCACAGTCGTTAAGCTGTTAATCAATAAACTTTCCATGATTTATTTATTTCTATGTGAGAAATAGTTCAAAAAATCCGGTAGCCTTATTCTCATAAAATGCGAAGACTTCAACATAGAAAAATACTGTATGGTAGAAATCAATTTCAATAATATGATACTCGAAGTCTGTCAATTTATGGCAATGATGAAGCAAGGTCTGGTGTAAGACCAATTTTATTTAGTCTCTTCACCCAGTTTGGAGGGTCGAGTGCCTTGGTAGTTTTTTGGAAGGAATCACACGACAATCCGTAATTCATTTGTAAACTTTACAAATTTTGCAAAGAATTTAGTGAAATAGTTACAAAGACAATTATCAAGCCGCTAACGTTTATGATAATTACAAGTCTAACATGTAATTATAAACACCAGAACAACTATTCAAAAATTAACAGACAGTCGTCACTATTTTTAACACCATATAATCACGATAGTACGACTACAATGATTCCAAGAAAAAAGAACAATATAGATAGAAATCTGTTCTTAATTAGTTTCTTTAAGAGCTGTTGGAATTTAAAGAAAATATTGAACTATTTGCTAAAATAATCACAGTCTTCCTGCCCTTAAATGGTTTTGTTTCACTTCAATGATTTTGCAACCGACAAAAAGTCGGTTAACGTATTTGGTTACGTCAATTTTCGCCAAAACACTAAGAAACATGAGTTAAACGAAAAAAAAACTAACCCATCGTCTGATGATTCATTTTCCAATTGTTGTTTTCCATCGTTGACTATTTTAATATCCTTGAATTTTCAAAAAAAAATGTTATAACTATACATTGCGCCAAGGAGCGAATAGACAATTGATTAAAGTGTCATCTTTCAAATATTCAAATAACAATGTCGGTTGTTTTAGAGCTGCCATTTAAAAAAAATATATATAAATTAATGGCAACTAATTATTTGCTCAGTTTTTTATTCGATAAACAGTAAATATTAAAGGAATTATCAGTTAATAATAAATAAAACGGTCAATTAAAAATTATAAAAGGTCATTAAAAAATATAAATTATCATTGAAAAAATATATTTTGTTCAGGATTTAATTAGAAAATGGTAATTATTTTATTGTAAAAATATCAGTAGATATTTATAAATTGTCAGTGGTTAGAAGTGGTAAGACGATTTGGTTTATTTGGTGGCTTTTCTTAAAAGGATGTTCGTTTATAAAAAGTGATTTGTAAAGCTTTTGCACTCTTTTATAATTTTATTAACGAAAAGTATTTGTATTTGTAAGTAAAAATTATAAAACTGATAAATGTCGATAAATTTAGTTACTTAATTCAATAAGAGTTTTAAGTGTTTGGCTTTTTGGAGTTATTTTTGAAAAGAGTGAATTTTTGATAATTATATTAAATTATTATACGTAAAATAAAATATACTTTTAGCCATAATAGTCAATAAACAAATTCCTTTTTTTTGTTTTTGTTGAAAAGGTATTTTTGATAATAGCGACATACATATTCATACACCAGTTCAAGACTGGAACATGTCCAAAAAGCAACCACGCCAAGATCTACATTTCTCCACTTCTCGTATTCAATATTGTAGCCAGGTTATCTCAAAAGTTCCTATCTGGAATTTGAGCTTTTCAGTATATATCAGACGCTCATTCTAATTTTAAAATGTGAATATCTCAAAACCACTTATTTCGACTTGTTCCCGTCTTGAAATGGTGTATCGATATGCTTACATCCTCTTCCTACTGCATAAATAATAACAATGAGATGGTCCTGATAGTGTGAAAATATTTTGAAAAAAAATCTTATGAGCAATGAAAATAATGCCTTTTTTTGTCTTAATTCACAAGCTTTGGCACTGTCTTACACAGTGAATGTTTGGTTAAATTAAAATCAGAATCTTAACACGCTACAGCAGTGTTTCTCAACCTTTTGGTTCCCGTGGCCTCTTTTAATGTCTTTATTTTTTTGTGGCCCCCATACCATTGTTTTCGAATTTCAAAAACCCAAGAATTTTCTGATATCCCAAAACTTCCAGCGTGGGACTTTTTTTTCTTTCAAGAATTTCCGTATACAAAATCCCAAGAATTTACAGATTTGCTCAAATGAACAGTGCGGGACCTTGTTTTTTAGCTCTTCCAAGAATTTCGGTAAATTTGCCCGTGGCCGTCCTAAATTGTACTGTGGCTCCACAATAGTGCATTATATTTTTGACATATGTTTTTTTTTCAATTTTATAATACTAAGTAAAGATGATCAAAATATTTTATTTTTTTCAAAAATGCATGAAAATAAAAAACATTACTTTTTTTCGCACTTACTTTGCGAAATTGCACTATAATCAAAGGGCTAATATTGCAACAGGTGACGATCTATTTTAACTTTGACTATTTCTAGTAAATGATTTTATTCATTCCAATGTAGAAAATGATTTTTCTACTGAAGCACTTGCTAGTATGGTAAAGAATAATTTGAAGAAATGCGACCCCAATACCCACATTTTCTTAAATATCTATTTTAATATGGGTGATACACAGCGGTGGACTGCCAATATCTTAACAAGGGGCTCGGTAAATGTTCTCCATTTTTTATTCATGTCCGCTCCCTATGTCGAGTATATGGCCTCCTAATGAAGGTATCTCAACGAAAGTTATTTTTCTACGAGAACTGCTTGTTACTTAGTCACTTTACCTCTTTTTTCCAAAGAGATTAGTAATTATAAAATGATAAGCATAAGACAGGACTAGTGATTAAATAATAGTAGCGCCCAGTTGAATTGAAGAATCGGAAGAATGGGAGGCAATCTAAAGACATCACAAACACCCATTCCTTCGTGTTTTTTCGTACTGGGACTCACGGACGCCCACAACGCTGAATGAAAAAATGAAACTAATTTTCAAATTTATCCATATACAGAAATTGCAGTTATGTGATGATTTGATCTAAGACGAATGATTTTGTTATCTTAACAAGGGGCTCGCCGGCCGCAGCGAAATTTAACAAGAGGCTCGCGCGAGCTCCCCCGAGCCCCCTCCAGCCCATCCCTGGTGACACAATGTTTATAATTAAGGTATTCTTATATCATAGTTTTTTGGACCTTTTGTAGAAGAAAAAAAAATATTCGATCGTTAGTTCCGTCTCTATTAAATAAAACAGAAAAGAAAAAAAAAGATTGAAATTATTAAACCTATAATACAGGCAGTGGCGGCCGGTCAATGTGACATTGGATCAATGCACCCCTTGTATATGCAGGGGCGGTTATATTTCATGAAATAATATTCAAACATAACATTTATACTATTCCCTCATTTTAAATTCAATAAAATAAAACAAAATTTTAAATAAAAGAAAATTTTCTAAAATATTTATTATAGACAAAAAATACATGACAAATTTAAAATGAGTGAATGGTATAAATGTTATGTTTGAATAATATTTCAAGAAATATAACCTGCCCAGCATATACAAGGGGTGCATTGATCCAATGCCACATTGACCGGCCGCCACTGAATACAGGTGTTCATAAGCATCCAAATTATAGAGTTTGTATTGTTTCCACAGTTGACATATGCATGTAGCTTTTACAAGTTCATGGAATAGTTTGTTCTTATTTTAAGAGAAAGAATATTGTTTGACATGTACTCCTACAACTGTAATTTAAATATGTTATTAATAAATGTGATATCTGTCTATCTGTATGTGACCCAAATTCCAGACCAATCAGCACGATGAGATTGTGTTTCACAGACAGATTACCTTGAGGCTTTTAAGCAGTCCTGATGAGTCTGTAGATTTGCACTGGGTGCTCAATTCTTCCAAAGGTCTATTCTTGTTCTCCAATTAAATAAAAAATAAGATCTAAACTTATAAAAGATATTTATAAACGGTCAGTGGTTAGAGTGGTAGGACGATTTAGTTAATTTTATGGCTTTCCTTAAAGGATATTCATTTATAAAAGGGGAATTGTAAAGTTTTTACACTCTTGTAATTTAATAAACAAAAAGTATTTGAAGTATTATAAGTAAGAAAGTATTATAAGTAAAAAATATTAAACTGATAGATGTCGATAAATATCGTTACTTATAATTAATTAAATAAGAGTTTTGAATGTTTGACGAGCTATTTTGAAAAAAGATAATTTTTGATCATCAAATAAAATTATTATACCCAAAATAGGACGTACTTTTAGTCATAGTAATTAATAAATATACAGGCCAAATATAGAAGCCGACCAAATAATTAGTTGCCCTATTTCATGTCCCATCGCGTTTTCTGGCAACACGTTACACTTCAGTCAACTGTCAGAAAACTTAAATAACATGGCGGGAAGTGGATTTGATTCGTTGACTGCAGAACAGGTAATTTGAACAATTAAGTAGGTACGTAGTAATAATCTTGCTTCCATACTGTCATTAAATATGTACATAGCTTTATTTGTAAGATATTGTTATGGATGCCTCATAAGATATTCAATGTTTTGTCACATATTAGAAACTTCGCATGACCATACACAGAGATGTGCAAACAATATGTCAAGAAGCAACTCACTTTATTGGGATGGAGTTGCAGTTACATGCTGCGGAACTGATTGCTGAGTTGGTTTGGAAGAAAATACAAGTTTATGCAACAGATCTAGAACAATTTGCTGGGTGAGTTTTATTGTGTCTTTGGTATTTCCTTGGTTTAACTACTTATATTTCTGGGAATGTGAACATATCTCCACAATTTTATTGATCGATTATTATAAAAACGCCCAATATCTAGACAAATGTGTTGCGAGATAATATTCATAACATGTGATAATAATAAAACTGCATATATAATATATTAACCTCTTTTTGTAAATTTATGTGTAATAGTTTGTAATGTCAAATTTTCTTATGTTTTATTTTACATATACTTACCACAAATATAGAATACAGGTTGGTTAAACACCACTTTTGACGTTTTTTTTTTATTATTTGTCTTTTAAATCATAAAGGTTTATTTTATTTTTTCATGACATCTGTGTAATTCTTTGAATACTGAATTAATGTTATTTGTTGTCTTTGTACATGCTACTATCATTTTAGTGATCTGTATTTTATTATGTCAAATTCTTTTCATCTCAGCTAATTGACTTGGCAATGTTGTAATTATTAGTGTCTGGGTCGCAAATAGATTATTAATGAAATTTTATTTATTTTTTCAGCCATGCAAAACGCAGCACTATAAAACCTGAAGATGTAAAACTACTCGTTAGAAGAAATCCTTCCCTGGTATTATTTTCAACTATTTTTTTTTTTTAGAATTTTAAAATTAAAAAAATATTTGACATTACAGCTTATGCCAATGCGTCAGATATTTTGAAGTTGAAAGATCATACGAGATATACTCGATGAGAATTTTTGAAAGTCACATGAGATTAACTCAAGGAGAATTAACTTCACAGACACCCATGTCTTAGATCTCAAATTAAAATTGAAAAAATCCAATTTGATACTGACCTTATCGGCAATCGAACCCAGACTCATCTGATCGGTAGAGCAAGCTCTAACCAACTAGACCACAGCGGGCAAATTATATTATTAGTAAGCCATATCAAAGTAACTTTAAAACATTGTTGTCAGGAATCAAAAATAATTTTATTTTAAGCTATCCTAGGAATGAAGGACTCGTAAAAATAGGGGTTTTGTAGGCTGGCGGTAGATGTGGGTCACACCTTAATGTATTTCATTTCAAGTTATCATTTAAGATTACACAACATGCGTTGACATAAGTATTAGAGTGCTGCAGTCCGGGGTTTACATAAGCCGCCTTAATTGATCTTCTTCATTCCACTTTCACATTACTATGCCTTCCTATGCCTGTTCCTGACCTTCAGCACTCGAAAGTCTCATTACAACCCATTCATCCAGCAATGTCATGGTCTTCCAACACTTTCTCTCCCCTCAGGGTAGCAAATGTGAGATGCTTTATAGATATACACTTTTTCTTATCTTATGACTCATTCATCTTTGGCGTTGAGGTTTTTACAAATCTGACATGATGCCAGATGCCATCCTCGCAGACAGGGTCGAAAATCTTTTGTGGTTTTTTTGCTTAAACACTTGTACCCAGTGCTTTTTTTCCCATGTAACGCGATGGAACCTTTTGGATGAAATAGTTATCGAGGATTTAGATAACGATTTGTGACACCGGCTTTGTAACTGGAATATATTAAGTTTTTTTCATGTTGACTTTCAATTCAATGTAACTTGGTGCTTGTTGCAAGGTCACAGAAGCTTCAAGAACACGTGATGATATCCATGTCATCTTCGTACTCATTTTTATTTAGTTATTATTATCATTATAAAATCCTCAACTGAAGAAATGACAAACAGTAAATTGTCAGGACAATGTTGAAAATCTAGCGATCAAATAAAGAAGAATAATCCTCACCATTCACTCGCATTGATCGAAAGGCTTTTAGTATTATTAACCCTTCAAGGACGAGTGTGACCATATGGTAACGGTAAACACCGTTGTACAGTAATACCCCGCTTTACGCGAGGGATACGTTCCGAAAAAAATCGCGTTAACTGAAATTCGCGTATATCGAGGTATATGATTAAACATAGTCAAAATTTAATACAAAAAAATACAAATCATTTTAATCAATCACTTAAATTCTAAGAACACTATGCAATACATACTCTTATTTTTTACGGAAAAATACATCTATTGTCTTTTGGGTAGCGTTTTGTTTACGTTCTTGTAAAATACGTTCATAACACCCAACACTGTTTTTAATTGTTTGACACACGGTCAAGACACGGTCATCATTATTGTCTATACTCTGCAATATGTCCAAACCTGAATAAATTTTGTGTGCATTTTGTATTTCCCCTGAAGATAATACTTTCTCTTCTACTTGTTCTTCCTCATCGTAGAACACACGAAACGAACGAGGAAATCCACATAGAACAAAGTCGAAGGACGGGGAATTCCCAATTCTTCAAAGAGAATATTCAGAGAAAGCGGGGATCCCGCGACCATAGAGAAGTTAATGACTAAATATGTTTATACCCACTCTTTCGCGTAATGCGAAGCATTTGAGCGCGAAATTTGAAATTCGCGTTATAGTGAAACCGCGCTTAACGGGGTCGCGCTAAGCGGGGTATTACTGTATATTGATCCCACTATTCATCCTTTTTCTTCCTGAATATCGTTGCCTTCACTCAATTTTGGTTAAAAAGGATACAGACTTCAGCTAGTCATCAGCTGCGGCGATGGAAGCAACTACTAAAAGCACATGTGATTTTTTAAATTTCTGTTTATTTTTAACCCTTTGATGAGTATCAACCTACATGTACGTTGGAGTAGCTTGTCATCTATTATCTATTGCCATTCTCATATTTTTTATTGAATTTTTGTTATTTCTTCAGATATGGGTACTAGACACATCCACCAGTGACTTTTGGCCACCATATTATTTTTATTTTGTATAGCAAATGAAGAAAATGTTTTTTAAAAAATGGTAACATTTGTAAACAAATCAGTAGCCATATAATATTGAGCGTCAAATTCTATTTGGGATCAATTCTTTCTGGAATTGACGTCTGTAGAGCGGCACACGTAGACAGATAAGAGCAAAAAAGATCTTGACACAAAAGCGAAGTAATAACTTCTATAAAAATATTCAAAAGTAATAATGAACTAGTTTACTTTACATTTTCAACTATGAGTTTTATAATTTTAAAAAAATATTTACTTCTTGAAATAATAACTAATATTCTTCCCAGATTGATCTGTATCCAAAAAAAGGTTTTTATATTTTTGTGTGTGCCAATACTACAAATAATCAAAATATAAGAAAAAACCTAATTTAGTAAAAATTAACTCACCACTCAATGGGTTAAATACCGAGCGGTCCCAATTGTTGTTTAAACCTTTTCATTTCAATATATTTTGTATAGATAGCACTGTTTATATATATTTCTTATCAGTTGACAATGCTTGCAATGAGCGAAACCGGTCCTGACCTTTTAAATAAAGTGGAGTAAAGTACAAAGGAATATTGTGTTTTTATTAATATAAATGATCTTTTATTTTGCTAATGCTTTTTATTTTACCCACATAGGCTGATTAGCTTTAGACATATAATTATTTTTATAACAGCTACTTGTCGCCCGAATATTTTGCAAAAAGTGCTTGGCAGTGGGCTACTTCTATTGCGCACGGTCCACGGGCGTGTAAAGGTTAATGGAGTTTTTGAAATTGTTAGTCATTATTTTATCAAAACTTTACATCATTCACATAAAGATGAGCATGATCATATAGTCACTCGGGGTTTCTTACGACTTTGTGTTTTTTTCAATTTTTTTTTGGTAGAAATAAAAGTTATCTGTGACTTTATTGATAAAAAACTCTCATTTTTAGTCATTGAGGGTTAATAACATAACGTAATCGCACAAGAAAAAAGTATAGTGTATGTATTGTATTTTTTGAGATGATAAAATTCTAAACCTACATCTATAATATTGTGTCATTTTAGAAGGCCCATCTTACCAAAACTGCAGAAACAAATGTACCTTCAGCCCCAAAGGATAACAAGAAGAAGCGAACGACAATATCTACACCTATAAGTAGTAATATAGTGCAACCTAGCACAAGCAGCAGTAGTAATAGTATTTTCCCCCCAAAAGGAATCGAAACAATTCCTAGTTTTATGAAAAATCTCACCACAAAAGAGTATGCTATTGACAGTGTCTATGATACAGATCAAAATGATGACACAATTGACTTGACATAATTAAAATTTGTAAATTGATTCTATATCTGTTTTATTTCCCATTATTAGAATACAACTGGTGTTACAGAGGTGTTTGGACACCGACATAGTGAGTTTGTTGTCGCTTGAATCTGTGTTGAGTTCTGGGAGTTCTTTATGATGATTTTCCTTGTCGAATGGCTTTTTGTTTGGACAATGTAGTTGGAATGAAGTTCATAGTTAATAATGTCGTACCTGTATTAATGCAAAAAAACAAATGTAAGTTTTACATATACACCACTTATAGACACAGGGCACATATCAATATATCTGTCTATTTTGGCACCAGAGGTTTATCCACTCCAAGACGATTCCTCTTGAACAGTGCTTCCCAAACTTTTTCATGCTATGGCTTCCTAAATCGATAAACACCTGAACAGAAACACAGGTCCACAGCCCACCTGAACAGAAACATGTTCTGCGGTGAAAAACCTTTGGCCCCAGTTTTGGAAGCACTGCTCTTGAAGATGATGAATCAAATGTTATTGCCACGAGTCCTTCCAGTACAAATATGAGTTGACAGTTTATGCACAGTAATCATCTTTTTAAATGTTTTTAATTGCCCAAGAATATTGATCTGCCCCTGGAGTCAATATGCTCCACAATGGGAGGGAATGTGATTATTAGTACTGAGCAAAAGCAGTCGAGACTTATCTAAAAAATCTGCACATTCCATTTGTTTTTTTTAAATCTTGCCCGAGCCCAATCCAACCCAACCCAAAAAAGTATTTTCTTCTCTCGCTCAAGATTTCCCATCATATATAACTATGTGATATCTAATGATGCTTTAAAGCGTTTGTCTGAAGTTGATGATCTTGGTATAAGATTTGATTACTCTTTCACCTTTCATTCGCATATAACTTCTATTGCACTGCGTGCTAGCAAACTAGGGTTTATTGTTAGACAAAGCAAACCATTTGAAAACCCAACTGTGTTTCGCACGCTTTATGTTTCTCTGGTCTTAAGTACGCTTGAATATGGATCCATCATTTGGAGCCCATATGAAAGTTCACACAAGCTGCAATTGGAGAGAATCCATAACAAATTTCTATCGTTGATTTGGCGAGTGAGGAATTGGCATCAGCTGTAATGTCATATAATGTACTTTTGATTTATAAACTTTAAATAAATACACGTGAAGAATAGAAAAGGATCCTAAAAAGTTCTTAATAAAGCAGATTTGCTGTGACTCATGAAATCTGACCCTTTTCTTTCAGAAACAAATTGACACTGGTAGTCGGTTGCCGGTTTGGGTCATAATTTTATCTGTGGTTTAGTTGATGTTGGTTATAATATTTAAATAAACACACAGATTAAACTTTGATGATTCTCCTTGTGATTTTTAAGCACTGCTGTACCATAATATGCTAACCTGTGGAAACCACAACCGAATATAATGAACACCCAAGAACGTCGACCACTTGACTACAAGACCTTCAATATTTTCATATTTTGATGTACAAATATCACAGAAAATTGTTTATTACTGGTAAAATAACAATGTTCCAGTCAATCAAAAAATATCTATTTTCACATGGGTTGTGGTATAAATTCATTGCACGATGGTCCAACAAACTATGATAGTCATATTTTTATAATTGAATATTTATCACACATTGCTGTTTGCCAAACTTTGCTCTAATGTCGGGGGCTCAGGGTGAAACTACAAATCAATGGTTTTGAGAAAAAGGCAGAAACGATTTTTGTTAAAATAATTTTGTATTTAGACATTATTTTTTAATCTTTTTTTTTTAATTTAAATTAAAAAGAATATTTGGCATTACTGTTAATGGCAATGCGCCAATTATTTTTAAAGTTAAAAGATCATACGAGAAAAACTCAATGAGAATTTATTGTTAGTCGCTCGAGATCAACTCGAGGTAAATTGATATCACAAACACCCATGTCTTAGGTCTCAAATTTAAATTGAAAAATGTAAATTTGAAATTGACCTTACCGGGAATCGAACCCAGACCCGCTTGGTCGGTAGAGCAAGCTCTAACCAACTAGACCACAGCGGGCGACAATTATATAATACAACGATTATGTTTTACAGAAAAATAATTAGCGGATAGATCAAAGGTTTGTCTTTATAATAATGTTGTATTGAAATAATATACTATGTGTATGTTATAATACTAAATAATAGACAATAAATAAATATTTTTTGTAGTCCCCTAAGCTCTCAATGTAATCCTCCATATTAATTTTTTACAGAATAATCAAGTCGATAGGTTAGAATTAATGAGACAGATGGAGAGGGGTATGCATATCAAAACTATTGAGCCTAGTGAATCTCTTATCACCCAGGGTACTGAATATTATGCCTGTCCAGTGGCGGATCAAGCACATGGGAGGCCCCAGGCGGAAAAAATTTGGAGGTCCTGTTTTTCTGTTAACATAAAGACGTCAGAAAATTCCAAGTAAAATAATAAAAATCTGAATAAAAAGTATATGGGTTATATTATATAAGGTATTTTTGAGGCCCCTAGGATTCGGAGGCCCCAAGTGCGCACCTCGTTTGTTTATAGGGTTATCCGCCACTGTGTCTGTCACCATTTACCAGTAGGGTTGCCAGGTGTCCCGGAATTGGAATCGCTGTCCCGTATCCCGGATGAGTACTAAATTGTCCCGGAAATTTAGAGAAAACTATTTAACTAACTAATTTCTGGGTTTTAAAAAAAACGAGTCGCGCTGGTGTTTTAGGCAAATCGGTAAATTCTTGGGTTTTTGGATTCGAAAGTCAGCAAATCGGACAAATGTCCCGGATTGACTTGCAAGAAATCTGGCAACCCTACTTACCAGGCGTATCTCACAACCAGGGTTGCCAGATTTCCAAAATCACAGATCGGGACATTCACTATTTCGAAGGCTTTGATACATGTACACGTCGGGATTATAGAGGGACTTGCAATGCGGGACTCAGGATGTGTCGATTGAACTCGGGACAGTCCCACTCAAATAGGGACGCCTGGCAGCCCTGCTCACAACACAGTTGTATTGGGCTCTTTTGAATGATTGCCAGGAGTGTCTTAGGAGCAGTTATCATATACTTGTTTATTTTTCAATTAAGTGTGCTGAAATAAATACAACCTGTACTTGGAAAGCATTTGCGCCAAAAGCAAATCTATATTAAATTTTAAAATAAGATAAATGTGGCATTAAAAATGTTGAATCCAATTAATTAAGAACGCCAAATAAAGAAAGACAAATGTATGCATTTAATAAGTGGAAATAGTGATGTCACACACATTAAAGAGAACATTAAGCAGTTGGAAATGTACGAGGCCATTGCATTTATGATGCACTTGGACCAAATAGCTGTTATATTTGATGGTTAGCCAAAACACAAATGACATCCGACTCACTGCTAAGCAATTACATTATCTCCGTAAGTACTTCACTGCAGTTAATTTACACATTATTCCAGGCTCGACTTAACCTCGAATTACACCATTAACAGGCAGTCCCAAATATATTTTGATTATATTAATCAGTTATTCTTACAATGTTTTTTTTTAATCTTTGACCTGTCTTTGTCTATTGCCATACGCACAATCAAAAGGCATAATATTGAGAAAGATGATTTGAAGAATGGCTAGATTATTTCGGTTTGTGATAATATTGACTTAGCAGAAAAATTTAAGAGCCAATTCATATATTTTACAGGGGATATTGGCTTTTTAACTTCCTCTCGTAATAATACCGAAAAAGAAACTTGAATTGACCAAATATTACCGACCGTTTTTAAGGAATATATAAAACTTATTACGAGAGGAATTTAATTAAAGCTTCTGTTATGATTAAAACCTGACCATTCCTGTAAAATTTATGAATTGTTGCTTACGCTGTTCTCCCGATTACCTGTCAATTTGCATAAATAAGGCGGCAGTATTGGTACTGTGATGAATAAAATACCAGCATGCTTTTTTTATACGTTAAAATCACCTGCAACTTTCATAAAAGACAATGCAACGCAACGTAAACAATAAACTATGTATCAACTAGACTTAAATTTTAAACGTGAAACAGAAAACAGTGTTTACTAGTTACATTACAAAGCGGACATATCGGTTATTGCTAATTATAGTAAAACTGAAAACTGTTGCATTTGAAATTATTGACTTTGAGATCAGGTTGATTCATGTCATATAGTTTCATTCCAGTGCACATGCCCTTAATTTACATAATGTGGTATCAATGATGTTTTCATAACAACGTAAATGTTGAAATTCGCATTTTTGTTGGTCGTAAGCGCAGCATCTCATTATATAATATAAATGTCACAAATAATAAAATACCGTAAGTACTTATGACATGTTTAGTAGAAAATTATTATGATTGAGAAGATATCCTTTAACAGCCAGAACTTCAAAGTGATCTTATCAAAATATGCGTAAAAGCTACAAACAGGTATTATATAATTGAAAAAAATTCCCTTCAATTGATGTTTTTAAAAATCTCTTCAGGCTACAAAAAAATAAAATAAAATATTTTACATTACGGTGTAGGCGGATAATATACACTGACAAAATTAATTATCCCACTGTTTCTTGCGTTAGCAATTAAGAAAATCAATTAATGGCGAGACATTTTATCATTGCATTATCTAAATCAGCAAGAGAATGAATAATTAATTATCAGTATTCTTGCTGTGCCAACAAATAAATGTGCAACATGCATGACATAATACAATTATTTAAATGCAATTTAGTTGTTTTATACTAGGTACAAACGTATTGTTCTTGTCACGGCCACTAATGACGTAATTTTATTGTAATTAACCCATATTTTTGTTCAATTTTAATTTATAACATTGTTTTCAAACCCGTGTTATGTATTATTATACTATAATACCTAAGTCAAGAATCGTCAAACTTTTCGACAATAGAATAAAGTATGATGAGCAAAACGATTAAGTTTTTTTTGCGATAGCAATAAATATATGGTTAGTTAATGCAACTTTAAATACTATAGAATAGTTTTTCCGAAGAAAACTCCATTATTATATAAAAAAAAACAATTATTTAAAAAAAAGCATATTTATTGACAACATATTACAGTAAATAGATGACGTAAAATGTGTACATATCTGGTACTTGTATGATAGCGAGGCTCCACGATTACAAGCAGTGCTTTAAAAAAAATAACAAAAGGAATTCGAACTCTAGTTTTTTTGTTTAATCCATGTCCGTTCCCAATATGTATCATATGGCCTCTTAATAGATGTATCTGACCATAAGTGTTTTTACGAGACCTGCTTGTTACTCAGTTGCTCAACCTTTTTTTTTGAAGAGGGTAATGATAGAAAGATAAGGCTAGTGGTTAAATAATCACTCTCGCTTTTCCCAGTCAATTTTAAGATTCGAAGGGTGAGAGGACATTTTTAGATATTACAAAAACCCATGTCTTCGAACATAGATCGATTGAAGAAAATGTTTTTCGTACTGGGAACCGAATCTATGAGATCCGCCACGGAAGCCATGTCTTCCTCTGAGTGACCACCGATCATCTTATTTGAAAAGATAGAAAAGGTGCTCTGACGAGTTTGATGAACAAAAGTGACAAAACGGTTACAGATGGAATACAAGCGATACAAAAACGCACTAAATCAACCATTCAACACCCTGATTCTTGTCACAGAGTAACAATACAGACCTAGTATTGTTTTTTTATTATGACATATGTTTATGAGCAGCGGTGGGCTGCCAATATCTTAACAAGGGGCTCGGCAAATCTTATCTATGTCCGCTTTCAACATCAAACATATGGCCTCCTAATGAAGGTATCTCAACAAAAGTTTTTTTTTCTACGAGAGTTGTTTGTTGCTTAGTTGCTCAACCTCTCTGTTCCAAAAAGAGAAGTAGGGATAGAATGATAAGGCTAAGACAGGACTAGTGATAAACTTATCGCTTACGTAACGCCCAGTTGAATCGAAGTATCGGAAGAGTGGGAAAGAATTTTTGGACATCACAAACACCTATGTTATCTACAGAAATTGTAGTTATCTGTTGATTTGATCTAAGACGATTGATTTTCTTATTTTAACAAGGGGATCGCCGGCCAAGCCGAAATTTAACAAGGGGCTCGCACGAGCCCCCCAAGCCCCCTCCGGCTCACTCCTGTTCTTGATTGTTGCGATACCCGGTAAATTACATTCAAAATATACCTACGATAAGAATAAACAGATAATGAATGGTTCCCAAGAAACAAAGTTCACAGCAAAATAAAAATAAAATTTTGCGAATATTGATTTAAAACATTAACAATGCTAAGAAAAAAGGTGCCAGAGCGCCGTTCCACCGCGTTGCATGGGACAAAAAGCACTGATTTAAATTATTAAAAACCAATAGTGTTATGATAGCTTAGTTAAGCCAGTTACAAGTTTAAATAAATGTGTTAGGTGGTCGTCTCGATTTAAAATCCATAGACTCTAAATCAAATAAAGATCGACAATACACTCGCAGACACAGAACTGTCAACAGCAGCGATGTCCAACACGCGGCCCGCGGGCCGCATGCGGCTCAGTTGAAGATTTTCTGCGGTCCTATTGGAGTTAACAGCATTCTACAAATATATTTTGCATTTTGTTATTTGTTGAAAATAGTAAAAACGAAATGTCGTAACAGGCTGGCCGATGAAAACTTGACCAATCAACTGCGATGTGCATCGAAGAAATTACCAGTCGATATAAAAAATATCAAATAGTATAAAAAAAGTGTTACATTGATCAAGTAAAATCATCAATCTTTTAAAATAAAAAAAGGTATCATGATGCATGGTAAATATTAGTTAATACATTGTTTTTAATACGTTTGTTTGTTTTGTTTTTTATGCGGCCCACCATACACTGGTAATATTTTATTTGGCCCATCAAACGATTTCGTTTTTTAGCTCACCGAGGAATTCGAAATCCCCGATTTGGTATACATTTTCCCAGGATTGTCGCAAAACCTCGTTTTTTTTTTTTAGCTCACCAAGGCATTTGATATCAACAATTTGTCAATTTCGTCTCACTTTTCGGGATTTACGACCATGTCAATCCCGGGATTTCGGGATCAGAAAATTGAACGGGATCCCGGGATTGGATGCCCTAGTACTAGCGTATTTAGTATACAAAGTACCATATTTCTTAAAATGAATGTGACTTTCTTTGAAAAATTTGACAGGCAACTTGCAGTCTATAATTTTTGATACGATTTCTGTTATTTATCTTTATATGACGGTTAATATGTATACTTTTTTACTGTCACCTAAAAAAATACCGCGGAGTTGTACAAGTTTGCCAAACCCTGTAATAAGTTATTATATTGATCGTACATTCGCATAATGAATAATGACCCTACAATAAACCGGACTTATTTAGTCGTGGAACTCGTAATTTAATGTTATTATCCAGATTTTTAGAACGCACCTAGATAATAAATACTAAAGAGGTATATTCAACTTGACTTAGTTGACAGATAAGTGCTCACATAATATTATGCTAATTTGTAACTACTTAATGCGTAGTAAATATATTGCGATTTATAATAAAATTAATTGTAAGTAGAAACTCGACTATATATATTTTTTATCATAGTTGTACATATATGTTTTCTGATAATAATTGCTTTTGATTTTTTTAAAAACTCAAACACTTTCTCTTTCTGTGTTTTGTTAGCGTCAAGCGTATTGAACGAATGCTGACAGGTGGCATTGTAATCTGGCTATAATGCTAGTAAGTATAAAAATGATATAAAATAAATATTGAATAGATAAAACAATACTAATAAGCTGAGAAATTATAATTAGCTCCATCACGTGTTCAATTGTAAGGTAAGGGTGATGCATTTTATTTGCTAGATTTTTTTTGTACATTTTCTAATCGATAAAAAAATGTTGTAAATTTGTGCATGTATTTAAGTATAGATTATAGTACTTACTGTTTTCTATACCTCAGCAGTATAGGACAGAGGTAGAGGTCTGCAATTTTGGCCGAATTTTGATGGAATTACCCAGTCCATGCCCGGCCGACCCGAGTCTCAATGTCACACTCGTTACCCGAATCCGACCTGAAACTAAGATTTATATTTTTCAACCCGAAAAAACTCAAAATTTAAAAATAAATGGAATAATAAATGATATTTAATTGAACTATTTTGTTATGAATAGTATTACTTACCACATGGTCTGAAAAATATATTCCTTACCCGGGCCCGGCTCGAACTCGAATATCAATCGACTGTCGACTTTAAAGTATCAATTGAGGTTCTTCTTCTTCTCTTTGACCATATGGCCGCCACGCGGCACCTTCATTTTTCCCTTTCTCCCGCCAATTGCTTTGCTTTCTTCCATGACATGCCAGCATCCCTCAGTTCCGCCGAGAACATCTATGGATAGTACCCGAAGGTCGTTCCGGACGTCGGAATCCCACCTGTCGAAAGAAGAGGTAGGCAGGATTGAGGCTTTCTGGAGGCATCCTCTGCACGTGACCCAGGCAGTTCCAACGTCTCTCCATAGCCACTGACGTGCCGGGGCGCTGTCTTGTACTTTCCCTAATCTCCGAATTCCTCACAATTGAGGTAACTATTTACAAACCCAGCTTGCTGCGAAATTGTTGAAAAATGAACGATGAATGTAATTTAGTAAACAAAAATACATTTTAAAGTATTTTTAGATAGCAATCTCAAACCTGGCTTGATTAAATCCAAATTGTAATTAAAAAAATGACGTAAATCTAAAAATACTTTTAAAATGTATATCGTTTTACAAAAAGAATTTTTAGCTTCATTTATTAACTGTTTTGAAACAAGTCGAGTTTGCAAATAAAAGCATTAATTATGATTAACAATTGATCTAAGAATAAATAACGTTTGAATAGAAACATGTTATTTATGTACATGGATTCACTTTACAACATATTTTTCTCAAATTATTTGTGTAACGTTTAAAAACTATTTTTTCTCATAAGTGAATGCTCCCACTACGAAAGCTTCAGCGTTGTTCTTCATAGTGTTTATTATGTAGACATTTTATAACAATGACGTTCTTACGATTTTGGTAGTCCATTTTTAATCGTCGTGAAAATCTCTCGCTGGTCATAATTAAAAAAGCATACAAAATGAGCAGACGGAAAAATAATTTGCATTTCATTGCGTCGTGAATGTATTTGAATAAAACAAAAGTTTAATAACCAGTTCGGACACTACCAGCCGAAAGTCTTTGCCACAATCTCGTGTACAGCATCAACGGTCCATGTCAAATACTTCAATATAACTCACATCTTATACAATCTTAATAAAAAGGAAGTATGTACATATTTAATATGCATAAATTTCCAACAATATAAATTACGAATATATGTAGTAAGTAATTAACAGCATACCTAAGCTGATTTTGAATTAAAGCGGTTCTAAACATGTGTGCCTGTACTGTTTGAGCATCGATTATTAACAATTGTCCAGTTCATTAGTCACACAGCTCCAAATAACCTGTTTTGAGTGGAATGTAAAAAGAAATATTAAAATAGTCTCCATAATTAAAAAATGTATTAATCATCTGTACCCGACATTGATACATTTTACCAATATGAGTTAGTACATTTAGAAATATTCGTGCAATGTTCAATAATAAATACCTAAGTTTTGTTGATTCTTTACAAAACTATCTTTTAAATATCTGATTACTGGACCTGATATGGCACATTTTTTAAATAAATGTATATTTATATACTTATACTAATTTTGATTTTAAGGAGTTGTTTGACTGATGAAACGAACGGTAAATATCTTAAATCAACAAAAGTATTATAGGAAAACCCAAGACGACCTCTATGAGCTAAAGTACTTTTTGGTATAACCCTAATGATAATATTGTATTTAATTATTTCACTCATTCTTATTTGATTATATACACCGGTATTTCATATTGAATACCGGTTTTCGAAAAATGTGCGAAATAATAATTATTAATAAAGTTAACTATCACGATATTTATACCAGATGAATAAATTGATTCCTACGGGCATTTCAATGTTTATCGATGATAAAAAATACTCAATTTTAATTAATACTTTCATTTTATTTAAAACTGCATTGAAAATGCTGGTCAACTAAAGCTGAAAACTTTGGTAAATTTGTCATACTTCATCGCACGGACTATTGCGGCGAAAAACTTCACAAACTAAGCTAAAAACCACTCCACGATTTAAAATTATTATCTGAGATCATGGCAATCGCGTTAAAACCACACATTATTAAGAAGAACACTGATAAATAATTTATATAAAGTATGACTTCATCTCACGGACTATTACGGCGAAAAACTTCACAAACTAAGCTAAAAACCACTCCACGATTTAAAATTATTATTTGTGAGCTTGGCAATCGCGTTAAAACCACACATTATTACGAAAAACTCTGATAAATTATGCGAAATACGAAACATTTCAGAGCATTTCGTATTTCGCATAATTTATCAGTGTTCTTCTTAATAATGTGTGGTTTTAACGCGATTGCCATGATCTCAGATAATAATTTTAAATCGTGGAGTGGTTTTTAGCTCAGTTTGTGAAGTTTTTCGCCGCAATAGTCCGTGCGATGAAGTATGACAAATTTACCAAAATTTTAATATTGATCATACATACTTGCGTTTCAATAAATACATATTAAAAACAGCGGTAGGCTGCCAATACGTTAACAAGGGGATAGCTTAATCTCACAGCAATTCTCGGTGTTCTGGGGAAGAAGTGGATGTTTTTATCACTCCTATGCAATTATATGCAATACATAAGCAACCGGTTGTAACTTAATACACTTAAGTTATAATATGTAACAATATGCAACTTATCGTAAGCTAATCAATGTAAATGGCTAAAAATATATGTATAGTATACTGAAGCTGTCGTAGATAAACTTTCACCTCACTTAGGAGGTATGAGTCATCAGTTCCTAGGGCCGTTCGATTGATCAACTCGTTGCCTAGAGAAGTGGATATTTTTAGTGATAGTATTTGTGAACTGATTTGTTAAATTTTACTATTTTATTTCTTGATTTTGTGTGTTGATTTTGATGTATTATGTAGTTTTATTTTATATTTGTCAAGTACATGGCGAATTGGCGTCAGCTGTTATGTCATGTATTATAATTTAAATTTTAAACAATAAATAAATAATATACAAGTCAGAAATTGCAGTTATGTACTAATTTGATCTGAAAATATTTTTCTCTTAAATTAATAAGGCGCTCGCCGGCCTTCGTAAAATTTAACAAGGGGCTCGCGCAAACCCCTTTGAATCCCCCCTTGCCCACCTTTGAGAAAAAGTAAATTAAGTTGATATTATTATCGGTCGTATTATATTCCTGTGCGACAGATAGGCACCAAATTTATTTTATAATATGGAAACAATAGCTTCAATACTCAGACTAAGTAAAAAATCTATGCAAAAAGAGAATTAGGTGTATTTAAATTGATGTCTTCTAAGCCTGGTATGGTATGCATTTTATATTTTTTGCGTTATAAACTATAACAAGTTGTAAGACATATATATATAAAGTAATCAATTTATTATGATTAATTAGTTAGATAGACGCATTTTCTACGTGTAAAAAATAATATGGAATTAAATCAAGCATACATTAATTTGATTACAATTGACCGTTTGAGAATAACTAATCTATACAACCGCCCTTTGAAGTAAAGTATGACACAGAAATATTATTTTCTAGACACTTAAATTTCTAGATAAATATACCAGATATCCGATTGTCTTTTGACACGGATTTGAATTAACGCGGTCGAAAAAAAGGGTAATTATCTTTGTTAATAAAAACATAATATTCCTTTGTACTTTATTTCACTTTCTTTAATAGGTCAGGACCGGTTTCGCTCATTGCGAGCATTGTCAACTGACAGTTGAATATTGACGAATAATGTGTTTTTATTAATATAATGCCTTTCCACTTAGTATTGACAGTGAACACCCTAATATTTATCTTTGTATACGGTGTATTTCCAACTTATACGATTATTAAAAATTAATGATTTTTTTTTAAATTTAAAATAAAATATTTGGCATTACAGGTAATGCCAATGCGCCAAATATTTTAAAGTTGAAAGATCACATGAGAATTTATTGTTAGTAAGCTCGAGGTAAATTGACATCACAAACACCCATGTCTTAGGTTTCAAATTTAAAATAAAAATGACACTGACCTTACCGAGAATCGAACCCAGACCCGCCTGATCGGCAGAGCAAGCTCTAACCAACTGGACAAAGCGGGCGAATCATGTCTTCATATTGTCAGAAAGCTTTATTGAATATAATATATTTAAATTTAATTGAAATATAAAACAGTTATGCCAATTAACAGCTAAACCAATTATGAAAGTGCCCGCACTCAGGGATCGTAATATCGGTATTACTGAAACCGGGATTCCGGTATTTATGTTTTTTTTCAATACAAAAATATCGGTTTCTTTTAATGAAAAAATACCTATATTTCGGTATTGAAAAATGAACCAAAACTAAATTTTAAATGAGCATAAATTATCACGTTTTTTATAAAATTGTTCGCGATGAATTGAAATATTTTAAGCCTGGCGAGCATTGTATTAATATAATGACAGTTGTATTTTTATTTCAAAAACAGTTAACTGTTTATGAATATCAACCGTTTATGAGTATGTCTATTTTCTAATGACGGTATTTAATATGAAATGTGGAAATACCGATTTTGATTTACTCATTCGGTATTGAGGTCACAATTGGTCGTGTTTTGTCGTACTTGGTCGTATTGCTATTTGAAAAATATCCGTATTTAATATGAAACGCCGAAATACCGTAATTGATACCATCATCCGATATCAAAATCCTTACCCGAGTCAGGAATTGAAATAGATCACTGTTGCCTAAAATCACGACGTTGACAACTTGGTGACATGCCCAGCGGGATGGAAGGTATCGCCGTTTATCCATAGTATCGATTGTTATTATCTACATTTTTTTTTCAAGTTTTTCCATGTCCGATTCTAATGTGGAGCATATAGCTTCCTAATGAAGGTATTTCAATAAAAGTTTTTTTATGAGAACCGTTTGTTACTCAGTTCCTTAACCACTCTCTTTTTTAGTAGAAAATAAGGATAGAAAACAAGGCTAGGACAGAACTAGTGGTGAATTAATCACTTTCGTTTTGCCCTATTTATTTTAGGATTGGTAGGGTGGGAGGAAATTTTTAAGATATCACAGACACCTATGCCTTCGAACAGAAATTGATTGAAGAAAATACTGTTCGTACTTGGATACGAATTTGTAAGATCCGTCACGGAAGCCTCGTCTTCCCCTGAGTGACAACCGACCAACGTATTTAAAAAAAATACAAGTGTCAAAGGTGCTACGACAAGTTGAAGCAAAATAAAATTAAGAAAATCAAATATTGATTTGAAACATTAAAAGTGCCAAGACTAAAGGTGCCGGAACGCGTTACATAACAAAAAGAGCACTGCAAAAAAGTAAAAACTTAAATTCTCAAAAGTGGACCTGTGTTGGTACGTGATTAAAATATAATAAAATGTCCTGACGTATCATATATTTTTTGTTAAATAAAAAATGATGTTTATTACTCAAATTGTTTTCGCGGAGAATAAAAATGTGCAACTTTGTTTTAAGCCATTGTGTAATTTTTGAGTACATGTTGTATTACACCAATCGACACACAAATAAGACACGCACACTCGTAAGATAGCAGACACACACTGCCACGTAATTATAATCATACATATACACACACGCGGAAAAGCTCACCACTACAAAAAGGTCGCGCTTTTAATGCGTCATGTAAAGCTACAATTTATTACGAGTCCGATATTAACGAGCTAAAAAACTCGTTATACACAATATAATTACTTTATAATGGAGTTTTGTGTAATGAGATTTTGCATTTGTGTGCATGAGGCTGGGTTGAAGATGTGTGCGTTAGTATTTTTCGTTGTATTGACATAAGTAAAGTGACGATTTTGCTGACCCCGACAGTTAATGTGTAAAAGATTTTTTTAATGACTTTTTTGTGACCTTGACTACACCAAAGAAATTCACACATCAGAGGTGAATCAGAACGGATTTGCAATAAATATTTAAAAACTAATTAAAACAATATTTAACTATAGATTTCTACGAATGACGTACAAATTTTATGTTAAGTACTCCTAAGCGTTAATCAATATAAATAATTGAACTAATTGATTGATACAATAATGTAGTAGGCCAAAAAAATAAATAAAAATAGTGCGGGGACAAAATCGTATATTTTGTTCGTACTTTTAATATATATTCAATTAATTTTCTCTGTACCATTTTATATCATTCAATTTTTTCTAGTTATCTTAAATTGTGTATTAAGTGGCATAATATGTTTTTCCCATCTCTTTATTTTCATAAAATATTCAGCTAAACGATGGGCTGCCAAAAGCTAAATTTCAGAACTAAGAGCTTGTTTAGGGACGGAATTGGTTAATCATATTAATACAATTATGCACAATAAATATATTGAAACAGTAGAGTATGACTTCATGTACATCCGCTATAAATTCATGTTTTAAAAATTATAATTTAATCGTTGTAGATAATAAATTATACATGTCAGAAACGCTAAATGTACATAACTTATCCAGTAATAAATATTGGGATATGTTTTTTTTTCAAAACCGTGCACAATGGCAGCAAAAGGGAAAATGTGCATGCATCAAGTGTGAAAAATAATCATTCACATTTTTTTCCCCGTTAAGCATCGAAGAATATCTGAAAGCAATGTATTATACCAAACATTTGACTTTTAAGGTGGTGCTAGACTATACAGAAAGAGTTTTTAATTTCTAATTAGGTGATAGGATCTTTGGCAGAATATTAAAGTGTCATTTTGGATGGTGAAAAGTAGCAATACAGTTTAATTTGTCAAATCATGTTTATGGAAGGACCTCTATATTTAGCCAATAACGAATTGTCTTAATAAATAAATCCGACTGTCTATATATCAATTAATGTATTCAAAGTTTACGTCAAACACGTCATCATCGTAATAATACATAAATTAATAAAACACATATTACTACTTTTTTATCCATGTCCGTTCTCAATGTGGCCTCCTAATGGGGGTATCTCAACAGAAGTTTTTTTACGAGAACTGTTTGTTACTCAGTCACTCAAATTCACTTTTTTCAAAATGAGTAGTAGGGAAAGAAGGATAAGGCTAGAACAGGACTACACCCAGTTATTAAAAGATCAGAAGAATGGGATGAGAGATAACAATGTGAATTAACATCACAAATACCCGGACTTCGATCACAACTTTGAATTGAATAATTTTCTGTGATTTTACTGGGAATCGAACCCAGACCTGTGTGATCGGTAGATCAAGCTTTAACCAACTGGGCCACAGCAGGCGACGACATATATTATACTTAGTTTTAAAGACGACATTTTAATCTATCGGAGGTCGCTAAACTTGTTCTTATTATATATTTTTTAAAATAAATAACGTTGTAAAACGTCGTATGTTAAATATGGAGAACCAGAGGCCTTTTGTACCCTTAATTGCGGCCTTTCAACTGAATCTACATTTGAAATTCGATTATTTTCTTAAATTTGAATATATATATATATCTATATGAAATTTCTTGAGGATTTTCTAACATGGAAAGATTCCCAACTCCATGCTTAAGAATCTTATAGTGGCATTAAAAAAATACGTGCAGATTTCTAAAAGAATTTGCCAACCTTTCTTGCAATGAAATTGACACGTTAAACAAATTACCGACAAAACAATTATAATATATTGTACAATTGGTCACGATCACAAATCAACATTGGGTACCTAACAAATTGATCAAAACAATTATTTGATTAAAACTGGGTTCAGTTGTAGGTAGATATTTGATTAAAATGTATTGAATGATTTTTTATAATATTACAAGTTAATTAAACTTATAAAATATATTTTGCTAGTGTGCTGCAGAGGTGAAAAATATTTTTAAACGTAGGCGCTTTATAATAATAATAATAATATAGTAATTATTTTGTTATTATTGAATAAATTATTTTTAAATTAGCATACGATAGGTACTCTTCGCAACTGTCTTGATATACTCGTAATTCAAAATGCTACAGATAAATCGAAGCAAAAAGATGCTAGGTACGATTGAACTAAATAAATAAATTATTATGTTATATGTTAGAATGCATTGGAACTCTCAACCAAAATTCTAAAGCAACCGTTTTAAGAATATTGTAATGTTCATTTGCTGAGTGTCACTTCTTATAATAAAACAGATACTATAGAATCGAAATAAAAACTTTGTATAGTAAACTATAAATTTAGTGTCATTTGAACAATGTAAAATTCAGAGTTACTTAAAATTAGAGTAATTCAATTTAGTTAAAGTCGTGAATAATGGACGACATCGTTCACTATATGCCACGTATTTAGGATAGGAAAAGAGAAAAGTGAGATAATGAATAAATCGAAGATATTCATGCCCTTAAACACAAGTCCATACATTGACAATAGTCAGTTGATTGATTTGTCTACACTTCTTTTCAAGATAAATTAATGTCTGATAATTATGTACTTTCGGTTGTTGGAATCTGCGACTCTTAACTCAATAATTTAACGCTTAAAAACGTTGGACACTAGAATACATGACAGGAATAAAAAATATGATGAAAATAATAATGCCCCCCATTAGAAGTAAAGTCAGCCAAGTGATATTTTAGAAAGAATAGTTAGATGCGTTGTAATATTCTAAACTTCTTAAAGTATCGTAAAAGTGACGTAACGTCAGTTGTAATAGTGTTATATCCAACGGTGGGCTGCCAATACGTTAACAAGGGGCTCGCTTAATTTCAAGACAATTCTCGGTGTTCTTGGGAAGGAGTGAATATTTTTATCACTCGTATGCAATATATGAAATACTTAAAAAAGCAATCTACTGTTACTTAATACACTAATAATATGTTACAATATGCAATTTAATGTAAACTTATCAACCTAAATGGCTAAAAATGTACTACTGTGTATACTGAAGCTGTTTTAGATAATATGCGAGTCAGAAATTGCAGTTATATACTAATTTGATCTGAGAATATTGTTTTCTCTTAAATTAACAAGGGGCTCGCCGGCCTTAGTCAAATTTAGCAAGAGGCTCGCACGAGCCCCTTCGAGTCCCCTCCAGCCCACCTCTGGTTATATTCGTAAAATCAAAATATGAAATCCACTAAAACACCAAGTAAACACGTGGTTGTACTTAAAAGTAAATGAAAAAAGTTTTACCATTTTACTAGTTGACTCACTTCACCTTTTGATGGCTCATATGATGTAATAGAAACAAGAAAATAACAACACACGAAGATGTATGAAAACCGACACCTTTTAAATTCAGGCGTACTGTATAAACTCACCGCTCATTATAATATTTGAAATTAAAATTTTGTGCACTGTATACCACAAGGAATAACAAGTATAGATACGCATATGTTAAGTGTGTGCGTGTACCTCAGCAAATGCGCTCTATTGATTTATCGATGTCATCAATAATTCTTTATGGTAATCTTTTGTCTTTCAAATTTTATTTATGGTCCAATCTCTTACCGCTATTAAATTAATGGATTTTACTCGATTTTTTGAACTGGCGACATTATGAAGGTTGAAAATTTTAGTGATCGAATTAAAATAATTTACCTAAATTAAAGAAAAAAGCATAACCGCTTCCAATTTAGAACACGTGGGCTCAAAATATTTCACGTCAACAGGACATGTCATTGAGTTAACGGATTGTAAGTACATCGACTGTGAAAAGGAAAAAGGACGTAACCCACACATATTTTACAGGAGACACAAAAAACGTCTTTTGATGATTTTAGGCTAAATGCAAATTATGAAATATACACAACCCTGAAATGCACGGTAACTAATAAACTGGTTTTTTATTGACTTGGCCTAATATTAATTAAATAATTTGTTCAAGAAAAACCTTTTATTAGGTCCTTTTTTTCTGATTGCAATTTTTACAAGCCTTTCTTTTATCAAACTTAAAAGCTAAATTTAGATACTAATTCGACATTTTCAACCCATCCTTTTGATAGAACGTGTGTCGAGTTGTATAGATTGTGATTATCTAAAAAAACTGTTTTGGAAAAACTGAGGGTTACGTCCTTTTTCCTTTCCACAGTCAATATCATTCCATATATAGATCCATAGAGGATAAATAAATCGATAAGTAATCGATAGGTAATCGAAAGCGAGATATGGACAGAATTTTATGTCATTAATTGTTTTCTAGTTTAAGCGATTGATATACCCTCAAATATTTTTTTACTTGGTAGATACGTTCCACAAAAAACTGCGTACAAAAACCGCGTAAAAAAGTAATAGGATTCATATTACAATTGAAGATTGGTTCTGTAAATATAAAAAACATGTTATTTGAAATTAACACCATTGTGATATATAAAATCGCACAAAAAGAAAATAATAAAGACTATTATTCTACGTCGTTTTGTTTGTATCATGCCTTTGGCATAACATCTTTAGAACCATTTTGATGAATATGTTCATACTTTTTGATCAGGGTCCATCTTTTATCCAGTATAAATAATAAATTACATAATTGTCACACAAATATTAGGATTATATAACTTATGCCATGTTATAATGTTATAAATATAATCAGTTACTAGCACATGGCTGTAAAATACACATTTAAATATTTAATTAATCATTATAAGCATTGAAAATGGTTGATTTTAATGATTGCCTAGATTATGAAAAGTCAGGTATCGAAATATTTTGTTGGTAATTAATCGCTCTTTGAAAAAATTATTAATTTATGGATCATGTCTTAACGAACGCCATTTTCGAAAGATTTTAACATAGCAAAAGAACAACATTGTAAATCGATATATCAATAAAACTAAATTATAAACAGAAATAATAATAATTTTTAATTAATTTATAAAATAAGTTATGTCGCGATGTAAATATTTTTGGGCAAAGTTAACAGTTGTTTATATTATAATATGAATAAAACGATAAATAATAAATTATTGTAGGGAAAAAAAATCCTGTTTCGCTGTACCGGGTCGGAGACTACTGTATTTGAACGGTTGTTCGGTTGGTAGTTAATTTAAAAAATCGACACGCCCATATAAATTTTAAATGAGCTTCCAATCAGAAGCTTTTCACGAGCAATTTATCGATTTTTTAGTTTAGTACCTACATAACTACAACGTAAGAAAAATTAAAATCTCTCTTGTAATCACTATAATGCTAGTTTAAGCAATTACTTGGACAATTAGTTTAATTAAAAAATAGTTATCGGATAGAAACGGAAACGTATTTTTTTATAATTAAAATTGTTTTATTTTCTCAGGAAATTGATAAACCTTACTGCACTAAGTACTAAGTAAAGAAATTTTTCATATGTAACCATATTCACACTGCAAGATTTGTAGCATATCGTCGTTAATTTTCTACAAGCACGTATCTCAATTTTTTGTTTTTTTTTTGTATTTAAAGAATCCATATATTCATATATACGCATATTCCTTTGATTCGCATACAAAAAAATATTTTATGTTATATTTTCCCTAATACAAAAACGTTGTTAAAGAAAAAAATGGCAACTAATATGGTTATGTGCTCCCTTATTAGCTTCCCCAAAGATATTGCGGACAAAACCATTCCAATGGTTCTTACAGCGATAGAAAGTAAATTTATGCGCCCGAAAAATTGTACTTTTTGAAATACGAGATTGTAAAAAATTACCAACGATATGTACTAAAAAAAAAGTATCTCAAAAACACTTTTTGTATGAGTAACTGATTGTAAGTCAGAATATCAACATTTTTCGTCGGAGAAGATTAAAAGATTGAAAGTGTACAACATTCGAACAAATCAAATGAATATTTCAATGTATATAAAAATAGACAACATGAATTATGTCAAAAAATAAAATTATGTAGGGAACATTGATATTTTTTTAACCCTGCGGTTTATGTACCTACCTTAATTATTTGAACGAATCATTTCTGAATATTTCGAAATTTGACTGTTCGAATATTCGGTTTTAATTTTGATACATACAGGTTTCCATTCTTGGTCTCGATACCGTGACTTTGCAATTGAGTAGATGAATATTTACTATTTGGCTTCAGGGCCGACAGGCGACAAAGCAAGTTTTTATGAGTACTCGATTCAATTGATATCCACAGAATTTTTGTGTTTAGTTCTATAAATTAATATTAATTAATGCAATTGTTTTTTTTCTCTGGAAAACAAGATAACTTATCCCTTCTATATGCCTTATTTAATCATTATAATCATACTTTTAATTTACCCATAGCTTGATTTAAAAAAGGTGAAAAGGTTGAATATTTCAATAAAAGTAAATAATCAATAACATTAAAACGTCATGATTAAAAAAAAATACATGTTAATATTACCAAATGCCAGAGGCGGATTACCCCATAAGCAAATAAGGCGCACTCTTGAGGCCTCCAAATATTAAAGGCCTCAAAAGTAGCTGATATAATATAACCTATATCGTATTTGTTCAGATTTGTATATATTCTACTTGGAATTTTCGGACGTTTTTATATGATTTGTAAAATAGGGCCTTCAAATTGTATTGCGCCTGGGGCCTCTCATGTGCTTAATCTGCCACTGCCAAATACAAAAATTCATTAACAAAATTATAATTTCAAAAACAAATATTGTGAAATTATTTGATCCGCCCCTTTCCATGTGCCATAAATTTGTCAAAATATTATAATGTACACTTTTAAATACATATGTATTAAAAAAAAATGCGGATATTGGTAATATACCTGCCGTTAAACATTCATTTTATTGTGATGAATTGGAAATTGGATAAGTTTCTATATCTCACAAATCGATTGCTTATGAATATGTTGCATAGTTTTAAGAAAAAATATTTTAGATAAATTGTCACGTTTATTTTCGTTTAGTGTGGAAACAGTGCTTTTATTAAAAACGTATATATAAATATACCAACTGCGACTTAGTAACCACATTTTTGCATTTAATATTTTGTGACGTATTGCCACTGGAATGTGACTTTCCGCCGACTGATGACAGATGATATTATTGATACAGACAAAATATCGACAATCAATTTGTTATTTTATATGAATAAATTAAAAATAGTTTTTCTAAGTGCTTCGCCAAAAAAGCATTGATTTTTTGCCGAATGAAATTGACGTGAGCTATTAGGCACATAAAGTAATCAAATTTCGTCAATGAAGATGGAGTATTTTTTTGTGTTATAAAATCTCAATTAAGTAAAATTACTGATAATTATAAACAGGTACGGTAGATAGATTAATATTGTAGATTGATTCATTTCATAAGATGATATTATATTTAATTAATTTTACGTAAAATGCCAACGGTTTCTTGTTTTTTGCTATTGGATACAGGATGTATAAACATCCACTTACACTGGCTTACGACCTAGGTAAATTTATAGTACGTACGGTGATTTAAAATGTTAGAGTCGTCAAATAATTTACATGAGATTAGGAGTAGCGGAAATCGACTGCAGTTGCTGCTTCTTGCGTAGTTTAGTATGTAAATCCAATAAGGAGATCTTTATCATATGATGTAATGCAAAATGAACCCTTTTTATTATCTATCTTATGTCAGTTAAGTTAAGTAAGTATTACAGGTTAACGGAAGAGTGAGAATAGTTTTATGATACTGTTCCAAATGTACGATAATAATTCTGAACTATTTACGCTTCGGACAATTTGATCATATGACATACAAACGGTGCCTACAAGATTCTCCGTCCCCCAAAAGCCCATTAGCTCCTAAGACATCATAGCTTCCCGTAGCTTGACCTACTAAGTCAAATGAATGTTCATCAAGGGCCTTCCAGGACGAGGGGCTCTGTACATTTAGGATACAGTTCGTGTTTTAACTTAGTCCTTCGCCACCTGTTGATATTGTACGTTATAAGAGTTTGGCTTCGTTATATTACCAATTAATTCATATACAATGTGCATATTTATTAGCACAATGATAATCAAATCTAGATAGGTATAGGTGAAGAAAGTGTTTTTCAAATTCGTTGGCTACCACTTAATCAGTTCGATGTTTTAATTTCATACCAACCTTTGCAGAAAACCCTGTTTAACATAAGTATAATATTACGAATGGGAGCAGAATTGAACATTATATTTTACTAGGTACGAAGCATTAGATGTTTTACTTTGACTTGACCAAAATTGAAAAAGAATTTGGTGAAATATGTAATTTACTATGTAGGATTGCAAATTAATCAGTAATGTGCGTAGCTTATATTATATGGAAAATTTAAGTTAAGTTAATTATGTTATTAACATTACCATCATATTTTTGCGCTACTATTTGCACTAGTACAGTAATGTATAGCCTTTAAAGCTCAGCGTGTCAAAATTCTGAAAAAAATGGCTTGACCCGGGTGCCGTGTTACGTCTAGGAATATTAATAATTTTTGCAACTAGAGATGAAAAAAACCTGAGAATTTTGAAATGGCGGAAAAAGCCGGGAATAAACCCGGAAAATTGGAAAAAAACGCAGAATATTACGAATTAATTGCTTGAATAATATATATTAAAGTCTACGTGAACAAATGAATATATGCGTTTCATAAACAAAATAAAAACAGTAACATTTCCTTAAATATTTTGTTTTTAAAGTCAAGTATACTTACTTATCACTGATCTTGCTCATAGACAAGTTTTAGTCATAAACTAATAATATTCTTTAACAGATTTTTATTAAACCATAATATAAATCTCTATTTGTGGATAGAATAAGACGTAATACATGGGGAGCTTTTTAAATATGTGTTACCGAATGCTTAAAATTATTATATATACAGTTATCACTTTGATATTATGTTTTTCCCCAATTTTCCCAAAGAGTTTATTCCCATCCAATTTTCTCGCCCTGCATCACTTGGCGTGATACTTATTCAAACCTCTTCGAGAAGAATCTTTAGATTAACTTATAAGAATATTATTCATAGCTCATGAGCCATGACGTATTGATTAGAATTATTTACTTGTAAATGGGATTTTTTCTAGTACTCAGCTAGTAGTAAGTAGCTTATGATTTTTTGACTGGCGATATAATTATGCGGTAAAGAAAACTGTTCAGTAAAATTTAAACATGTATAAAAAAAGAAATAATACGTTGCAGTTTTGACGTCCACGTTTGGGGTGTTTAACCCTTGGACGAGAGGTATTCAAGAGTGGTAGTCGTTGCTTACTAGAAGAGAACCGAGCGCACTTAACGCATTTTGATAATTAAAATCAAAACAACGCCTCCGTTAATAATAAATACACTCGGTCGACATTATAAAGACTCCCGAGCAACGTAAGATTTTTAATTAAAGTCTGACAAGAAAGATTTCACCTAATTGATCTGATCGATTCGGGCCGAACCCAATGCTCCCGCACGCATGAGTGTAAATTAAAACGATATCTCGGCCCCATATCTTAGTCGACATGGTTCATTACCATAAATAAATTAATTCCTCATTAGCATATATAATTATCGGGTTTCGCTCTTTACCTACCGTGTAGGTACTTAATTATCTCACCGTCTCTCGCTGTCTTTATAGCTACACTATGATACCTAGGTTATGTTTTTTTTTTAAATATAGAATTATAATAATACCTCACCGATTCGCCCACGATTGTCTCTGGTCGGATTTTTATGTTGGTATTTGTGGCAGCTTCCGGGAAATCGTGATGTTTACTAGCTTCGATGTTTTTAATTATTGGTTATGGTAAATGATAAATAATAGTAAGTAATAAATTTGTTAAAATAATAAATAAAAAAAGCGATGATCGTAAAATAAAGATTCTCATGAGATTATATTTTTAACATTATGAGTAAAATTGCAAAAACAATAAATTATCATATTTCCGTCGAGATGAATTGAAATTTACTGTTGTCATTTTTTTTTTGTAAAATACCATAAAGTAAAAAATATTATCAAAGTGTTCATCATACAATAATATGAAGAATATTTTTACAAGTACACTAATACGAAGTTGGATGGTATTTAGAGTATGTACATACCTCCACTGAAAAATTTTCAGAGTCAATATCCGCTATCGTCACATTGCTAGCTTGTCATTCCGAAATATAGATTACAATTGTCCCCAAATGGAAAAAATGTCATTCGATTTTTGAAATTTTGCGGTTAGTCTGAATTGATTGCGTTCGATGATTGTCGTAAAAGCGTGTGTTCGAATATATACGTATAGAATTAAAAAAAAAATTGTCTGGTATTTTTGATACAGTATGATTATAATGAATTTATTTCAATCATATGTCTATCTATATTTGTGTTGATATTTCAACTTAGTTTTGATAATCGTCACAATTTTAGCAATAATCGTTAAACGAAAAATATGTACTTGGTTCGATTAAGTTTAATTCATGGAAAAAGAAACTGAATCACAAAGAATTTTAGTTGGGCACACGATAATATTTTATTGGGAAATGCAGAATCTTATTTACTTTAAATCAGATTCTGTGATACTACGTAAATAATTTAATGCATTTTAAGCATCACCTTTTAATGATATATAAAAATATTATTTTGGTGTCATATTCTATCTAATATTATTGCAAGCTTCCAGGATGAATGGATTTTTTTGTTTTCAAAAAATAAATGGTTTCCTCATTGATATTTTATCATTATTTACCTAAACTTTGTTTATTGATACTTGGTAGAACTACATTGTAATAAGGTGAAAAATTATCAAATTATTTTAGTTTTACAAATATTATTTTATATAATATGTTCGATAGTTATTTCAGTTTATGTCCTCATCATAACCAAGATCTAAAAACTAGTTCTAATTAGAGCAACAGCCGAAATAGCTATCAATTATACATATATGAAATAATATTTGTAGAACTAAAATACTTTGATATTTTTTCACTGTATCAAACCTTTTTTATTTATTTAATTGCGCCTGCATATGATGCAGATATCGTCAATTATTTTATTAGTTAATCGATTCTGTAGTTGACCCCCACTTATGTGAAAAAAATATTGATCAAATACTGTAGATCAATATTATATAGCTTAAAATACATCCGCTCCTAATGTGGATCATATAGAATCATAATGAAGTATATCTGCAATAGTTTTTTTAACGGGAATAAATTGTAAGTCAATCGCTTAACAACTCTAAAAATTGAGAATAGACGGAGGAAGCACAGGCAATAAGATCAGTATGCTAATTGTTTTCAGGATCTGAAAAGAGCTTATTAGTAAGGGTCTTTTTTGAACGCCCACAGGAGGACGGTGCCACCCCGTTGGAAACCTATGATCTAAACGATATCAAAATCCATTTATATGTAAATTTGTTCAATAAACTATCATAAATAATTGTATTGGATAAGATTGAGTTAGAATAGGTTAGAAAATATTGTTTATCTAAATTAACTAACTCTTAACGTTTGAGCTATGATCAATCAATTCGATAACAGAACTTGCCATTTAAATAAATTTCCTGTGACTAATTAAAATCACTGACATTTTTTTTTGTTATAAAATACTGTTCAAATAAATACAGGCCTACGTACATTTCGTTATTGAATCAATATGGGTATTTCGATGACTAGAATAATTTTCATATTTCTCCCCCACATGTCAAGTGGCAGTCGCATGCATTGCAATTGACAATAGTCGGTTAACTTAATTATTTATAAAATGGGTGTTTTTAGCTGCGCGCTTTGTTTCGGCTTCCACTACAATAAAATAAAATTTGCGGTCGCTTATTTTTCGATTTGGCCGTCGCGGTTTTCGAACGGCAGGGCATTTTTCATATTTCATCATTTTGAGGTTTTTTCGTTGTTATGTTGTTGCCGAGTGAGCCGGCAGATTGTGGTGTGTGTTGGAAAGCAGACACAATAAATCGATTATTCATATCAATACAATAATTGCGTATTTTCATATTAAAAACAAATCGCTTCTCCGGCAGAACAAAGATGCTAGTGAAAATTTTGAAATTTGTGACTTAACTATTCATATCGACTGTGGAAAGGAAAAAAGACGTAACCCACCGTTTTTTCATTTTTTTTCGATGATCATAATGTACATATATAACGTGATACACGTTCTATCAAAAATATTAAGCTGAAAATGTCGAATAAGTATCATAATTTTGCTTTTAAGTTTGAAAAAATAAGAAGCTGTAAAAATTGCGATCCTGAAAAAATACTTAAAAACAGGTTTTTTAAAAATATATATGAAATGATATTAGATGAAGTCAATTAAAAACCAGTTTATCAGTCTCCATGCAACTAAAGGTTGTGTATATTTCATAATTTATCTTTGGCCTAAAATCATCAAAAAACGTTTTTGTCATAAAAAAAAGTGTGGGCTATACGTCCCTTTTCATACATTTTTCGGTTGGCGACCCCTTTTTATAAAAGCCATGTGACTAGCCACCCCCCCCAAGGAATTTGAAATCCTCGATTTACTTTTTGCCCGGATTGTCTCCGAAGTTCCTTTTTTTAAGCTCACCGAGGAATTTCAAATCCTCGATTCGCTATATTTTTTGGCCGGATTGTCTCCGAAACTCCTTTTTTTTTTTAGCTCACCGAGAAATTTCAAATCCTCGATTTGCTGTATTGTTATAATCTAAAAAAGTTGGCGACCCCCCAGGAAACCCTTCGCGACCCCCAGGTTGGAAACCCGTGCATTAATTGATGTAGCATATGGTAACATAAAATAAATGTTTTATTTCTGTTTTAATTAAAAATGTTAAGGTTTTTGATTAAAAAAATAAATAAACTCTAATATTTGAAACCGGTTTATCAAATCATTCAAAAAAACCGACGTTTAATTGTCGTAAATTTAACTCGAACCTGTGCCCTCCGTAGCGGTAGCCAACGATGATTTTTCAGTCGATTTATAAATTTCTGTTCAAAGGCATGGATGTATGTGATGTCTTGCATTCTCCCCTCCCACCCATCCTATCCTATGAACGGGGCGTATCGAGAGCGATTAGCTAATCACTAGTCCTGTTCTTGCCCTTTCCTTCTATTCCTACTCTCTTTGGAAAAAGAGAGGTTGAGCAACTGAGTAACAAGCAGTTCTCGTAGAAACATTTCTGTTGAGATAAACTCCATTAGGAGTCCATATGCTCCATATTGGGAGCGGACATGGAAAAAAAAAAAAAAATTAACTAAAATAACGGATCTTAAAAAAACGATAAACCCTAGTTTTTGATGTATGGAAAAACAATTAAATTATTGTGTCAGGTTATTTCAGTTCGATTATGGTATCAAGATGAGAATAGATTTTGATTTTTGTACATTAAATTTGGAGAACTGTGCTGTACAAATACGTCCAGCATTGGGTTGCATTATTTTGCTTATGTTGAGTGATTTATAATCTACATACAAAACCGATTACTGTTAAACCTTTGATGAAATAAATGAACCGGTAAAATCTTTTAAAGTGACAAACGATGTCATATTTATATCGAAAACAGAGTATTTCAAAGTGCACTTAAAGTGACTTAATGAAACGATTGCATATATTCATCCCCAAATCAGTAGCGTAGCTAATATAATAGATTTTTATTTAATATCCGATATAATTTTATTTCTATAAAAAAAACCAGTCAATCGGTTCTAACAACTGTATGATCTTGGAGTACACTATACAGCTAAAGTCCTATTTGGCTATGCAGTAAAGGCTTCGAAACCTTAAAAGAAAATTAATATTTTGATATTTCGATCAATTCACAAATTTGTATCCAAATGTCTGCTTCGTTTTAATGTCTCCAAATTCATCTAATTTATATATTCTTACTCTTCAGCCTTTTCTTGATAAAAAATATTTTCAAACTATAGTTAAAGTATTTTTAAATTCATAATATTTTTCTTTCTTACTTAATTTTTATGTGGCTTAGTTTTTGATTGTAGATTAATATTTATTTATTTGTTCATTTGGATTATAAAGAATTTAATTTGTGTTAATATTTTTTTATGCTGTGTGTTTTTACATATAAAGTGTTTTTAGGTTCGTAGCGCAGTGGTCAACGGCATTGGCTTCCGCGACAGATCTCACGGGCTCAAGTCCCAGTACAAATACAAGTTTGTGATGTCTAAAAATTTCTTCTTACCCTTTAATTCCTAAATAACGGTACGCCAAGCGAATAGTTATTCACTACTACTTCTTTAGTCTCCTGTTATTCTTTTCCACTCTGTTTGAAAAAGAGAGGTTCAACAACTGAGTAACAATTTTGAAATTATGTAAAACTAGCAAAAAAAAAAAATACACTACAATTGCTGGTTTAATTTAGGCAAAGTTGTTGTTTCGATTGTAATAAGGCAAAACAAATATTTCTTCATTTGTTGATTTTAAATTCCTTTCCGGTTTCGAGCGACACTGTAAATTTTGCGGAAAAATTCGTATGTAACGTAAAATCTGGATTTATAGATATGTACATGAATGGCTTTTGTTGACGTTAAGTAAAATTGGGTATTTCAATTTCTGGAAACTGCAATGTAAAAAAATAGAGAATATACCGATATAAAATGTAAAAGGAAAAACGAACTAAGTAATCAGTTGAAAAAGTATTATAAATCAAAGTCTACTCAAAATTCAAAATGTATATATTATATTATGATGTGATATATTTTTTTATAACTTTATTACTTCACTTGTTACATTACTTTACTTATATTGAAGATATAAAAAATATGTATTTATTAAAAATCAACTTCCACAAAGATACCGCTGAATCTATTGAAAGTGAAAATAAATATGTTGTGTACTATATTTCAATTGAACACCGCTTTAAGCATCTACCAATTCACCTAAAAATATATATGTTATTAAAATCTCCACAAGACGCTTATGAAGCTGTGCCCGCTGTGGGCCTTGGTTCGATTCCCGGTAAGGTCAATGTCAAATTTAGATTTTTCCATTTAAATTTGATACTTAAGACATGTTTAGACATGGGTGTTAATGAGTGAAATAATTTTTTTAAACAAAATATGATTGACCCTCGTATTTTGGAAGATTTTTTTTCATCACTTATTAAACATCATTAAACTGATTAAAAAATTAGCAGATATGATGGTTTATATTACAAAACCTAAACGTAGTCTCAAATAAAACCATAACCAAAAAAATAATTTAATTTCAAAATTCCACGGATTGCATTTAGGCTAGATACCTCTGTGAGTCCTCTTTTCGCTACTCGTAATAAACGGTGATGACCATCCTAAAGATCTATGAGATGCTCGGATGGCACGAGAGGAAGAAAAACAGCTGGGAATTAGGACAGATAATCTAATCGTATACTCATATAACTAAAACGTCCATCAAATAGGATACAATAATTTACAGATATTATTCTGCGAGAGTGACCGATTTTCTGACATTTTTATGTGGTATCCATTATCTTTATACCTAGATCAAAAGTTAACAATGGTTATATTCCGATGACACCCAAGTAAAAAGAGTAAAAAGCCACCACGAACATCATGTGTTTTTCCGTTGGTCAACATTTAAAAATCGGATAATCATACAATAAATTATCGGCTTAATATGATGTTGTGAAAAGGTGCGGTCATCGTAATTTTTTCCAATCAATCACGAACATGGTTTTGAATTTGATTAAAATAACTTTGATCTGCATGAATGAAGCCCGCTTGAATTCTGACGTTAAAACGTGTTCATAAAAGTCATCGGTGTTGCTTTTACCACACTTCACTCAAATTTATTTTATTTTATTTGATGAAAAACAATGCTTTATTAAATGCAAATTATTTATTTGCGCACGTCACCACTTCCCTTGACAAATTTGGCGTAAGTGTTTTTTAATTAATTTGGTAATATTTTTGGATTCGTCTCTATATAATTGGACTATACCGACATTTAACATCGAAACCAAATATAATAAAAAATCACTCGCTTTCAAAAGCGAACATGTTCATGATTTTAATAATGGAATAAAACCAATTTGACATCTATAGATAAATATAATGATTTTGTTTACTGAACGTCAAGTAAATTTTTATTGCAAGCGATTTTTTCTCCTTAGTTATATTTATTATTCAAAGCTCTACGCTAGAGAAACGGATTAATAGAATAAGTCTGTACTGCTCTAGAATTGAAATTTTGTTGTCAGGAAACTGAGTGCCTGCTTCAATGGCTGCATATAATTAGAGTATATTCACATCATCTTGTGGTAAACTTTTACAAATATTTTTTATCAAAACTTTTGTCAACAATACATTATAAAACTTTTTCAATATAATATTATAATTTGTTCAAAGGTTCATACTTCAGCTTATAAAAATATAATGTAAATGTGTGGGTATGTAGAAAATAACAAAAGAAAAGCTCTCCTGGGATGATGCAGAAATAAGGAGTTCCAATCTCTCGTCATCGAAGGCATGCATAATTTTGCTTGTAAGTCCATGTTAATAGGGCGCCGCCTACCGTCATATATTAGCGGGCCTGCTCTGCAACCGATCTGCTCATTAAAATATGTAAATTGTGAAAGGCTATTCGTTCGTTTTCCCCCCCTCCCGACGCCGCGGCGCACGCCTCTGCGGCAAGACAATAATGTTGCCGGAACGGTATAAGCTTTTAATTACGTTGTTGTTCGTCTGATTCTCAACAGATCCTAGTCTGGATCTGTACCGGAATGTATAAAGAAACCGGAGTGGAAATTTTGAGATAAAAAAATACCAATTTATCGTTTCACAAAGTATAGTTCCATGTGAAACAGTAGATAGATGTTTCAGCATCACACCCTTGTCAGAACTATGACAGACAGTTTTATGTGAGTGGGTGAGATTGATTATGTCCAGGGGTGGGCTAGAAGGGGCTCGGAGGAGATCGAGCGAGTCCCTTGTTAATTTAAAAGAAAACAATATTCTCAGATCAACTTATAGTACATAGCTGCAAATTTTAACTTATATATTATCTACGACAGCTTCAGTATACACAGTAGTATATTTTTAGCCATTTACATTAATTAGTTTAAGGGAAATTGCATATTGTTACATATTATAAGTGTATTAAGTAACAATCGATTGCTTATTTAAGTATTGCATATAATTGCATAGGAGTGATAAAAAAATTCCCTCCTTCTCCTGAACACAAAGAATTGATTTGAAAATAAGTGAGCGTATTGTTAACGTATTGGCAGCCCACCACTGATTATGTCAAATCGTTTTATTCACTAAGTCCAATGTTTTTTTTAATGATTTTAATGTAATGTATTTATAACCGGGCGTAGCGATAGCTATCAGCCAACCACTCGTCCTGTCTTAGACCTACCCTTCTATCTCTACTCTCTTTGAAAGAAGAGAGAATTATAGAAAAGCTGTTCTCGTAGGAAAAACTTTTGCTTAGACAAAGTGGACATGGCTGAAAAAAAGTGAATCTACGTGTGCAACTTTTAATTAATACATAAGTAAGCCAAATTGGCCAATTTTTTTTTCATGTTTCAACCGATGTTTCAACATTGGTTTGCGTGGTACAAAAATTGGTATTTTGTGGTACTAAATCCAGCTTAAACCTGTAACCCAGTTTTTTATTTAAAAATATTATATGTACTTAACACTGGGAGCAGTGCACACAACTTATTTTAAGATACATATTGAGAGTTAAAAAAACATTCACTTATTGAACTATGTATATAAAATCTAGTAAGATAGTGCTGTAGTTGAAATGATAATATAAAAACACATTTAGTGTATTTTATGCCATTGTGAATTTCTAACGAAATCATACGAGATTGTTTGACTGCTACTGCATCTCACATTTAGCAGCTGGTATGACAGCAACGTAAGAGAAGTTGTCCATGCTTTGGGATAGGTACTTGGTACCCGGTACCCAGTTACTTGTACCTGGTATCCATGTTGAACTGGACTGATTACAAATTATGACGCGCGTTTAATATCGACTAAAATTGTATGCAGGTCTTTGAATTTACATACAAAGAATAAACCTTCAATATTTATTGCAAGCGAAATATTAAACTATTTTATTTTCCAACGCATTTTCCGCCGCTTTTACCTTCGAGTCTTTTTGTAATTAGTAATTTATCAGCAAAATTAATGAAAAAATATTTATATTTATCATATAAAATTATATATGTACTAGTTGCCCAAATTCGTTCCATGTGGGAGCAGATATAACTTGTTATGTTACACTAGTTTCAGTGGCGGATTAAGCACATGGGAGGCCCCAGGCACAATAAAATTTGGAGGCCCTGTTTATCGGATAACATAAAAACATAACAATAATTTGATAGAAAAATTTTGATGTTGAGAAAACAATATTAATTTAGCTATATTTAATCTTTGTTTGTCGCCTGCTGTGGCTCAGTTGGTTAGAGCTTGCTCTACCGATCACGCAGGTCTGGGTTGGATTCCCGGTAAGATCGCAATGAATTTGAGAATTATTCAATTCAAAGTTGTGATTTAAGACTGGGTGATTGTGATGTCAATTCACATAATTTCCTCCCATCCTTCTGATCCGCTAATAACTGGGTGTAGCAATATCGACTAGTCAACCACTAGTCCTGTTCTAGCCTTATCCTTCTTTCCCTACTACTCACTTTGAAAAAAAGTGAGGTTGAGTGACTGAGTTACAAACAGTTATCGTAGAAATAACTTATGTTGAAACATCTCCATTAGGTGGCCATATGATCTACATTGGTAGCGGACATGGATAAAAAAAATCTAATAAAGAAGCACAAATACGTAAGAATTATATGTACTTAATTGCATAATCATTATATTGTAAATCAGTGGTTCCCAAAGTGTTCCTTAGACCTCCAGGGGTTCCTGAGACCGCTAATTTGGGGGTGTTATTTTCCTTGTGAGTTATTTCACTTGGGGGTCCGTGGACAATTTTTTCTCCATGAAGGGGTTCGTGAGCATAATAAGTTTGGGAATCACTGTTGTAAACGAATTATAACAATGAAATGAAAAAGACTCCGAGTTTCCCATCCCCGGTATAAGAGTGTTGAACATTTGATGCTATCTTTTCAAGAAATAAAGTTGAACTGTATTTTGGTCTCATGCCTTTGGAAGAAACGAAAACTTTTAAAAATACACTTGATATTTATTTAAAGATAGGCAATTGCCCAATCAAATGACAAAACAACTTGTTGTAATTTTGGTATACAGCGCGTACAAAATGCGAATTTCTTTTAAGGGCATGTTTTTTTTAATACAAAAACGTTATAATGATGCTACACATAATTAACTTTTACATTTGCATATTTCACGAAAAAAATGTTTTCTGCAGCCACGCAATGTTCCCAGTTATTGGACGAAAAGTATTCTCTACTGTAATGGATAATTTATTAACAAAAACAACGAATAAAGATGTCAACTAACGTATTCAAGAGGTGCACTTGTAAAAATTGGAATATGATAAATATTTTATATATATATTATATTAAAAAACGTTGGAAAATCTAAACATATAAATGATTGTGACATTGTAAATGATATTATTAATAAATAATAAAGAAAACACAATATTCCTTTGTACTTAAATACAAATTAAATAACACGATTAAATTATATTTCTTATCACTTGATAATGCTAGCCATGAGCGAAACCGATCCTGATTTTGGTAAAAATGTGGAAAAAAGTACAAACGAACATTGTGCTTCTTAATATAATGTCTTTCCACCTTTCAATTGACAGTGAACACCCTAAAAGTGATTCATTAATACATTTTAGATTGTAAAAAGCCTCTCGTAGTATCGATTGCGTTATGTATACGAGTTCTTCTGCATTAAATCAGTTGAATATAAAATTGTATTTTATTTCAAGAAATCCATTGCATCAAACAACATACTGTAATTTTGAATTTAAATTTTACTTGGTGCCTGAAAAAGGGGGTAGGGTTTGTGTTGAATAATGACTATTACAAGAATTAGAAACACTTACTGAATAAGTCATGAATTTAGTAAATATGTAAAAAAATATGACATTTTAAGGATCGAGATCGTACTCGAATTGTGGTTCAAAGAGAAGCAATGTTTTATATTATAATTATTTATATAGTTATATGCTATGATTATAGTTATTAACAACTTACAACATCTAACGTATAAAAGAATTGGCACTCAGTCGTAGGCTTCAGGTACAGAAGCGATGGGAGATCAAATAATACATCTCCGATCTGCATGTTTTATATTTAAACAATATCTTCAATGGACTGTGCATGCATTACATCAAAACAGCGGGCAAATATGCATTTAAAAGCATTATACAAGAATTTATTGGTAACTTTTGACTTGTTGGATTCACATTCATCAAAACAAAATGTTTAAATGACATTTTGTGTTGCAACGAGAAAGACTGTCGATCTTATTAGCAATTTTATAAAAGTACCATATTTCCTCGATTATAAGACGTATGTTTTAACTATGTTAGTATCTATGAGTTCTTCAATAAATGGCTTTATTCAGCAAGGTAGAAAAAATCTACATTTCAGAATGTGTGTCAGTTTCTTGAAAGAAAATCCAAGAGACAGAAATAATTTCATTACGAAATTAAGTACCACTTTTAACTAGGGATTCTGAAGTCTCGGGGTTTTCAAAGTCCCGGGGCTCGAGACTTTTATTTTCCCTTCAGTAAAATTATAATTTTATCAAACTTAAATATTTGCATGTATGTATTTATGTATGTATTACATACACTTAGCGCCTTTTGAAAGTACGCACTAGTAAAAATCAATACAATGTTTAATAATTATTATTTTTCTCATGTAATGGATATGTGCAATGCTTACGGTTAATTTTTACTAAGGGATCATAACGATACATGTAATGAAAAAATATCAATGAATTCGGCCGCCGTCAGGATTAAATTTATGACCGTAACTTCACAATATAGCTTTTAGACCTTTTTTGTCCTATTGAGATATTGGTATCTTTGTGAAATAGTGAAAAAACATTTGTCCATAAAACAACATCAAATTTGCTTTTGTTACATTTATATAACAATATACAAACACATGGTATTTGAAACATCTACGAAATTATAAATCCCAAACATCTGTTTTTTTATCAGATCCCTTTTATATATGCATACTTAATTTTGTAAAAACCCCGAGTAAGTGTCACGTCCCGACCATGTCGTGTCCGTTTTTCTTTGGGCTCTTTTCGTATATCTGCTTTTATTCAATAAATATTAGTAATTTTGAGGATTTCTTAACCACAAAAATTGTTTTTTTCATAATTAAAATGTACATGTTATTAGTACATTATAAATCACGGTCACAATTCCCGGGAAATTTTCCAAAAAAGTCCCGGGACAGCAAAAATCCCGAAAAGTCCCGGGACGTCTCGACACAGAATCCCTACTATTAACCCTATTGTAAAAATATGATAATTGATAAGATGATATATATATATATACATAAACGAATTATTTTAAAATTTAAGTGCGTCTTAAGTTTATAGAAATACGTTGTATTTGTCTATCGTCGTATATGCCAATACGTACGTTTAAAATTAAGTTTCGGTACTGCAACATGTATGATGCTTTTGCTAGTTGGTATGAAAATATTTAAAATTAAAAACTTATCATTCTAATAAACAAGTAATATCGTATCTAATACTTTCCAATATTGAAGAATCCAAAATACAAGTTTTAAAAATGCAAAATACCGGTATTTCGGTATTAAAAATTAACTCAAACCAAGTTTTGTATGTATAAAAACCATCCCATGTTCAATAAAAAAAGGAAATATGGGTTGTATTCGCGATGAGTTAAATACATACAAACTTGATTTTAAAAGTATTATTTATTATTTTTAACTACTAGTCCTGTCCTAGCCTCATCCTGTAGGGTCATATGACGCAGCGGTTAACGTTGTTGGCTTCCGTGTCGGATCTTACGGGTCCGAGTCTTCGGAACAGCATTTTTTCGATTGATTTATCGATTTCTGTTCGAAGGCATGTGTTTTTGTGTTGTCCAAATCCCCTCTCCCACCCCTCCGATCCTTCAATAACCAGAGCGATGAGTTAACCACTAGTCGGGTCTGAGCCTTATTCATCTATCCATACTACTCTCTTGAATAAGAGAGGTTGAGATACCTCCATTAGGAGGCCATACGCTCCACATTAGGAGTGGACATGGATATTTTTTTTTTTATTAAAACCGTAAGTTATTTATGAAAAAACACTCGTTTATGATTATTATATATTTTTTTAATGATTTTGATTTATTCGCCGGGTATAGCGATCCAATTGGCTTATTTTAAAACAAAAAATGTGATACCCGGTAATGATATTTTTAATTCTAGTATTACATATATAAGAAATACCAATTTTATTGTATTCGACCGGTATTGCAATCTCTAATGTAGAGGTATCCATTAATCCAGTGCATAGATATAAAAATCACAATGATTAAAATTAATTTAAAAGTGTCACAAACTGTTTTTAAAGTTTTTTTTAAATAAGATATCTAGTGTTTATTAAAAATTAAAATGATTGGCGATATTCTTGATCGAATAATTCATCTCAACAAAAACATTTATAATATTACAATAAAATGCCGCCTGAACTATTTTGATCTTGTATCGGTTACTATAACTTCTCGTCGATTTATGAGTGGTCGGTAGCCGCCGCTACAGATTGTAAAGAAATTATTACAAACGATATAGCAAAGTTTCTCCAGTTTACATCAGTAATTTGTACTGAATATCATCAGTGAAATGTATACACACAACTCGTTTTGACGAATATAAATTTCACCGGTAGACTGTAAGGCAGTTGTTATGGGAGTGTAGGAGAAATTTGTGTGTGGACATTGTGTATGTCAGAAGCTGGCTGGCCGTATTTTCTGTGTCTTACGTCATAAAACAATGTATCTCATTAGTGTGTGTAATACGATTATAGATTGGTAGTGGTGAGTAATTTTATTTATTAAAATCATTATTAAAGTTAAACAATGAAATGTTTAATGTGTTTTTATAAAAAAAAAACTATGCCAAACGCGCCGACAAGGTTGCGAGATAAATATTTTTCCCGGAAAACATATTTATAAATTATTAAATGATTATGTTTTTATTATACAAATCAAAACAACAATGTTTTTTTTTATCTATGTATTATATTTAAAAAAATACTATTTATTACATTAAAATTATGCCGCGCATTTGTTGTGATGGCCCGCCCAGCCCTTGAATTTTCCGCGCAGTTAACCTCTCCTCTTAGAGAGAACATTGCACCTAGGGAAGAGTTAACAGGTTTCATAAAGAAATTCGACAATTTGTATTATGTAAAATGATATATTTGTATGAAAATGATTTTACTGTTACAACAAACAATCATACTTTCCCTGACGTATTATTTAAATCAAGATTTTGTAAAGCATGTTCATTTATATTACGCAATTATACCAATGTTCATAAATTTACTGATACGCGTTCTTTCATAAAGAGTACGCTTAACACCTTATCTTTGATTTTAATTGTATTTTATATGGTTGTATTTGGCGGGATTAAATTTGAATTGTATTTCGCGAGCTTTGTTTTATGCGATAATATTTATCGTAATCCGTTAAAATATGTCGTATCTTGAATTTTAAATAAATAAATAATATCGGTATTTTGTATCGGAAATACGTCGAGCAATTTGAATATTTTGTTGAATATACATATATGTTCTTTCTTTTGATTTTATACATTATAATCAATGCTCAATGCAGTGGCGGATTACCCTATACGCGAATGAGTTGCACGCTTGGGGCCTCCGAATCATAGAGGCCTCAAAAATGGTTTATATTATACAACCCATTTACATTTTATTTATATTTTTATTATGCTATCCAAAAAACAGGCCCTCCTAATATTCTCATGTGCTAAATCCGTCAATGGCTTAATGTGTATGAAAATTGGTTGAAAATTTTAAACTTTTCTAAAGATACCATATCGACTATGGAAAGGCAAATATAAGTAACCGACAGTTTTTTCAAAACAGGATTTTTTTGATAATCACAACGTATACAACTTTATAAATGATCTATCAAAAGGATGTATGCCGTATCAGTATCTAAATTTAGCTTTTATGTTTGAAAAAAGAAGGGTTTGTAAAAATTGCGATCAGGAAAAAGACGCAATCCACACATTTTATAGGAGACATAGAGACGGAAAAAACGGTTTTTTTTTGAAAAAAATATTAAATTTATATTACATAAAGTCAATTAAAAACCAGTTTATTAGTCTCGTGCACTTTAAGGTTGTGTATATTTCATAATATAGCCATGGTCAAAGTCATCAAAAAACGTTTATCCCGTCTCTGTGTTTGCTTTTCCTTTCCACAATCGATATGCTAACATCAATTAGTACAATAATTAGTTATTTAGGATAAACATATCTGTCAATAAAATATATCAATAAAAATATTATGCTTGTGGTCAATACAATGATAAGATAATATTCTCAATACGTAAGTAAATGATCATTGCAGTAGGCTTTCGCGGAGTCGGTTTAGGGTCGCAGGCAGGCTTTGTGGGGGGTCCAAGCGTCGCGATATTCCTCGGGCCCAATTAGTGGAAGCTTTTGAGAGGTAGCTGCTGCTTCGACGTCCCTTGAACACCGATATATCAATAAATACTATGAGAAAGCTCTTGCCAAACATTTTGGATGATCGAACCTTTCATTATATTATCATTTGCCAGTAAGTGTATATAACATTCTATTTGCGTATACAAGTGCTTTATTTCAATAAGTAAGACAGTGGAGTGAAATCGCTCTCCATTAATTTTTAATATGTATATTAAATTATAAAATACGTAGACAAAAAAGGGTTTTTTTAAATATTCATTGATATAGGTTTGTACATTGGTAATTAAGTTTAATATTATTAGAATAACTTAAAGTTTCGACACTGTCTGTGAAAATAGCATTACGGCGCGGTTCGCACAACCGATTGTTGAATAAATCACTAAGGTGAGCGAGACATTGTCAGATTTATCAAAACTCGAAGCCTTCGCTGAAAGGAACGGATACATGTCACACACGAACAAGTGGAGGCCTGTAAAACACCTTACATTTCTTATTCCTGTTAACAGTTCTGAGGAAAGACGAACTGTTGGAAGATTGTATTAAGTAAAATTAGTGCTTAACTTAAAAAAAAAAAAATTAATTGCTTGATTTTACTTTTAAATTTTATGATCAATAAATATATTGCATATACATATACAATACCTTCTGCTCTGTGAAAATACACTGCAAAATATTATTAATGTAAATTGTATAGTAAATATTTCGCAATTTTAGTTACTTTAGAATAGAAAAAAATAAACTTAATGTACAATTTCTGTCCTCAGGCTTATTTTTCTATCTAAAATAATACTTATCATTCATGAATAAAATTTATTTGCTAATCAGGTCTCCTAGCCGATTGATCAACACTATTGGGATCTCACTCCATTCAAATGCTTGATTAGCATATTATGTTGTATTCTCTTGTCAAATTTATATATTTTTAATCTCGTATTTAACGCTAAAAATATTTTTATATACAATTTGTGGGTGTGATTGCAGGAAAAATATTTTTTTATATATTTTTATCCAAAAGAACTGAGTACTCTTGAAAAGCACATGTCTTTCATACAGTATATAAAAGGGCAACAATTATAATACAGAATTAAAGTATTTAATGCTTATTATAAAGAACCATGTGAAAATTGTATTAAAAAACGGTTGAAAATCAATGGCGGCCAAAACTCCAGCTTGCTCTGTTCGAATGAAGATTATAATGGTTTAGTACGTGTAGACAAGACATCTATTAAAACAATATGAAAAATAAATATGTATTTTACCATATGGTTATAAGAATAAAAAATATAATCGATTTCTGTTTGGCGAAAAAAACCAAAACAAAAGTTTATATTTTTTGTAGTTATCTCTGCATTTAAGAAATAAGAAATTCCTCTATCGAACTTAATACGAGAGTAATTAAAAAAAATCCTACTCTTGTAAAATTTATAAATTGTCGGTTACGATTTTCTGCTTATTATGGGTCGTTAGCTCTTTGTCGCGAGCCATATTTTCAGGTGTACTGAACCGTGGTTCCCGACCAGATGCATACACTCTGAGAGATTGAAACGCCGGACGCGAGGCATGCATTGATAACTTATCACCGGGATGACGTAATAAGACAATTGATTATAGAGCCAAGTTGAAGTTTATTCTAAGATAGATTTATTTTAATATGTCGCTATTACATGGTTATTTATTTTACGCATTGGCTTGTATTGGCGCAATATTTTAAACATGTGCGTACTAGGGATTCTGTGTCGAGACGTCCCGGGACAAAAGTCCCGGGACTTTTTAGGTTTTTTGCTGTCTTAAGTCCCGGGACTTTGTTGTTAAATGTCCCGGGACTTAAGAAAGCCGAATTGTACACTTTAACTTTGAAAAAAACCATTCTAACAAATAAAAATTGGATGCAAGCAATCGCTAATGTGACCTTAAAAGTTAATTTTGATTTAAAATAAATTTATATTGGTGTCTATCATCTGATGTTGTTTTATTTACAAATGTTTTTCACTATTGTACAAAGTTACCAATGTCTCAATAGGACAAAAAAGGTATAAAAGCTGTATTGTGATTTGTGAAGTAACGGTCATAATTTTACCCAATTCATTGTTATTTTTTCAATACATGTATTTAAATAAATTTATAATTTTATAGAAGGGGAAATAAAAGTCCCAAGTCCCGGGAAGTCCCGGGACTTTGACTTTATCACGTCTCGAGTCCCGGGACTTTGAAAAACCCGAGACTTCAGAATCCCTAGTGCGTACAGTACACTATATGGATTTGATGATATTAAAGTTTTAACATATGGCATTAATTGCGATGGTGAAATAAGATAAGAATATAACTGTAAAGATATTGAAGGTATGTTTTCTTTCTACGGCAAACATCAAGTTCAATTTTCAATCAATTGCAATTAAATCACATTGAAAATGTCTACTGTAACAACGTCGCCACTCGCCAGTAAAGAAATAAACATTTTTGTGGTTTGAGCATTTGGATGGCGAATTTTACCCGTTATTTTTGTATCCATTTCTGCTCCCAATGTGGAGCATATGCCCTCCTAATAAAGTTATCTCAACAGAAGTTTTTTCTTTGTTACGCAGTCGTTCAACCTCTCTTTTTCAAAGAGAGTAGTAGAGATAGAAGGATAAGGCTAGGACAGAACAAGTGGAAAACTAATCGTTTTCGCTACGCCCAGTTATTAAAGGATCGAAAGGGTGGGAGGGAATTTATAGACATCACAAACACCCATTCCCCCCATTACTAAATACTATTTATTATTTTCATTGCATCAAAATTAAAAAAGGGTGAAATATGACATAATAATGTTTAATAAATACGTACTTGCGTGTTCAACTGTAAACAATTAATCAACGCATTGCTCAAAGGTCGCCAGCTTCTAAATTTTTCGAAACCAGTGAAAAAAATAGTTAATAGTCTTCAGTTGAAAATGATCGCAATGAGCGAAAACAGAGCTAACCGCTTAGGTTAATAAAGGCTAGGACAGGACTAGTGGTAAACCTATTGCTCTCACTACGCCCGGTCGGAAATAGTAGGAGGGACGTCACAAACACCCATACTTTCGAGCAAAAATCGATCGAAAAAGTTCTGTTCGTACTGGGAGTCGAACCCGTGAGGTCACGCACGGAAGCCCACAACGCTAACCGCTGCGCCATAGGACCGTTAAACATTATTAATTATACAATTAAATATTACAATAGTACAATGCTATTTATTTATGACGTTTGTAAATATAAGTAAATAATTAAGGGGCATTGAAGAGTATTGGAACATGTTGATGCTAAATGAACCGCTGTGATTTAAATAATAAATACATGTATACTAAATACACGACCATTGAAAGATACTAAAACTGTTGAAACGAAATGACTGCAACGCTGCGTATGCTCTCTGTTTCGTTATATTGCGCTTTGCTTTGCACGGCTTTAGAGACAAAGTTCACAAAAAGAAACATAGACATTGTCTTAATGAATGGGATTTTTTCTAACTAATTTTTTATCATTTTTTTATTTTTGGAGATGGCAACGTTTGTTCTCTATTTTTAATTTTAAGTCAATAGTGAAATAATTTTAAAAAGTCATCTCCACTGTTTAAATATACAAAGACTTATAAATACTTTAACATAGTTTCAATACAATATAAAAAAAGTGATGTTAAACGATCGTGATAAATTAATAATTATTGTTTCGATAAAACATTATTTGAAAGTTCTCTAGGTCCGAACTGATTGTATGAATAATTAATTTAATATTATTTATTAATGATCGATTTCTTGCTTCGCCTCTGGGCTTCAACAATGCAATACCTACACAGGAGCGAAATAAATTTTCTTCGAATGTTAAAAAAGGTGAGCGATGAGATATCACGATAAATTTTCATTTCATAAACTGAACTAGTCAGAAGTCATTTAATCAAATATTTAGAGAGTTTCAGTAAAGAATGACTAGACGTTAGCTTAGTTGGTCTTTCTGCGAACGGTTTTGGGTAAGAAGTGAGTGCAAAGAAATTAAGGCGTCAGGGACGTCCACTTCATTACCATGAATAAAATTAAATCGATAAAAAAGTTGACATTATAACTGATGGCATTATTACAAAAGTAACGAAGTGTTTATTCCTCCCCACGCACCTTACTTAGTCCCGAAACAGTTTTCGAAACAAGAAAATGTATTTAAGAATATTGACATTAATGTGCTTGGTGAAATTTCAATATCAAACTTGAATCTTTCAAGTTCATCCGTGCACTTAAGGGTAAGAGTCACAGTCTTCAGAGACACCTATAATTAAGAGAAAATATTAAAATGCTCATTTACAAAAAATCGTTTAATATATAGAATCTAGGTTAATAGGATTTTACAATCATCGCAATTGGAATAAGCATTCCTTATTATCATATTGTGATAAATTTTGTTTGTTAAAAATGAACAGGGAGCAAGTGGCGTGCTTAAGAATGGAGCTCCTATTTTTTTTCTTTTAAAATTCGTATCTCAACCAAAACGCACTATTTATTTTTAAAAAATATATCAAACGTTAGAAAAATAAATACATAAATAATGATATTCAGTTTTTATTTTTTTTTAAATTCTCCATTTGACAGATACTATTTCAAAATTTAATAAGGTATGAATGTCCAATAAAATCTGAAAAAAAAATAAAAACTGACTCTGTAGACCGTGACACTTACCCTTAATGTCTGAAGATACTGAATGGCGAAATCTGGGTCGATAGTGACAAAACGCATGGAAATGTAAGATTTGAACGATAATATTTTTTATTTATTAAAGTAGAGTCGTCGGAGCTTACTCAGTTGACATCCTTGCCATTTTTTTCTACTGCTTTTAATATTAAATTGTACTATTTGTTTTTCTTCATTCTAAAAATTTTAAATTTATAGCTTGTCAACTTTGTGCAATGTTAAATAAATAAATAAAATTTTATAAAGCATTTATTTTTTTCATCCTTCAATATTTATTCCTAGTTTTTGGGAATATAGTAATTTATTGTGAATATTTGTGACATGGGCCAAAGTAACCCTAAATTGGGTGCAAATTTTGGACCCAACTGGTTTTATCTGTATTTATAAAAATATTTTATATAGCATAAAAATATTTTTAAAAAAAAGTGAACTAAATCTTAAAACACTGATACTCATCGTTATCAAATAATACCAGACATAATAGTAACGGAAATTAATAAAGATAGGAACAACCTTTAGAGCTAGGCCAAAGTCACATGCGTTGACGTTACTGAAAGTGTGCAATGATTGAATGAAATACGGATTAATAAATCGCAAAATAGCTCACTTATGGTGGATTGTCGTGACAAAGGAATAATAATTATTGTGGCTTCGATCTGGTTTATTAACAAGCAAAATAATGCCCACTAACACATCGAATTTGCTACCGTTGTGTTACCTCCTTGCAGATATAATATTGGTTTAGCAAATAGTTTTCTTACATTAAATACTTGACTGGTTAGTGAACCTGAAATATCATACAAACATATATATATATATATATATATATATACATATATATATTTAAAATCATCTCCGTTCTAGCAAAAATGCATTGAGCAAGATAGGCATATTAAATATTATTATTCGTTAACAAACATAATTCAGTTTTATTTTTAATTGACGTTAACATATTGGCAAAATATGCTAGTTATTTTTTTATCGTAAAATCTGTATTTTAAGAAATTCAAAGAAAATTTATTTAATTAAGTTAAAACGAGAGCTGTGGAGTTATGTAAAAAAAGACGATTCCGACTCTATAGAAATTTTTCAATAATTTAATTTTAACTTATATATAATTAATTATATGTATACCATTAGTTACCATTAGTTATGCAGTGGCGACACTATGGACAATTGTGTTTTGAAACACAATAGGTCTAAGTAGTAAGGGTTTTCCGACTCCGGATAAAACCCCCGACTCCACAGCTTCTAACTACAACTCCACTGCCCTGGTTAAAACACTTGAAATTTAATCTTGTTAATAGATTCTCAAAAATCCATTCCTATGAAATTAAATGTATATGTATTTCAAGCATTCAAGCAAAAACATCCCTTATGTACGCATTTTTTGTTGAACGTATCTATGTGTAAAAAAGAGTTGAGTGTATATATATATCGACTGTGAAAAGGAAAAAGGAGGTAACCCACAGTTTTTCAAAACAGTTTTTTTTCGATAATTACAATGTATCAAACTTGACACACGTTTTATCAAAAAGATGCAAGCTGCAAATGCCGAATTTGTATCTAAATTTAGCCTTTAAGTTTAAAAAAGATGACCTAGTAAAAAATTAAAATCACGAAAAAATGCTGAAATAAAGGTTTTCCCTGGACAATTTTTTAAATTGATATTAGGCTATGTCAATTAAACACCAGTTTAGAAGTCTCCGTCCACTTCAAGGTTGTGTATAATTCATAATTTGCATATGGCCAAAAATCACCAAAATACGTTTTTTGCGCCTCCTGTAAAATTTTATATGTGTGGGTTACGTCCTTTTTCCTTTCCACGGTCGATATATATATATATAATATAAACATACACAAATAGAAAAACGACTTTTTCTTCGATTACTGTATATATCAATATAAATTAAATACACATCGCTGTAGAAAAAAAGTTGATTGTAATTATGATAAAAAGAATCAAGAAGATAAAGATGTCAAAAAACTAACCGAGTCAAATTATAGGGTAGAATTTAAAATGTGCTTAAAATGATGTTCAAAAATTTACATGCATAATGGGAGATATTAAAAAATGTTCTTAAGTGTTTTTTTAATGTAATCATTATGAAGAAAATATAGCGTAGAGAAAATGTTTATTTTTTTAAAGTCGTTGTCATAATAAAATTTGTCAAACTATGTTAGATATGTACATATATGTATATATCATTTGTGTACATAGTTTCAAATTAAAATTTTGAACTGTAAAACATTCACGGAAAGAATTTTTGAAATTGTTATCAAGTAACAATTTAAATGTATATATAGATATATTACTAATTAAAGTATTAAACGATTAAACTGTAGGTTTAAATATCGGCCCATTAGAAGTGAAGTGAGCCAAGTGGTATTAAAAACATATAATTAGATACGTAGTAATATTCTGCACGTTTTATACATAATCAGTTAATACAAATTGCAATAGTGTTATCTCCGTAAAATAAAAATATGCAATCCACCAAAACACCAAGTGAAGTCGTGATTGTACTTAAAAATCTAAGATTTTTTTTTAGTATTTCACTAGTTAGCTTACTCCACCTCTAGAGGGATCATATTTTTTTTATTTATAAATTTCACTGTTTGTAATATAAAATAACGTTCGTCTACGGTTGATTCTATAGTACAAATTATTTAAATGTCTACGTTGAATCACTTAGGCCATATTTGTACAAATCAACTTGATTTATATGATCGGTTGAGTCACGTCAAGCATTATCGAGCCTGTTCTTGGCGAGCGGTTCGCAAATGACGTCGGTGGACACACATCATTACTTATGCATGCATCTCCGTTCAGGTAACAGTTCTGTGGAGCAGAATAAACTTACCTTCGAGCTAATGGTTGCTTATATATGGAATATCGTATTTCTGGCGTAGACCATTCAACATCCCTACATAAATAAGGAATCAAATTACGTCATAATAATTGATGCTGGAATTTCAACGCGAATCTACTAAGTACATAGCAGACATTTACTTCAAAAATATAGTAGAAAGTAATTAAAAATATTATCAATTTTGTACTCGTAGTTATGTCTTTAGATTATTTTAATATATGAGCTTCTAACTAGGGTCTCCAATTCCGGGATCCCGAATCCCGTAGTTCCGAGATCCCATCCAATTTTGCGATCCCAAAACCCCGGGATTGGTATGATCGCGAACCCGGGATTTTGGGATAGAGTTTTTTTTTAGCAAATCCCGAAAATTTATAGGATTTTGGATTTGGAAAAGCTAAAAAAAAAACGAGTCACGGAGATATTTTGGGGGAAAACTATAGGGATTGAATCAGAAACAGGCTCCGGGATTGGATACCCTAATTCTAACGTAGCTTATTTTAATAGAAGTTGTTCGACAAATCAAACTAATTTACTGAATCCCTCTTTTTCGAGTAGAGTAAGGATAAGGATTTGTCAGGTCCTATGGCAAAGCGGTTAGATTTGTGGCCTTCCGTGCCCGACTTCACGGGTTCAAATCCCAGTACGTACAGCATTTTTTCGATCGATTTCTGTTCGAAGGCATGGGTGTTTGTGATGTCTAAAAATTCCCTCCCACCCTTAAATAATTCGGTATAGCGAGAGCGGTTATCTAACCACTAGTTCTTTCCTAGCCTTATCCTTCTATCCCTACTACTCTTTTTGAAAAAATCTGTTGAGATACTTCTATTAGAAGGCCGTATGCTCCGCATTGGGAGCGGACATGGATACAAGAGTAAGGATAGATAGATAAAGATAAAGCTATGATATATATTTTTTAAAAAATCCATGTCCACCCCCAATGTGACACATATAGTCTGGTAATGGAGTTATCTCAACGAAAATTTTCGTATGAGAACTGCTTGCTTCTCAGTTGCGAAACCTCTTTTTTTTCCCAAGAGAGTAGAGATAGAAAGGATACGAGTAAGACAGGACTAGTTGTAAGATAATCGCTCTCGCTACGCCCCGTTTTTTAAGAATTGTAATATTGGGAGGGGTCACAAGCATTGATTGAAAGATACTTTTTGTACTGAAGCCAACGATGTTAACCACTACACTACGGATTTCTTACTGTGATTTTTTAATTAAGCATTTCGTAAATAAATAAATATTTATCTGTGGTATCCCCATCAGACCATTAATGTATTCAGGGAGGAGGCCATAATGGCCATGGCCACCCCCTGACAACCAGGAGCGGATTAACCTATAAGCAAACTAGACGCGCGCTTAAAGGCCTCTGAATCTTAGTGTCCTCAAAAATAGCTAATGTAATATAATATAGCCCAAGTGCTATTTGTTAAGATTTTTATTATTTTACTTGTAATTTTCTGACCTTTTTATGCTATCCGAAAAACAGAGCGTCAAAATTTTATTGCGCCTGGGGCCTCCTACGTTCTTAATCCGCACTGCTGAGAAGAATTAAAGAGAAAGAGCTATGGAACCTGCACTTGCAGATGCCCCACGCTCTTAGCTAGTAAAATATATTTTTTTATAAAATTTTCACGAACGCTTTGATGTAGTTACAAAAACCGTACGTTTAAATACTTTTATGATAAATCATTTATTTATATTGAAATTTCACATTTTATTATGTAGGACCTATATTTCAAAATTGAACGGTCATCTTCTGGCATATTTTCGGAATCCGTCACAGCATCAACCATATATTATATCATATCCTGAAAACGAAGAGTAGAGTAGCTAATTTCTAGTCCATTCCCAGCTCCATCTTCTTTGCTTTCCCGTTCTGGAGAGTAGATGAGTGACAAACATATTATAACAAATTATTTTAAGGAGTAAACAATGCTCCATATTCCGACCAGGAGCGGTTAAAAAAATAACAGGTAAGAATATCGTATTGAAAAGAATAAGAATCAAATAAAGCACTCACTAGTAGTCAATTGTTTTAATTAATTTTCTTACGAGTGTTCGTAAATCTAATGATGGCTTAGTGCAGAGGTTCACAAACTGTTTCATCATAGGGACAATTTTGATAACAAATTCATTGGCGGGTCATTTTTTTAAAACAGTATTTTCATTCTTTAGAAAGCACAAGACAAAAAATAAATATGTTAAAAAAAAGTAATCATGGGATTCATGACATTTTTTTGTTGAAATATAGTTCTGTAACCTAGTTCAAATTTAATTTGTGTGAGCACGCAAAAAAGATACGATGTGGTTGGCTGTTAATTTTTATATAAAGCACGATTTATTATGCTCATTGTAGATTTTTTTTTCTCATATATATGTAAGTACATACTTAATATAATGAAGAAGCCATTCGATGAGCACGTTTAAAGACTATTAACACGGCAGAGCGGTTAGCGTTGCTGCTTTACGTGCCAGATCTCACAGGTTCGAGTCCCATTACTAACATTTTTTTTTGATCAATTTATGTTTGTAATTTATTAATTTCCATAGCGAGAGCGTCTAGTAAACCACTAGTCCTGTCCTAGCCTTATCCTTCGATCTCTACTACTCTCTTTTAAAAAAAGAGTGATTGAGCGGCTGACTAACAAACAGTTTTCGTAGAAAAAATCTGATACCTCCATTAGGAAGCCATACGCTCCAGAATAGGAGTGGACATAGATAAAAAAAAAAATTTAATTTTGAAAGTAATTGTTAATATTGTATGAAGAAAAAATTATATCCAAATTTTAAATAAATCTCGCTGGGCACACTTTGTGAACCCTTGACTTAGTGTGTGTGTTTGCAATGCAGCCCTGAGGTGCGTATACAGGGCTTGTGTGTGAGTGCGTGTCTGTGTGTTGGCCACATCCGCTGCGAGTTGATGCAAATTTATGTCAAAGTAACGTATGATTTATGCAGCGGACGAGGGTGCCCAGACCCGGCTAATTGTCGTACGACGGACACCCCCGGGCCAAGACTTTTTTGTCTATCAATGACGTGACGTGGTGGAATCTGAACCATTCATTATAGTTGCGTTACTCAATTTAAGTTTAGGATCAGCGTGACCAATTCACAAAAAAAATGAAATGAGAAAGCAACGTTATTATTTAAGGCAGCGATTTCCAAGCTGGGAGGCGCGCGGTTTTAACAGTTTGAAATATTCTTTTACTTTTTAAAACGTGTCTTTATTATTATACATGAAATAAAGGATGCAGAGATAAATTTAGGTAAACGAGAGGTTTTTATTTCATATATAGTTAAAGCTTTTTCAGCTTATTAAGTTAAAGCTCCCGGGTCCGTGGCGCAGTGGTCAACGTCGTTGGCTTCCGTGGTGGATCTTACGGATTCAAGCCCAAGAACGAGCAGAATAATACAACATTTTGTATGAAATTAAAAATGACTTCGATCATTCCACCTATTGTGCCAACAACAGTGACACGTGTTTAATCTCTTCAGACACTGTTGAATTGGTATGTAATCATGTCTGAAGATGCACTTGAAAGAGGCAAAACACGTGCCACTGTTGTTGGCACAATACGTGGAATGATCGAAGTTATTTTGAATTTTATATACAATTTTGTATTAAAATGAACTTCCACAAAGTTACCGCCGAGTCCATCTAAAATAACGAGCAGAATGTTTTCAATTGATTTATCGATTTCTCTTCAAAAGCATTGGTGATTGTGATGTCTAAAAATTCCCTCCCACACTTCCATTCCTAAAATAACGGGGAATACGTTTTATAGACTACCTTTCCTGTCCTAATCATATCATTCTATCCAGGGGTGGGCTGGAGAGGGCTCGGAGGGGCTCGAGCGAGCCCCTTGTTAGATTTTACCACGGCCGGCGAGCCCCTTGTTATATTAAGGGAAACACTATTCTCAGATCAAATTGGTACATAACTGCAATTTCTGACTTATATATATTATCTACGACAGCTTCCAGTATACACAGTAGTACATTTTTAGCCATTTACATTGATTAGTTTATGGTAAACTGCGTATTGTTGTATATTGTAAGTGTATTAAGTAACAATCGTTTGCGTATTTAAGTATTGCATATGAGTGATAAATTGCTTTGATATTAAGCGAGCCCCTTGTTAACGTATTGGCAGCCCACCGCTGATTCTATCCCTACTACTCTCTACAAAGAAGAGAGATTGAGCAATCCAGTAAAAAACAGTTCTCACAGAAAAAAAACTTCTATTGTTATACATCCATTTGGAGGTCACATACTTAGCATTAAGAGCAGACATGGATTTAAAAAAAAAAAAGCTTATGCTCTCGTCAGAAAAATGTTAAAACTTACATTGACTTAGCTATATATACTGGCTTAGAAAAGATACACAATAAATCTGCTCAAGCATTCCAACATCCTAACTTAAATTGAAAAACATTAAATATAATAAACTAATTCAGTTTTCCTGGAACTAAAAAATATATGCGATTATTAAGTAGTATTCCAAGCCAATTAGTTTAAATGATTAGGATTATATTTTCTTCTAATTATAAATTAGCAAAATTAAAATAATTTTTAACCCTAAGATGCCGCTACGTTCACCAGTATGGCGGAATAAGTAATGCCTTGTTTGTTTTAAGAAAAAAATATTTTTTAAAACTTGTTGATCACATTTTAGCTTAGGCACTTTGGAGACCGTGCTTTTAAAATAACAAAGGTGTTGTTAAACTTTTCGTAAAATTATAGTGAATATTGAAAATTGAAATAAAAATATAAGGGTTTCTATAATTAATGCTATTTTTGAGGCCCCTAAGATTTGGAGGCCCAAAGCGCGCGCTTCTTGCGCTTATGGGGTAATCCGCCACTGCTCATGACGCAGTGTCAAAACATTTTTTTTACGTTTTAGATGTGATATTCAAGAATTTCTCTGAACAACCTTTTCTAAAAACCATGTATACACAACTGGGTGACTATATAACTTGGAAGTTAAATAATTTAAATATAATATATGAGTGCGCACGTCCAACCGCCAGAAAACTGCGGTGATTCTTGATGAACGGGGGGCTACCTGTCTCTCTATTTATATCCTTGGTGATAATTGATAGTATACCAGCAGCGAACACGCCGTGTATGCTATTCAGTGAGAAAATATTATCAAATAATAAAAAAATATCACATTGTGTTGGTCGACAGCGCTGGAGAAGATTTATTCACCGTCGTAAAACACTGACAATAATGTTATACGCAGATAATAATTGAAAGTGTTTTGATAAATTATGCAGCATAAAAGCTTCATGTCATTTGAACCCTTATTCGAGATTTGACCTCTCCACGGATTTTCTTACATTTTTTACACAGTGGTAAACATAAATTTCACAGTGTCGTTGCGTGGCAGACTGATAATGCGTTAACACTTTTGATGTGTTATAAACAATGACCTGACAAAAATAATAATATGCAAAAGTGAAAGATTCTTCTACTTAATGCTCCTTTTGTTTAATATTGTTGTAAATGAAAATGACAGTGCATGGCATTACAGCTGATATCACTGCGCCTTAATTAAATTGACAAATATTATAAAATTACATAATATTGTAACATAAAAAAAACAAAATTAAAATATAAGGACACAAAAAAATATTATTAGTATAGCAATTCAAATAAGAAAATAAAATCTGAAAATCAGTACACAATGTTTGTCGCTGAAAATCACCATTACTCTAATCCAGTGGTTCTTAAAATCGGATACGCGTACCTTTTGGGGGTGCAGGAGAAGCTTTTAGTTTAAGATATTTAATATATATATTAAAAGTACTATAATATAAACAACCTAGTCATTTAAAATTGAGCCATGTTTTGTATTTGTATGAAAATGTGTTTTTTAACGAATAAAATTAATTTCCGACATTAAAAAATCGGAATAATCTATTAAAAAGGGTACGAGAACACATTTTTAGATTCAAGAAGGTGCAGATCAAAAAGTTAAGTGCCACTGCTCTAGGCAATGCATTGCTCAGTCGAAAATCCCTTGCAACTGGTGGCTCATATGACCGACGTAAAAAAACAAGTTTTTAGAGAAAGTCTAATCCGGTTTGGATTCAAAATATTCATTTATGTGGCTTTCGACATTTGTTACGTTACGAAATTTTTTTCCACTTAGAGTGTGCTCCACAGATCTGAATACAAAATGGAGCAAGAAAATGAAGGAGCAAGATCTGAGGAATATGAAGGGTATGGTAGTACCTCCCAGTTTACCTTCTGATATTTTTCTTAGGTCATTCTTGCTTTGAGGGCGTACATTATCTTGGTGCAGACTATACACTTTCTGTTAAAAAAAACTTGGACGTTTTGCCAATGCGTTTTAAATGTAACTGCGTAGTTGAACATGGAGATTTGAGTCTATCCGATAATTCCTCAATGGTTAATCGCGGATCTGGCTTGATCAAAAATTTTAGCTTATCGTCTTTAAATTTTGATGGTTGTTCAGATTCTATTGCCCGATTAGATTCTTTGAAACCAAAATTGACATCTACGTACTGTTATATAATATCAAACAATAGGTCTACGCAAAAAAATAACTCACGAACGTGCTTATTTCATCGTGTCTGGACACGAACTGCACTCAAACGGTAGAATGCACGATTTCTTTCTGGTCTCCTTATACAAGGTCAATTTGAAGAAGCAATGGATGTCTAAAAAGGTTCGATAAGTTTTGAGTAATATGGAATATTTATTTCTTTAAAATAAGTTTTCACTGTTTCGTTTTGTAAATTTATTGAACCGGGTTTAAAAGGGAAAACTTTAGTTTTTTTTTAAGTTCCTTACAATGGCTTGGAACCGAAATAATAAATAATTTCTAGTTCAAATAAAACTGTGTTTTATTTTCTTTATTTTGTTTTATCTATATTTTTTAAATGTTATCTTCCTATTTCTTCAATATGTGTGTGTTTTTTTCCAAATTATTTTATTATTCAATATAAAGAGAACCTTCTGTTAGCCATAGTACTGTATGTTACTCTGTTAAAAAATGATAATTATTAGTTGTCATGGAAATCATATACTGTTATTTTAAATTCTCTATTTGAACTTGGAAAAAGGCTTCGTTTCGGGGGTTAAAATCTGAATAGGATACCGCTCGAAACGCATATTGCAGAAGGGGTGTAGTTTAGTACATACTTTTGTCAAATTTATTAGGTGCGCTACGGCCCCCAGGGGTGCAGTCGCCATCATTTTATTTTATATTCTCACCAAGAAGCGCCATTATGCAAAATGTTCCCGAGTGGCTTGCTTGCCAGCGCGCTCTCGGTCAGACCAAAGAAAATAAAATTACGAATATCTCAGGAAAGTGATAAATTTTCCGTCATTTAATATTATCTTGCGTTCACAAAAAAATCTTTTACTTTGTCATAATTATGAACCTGTTGTTATCCATCCATTTTTATGTCAAAAGTATAAAAGGCTTCGTCAATATAATTTTCATTGTTATATACTTTAATATAATTTTTAACAGGAAGGCGTTGAATTAATAAAAATAAAACATTTTTTTTGCGGAAATCCCACAATAATATTTAATCATTGGGACCGGTTTTGCTCATCGCAATAATTTTCAACTCGTATAGATCATATAGAGTGGTGAAAATAATTAAAAAAAATATAATTTAAGATTTCGACTGAAGGTGCTTGGTGGAATTTCAATATTAAATTTGAATCGTTCAAATTATGTACACTCCCACAGATTTTGTTACTAACGACCCGGGTTTCTCGGGCGAAACTCGGGTCGTTAGTGACAAAATCTGTGGGAGTGTACATAATTTGAACGATTCAAATTTTGAAAAAATATATCTTTTTTTTACATGATTGATTTGTTTACCTATATGGTTAAATTACGTATTTTTTTACATAAACAGATGATATGTTAAAAATAAAAAAACAATATGTTTCTAATTTAAGAATTTTACAGTATTGTAATGATCAGTTTTGCTGAGTGAGAGAACACTTACAACTAAAAGTTCAGAGTTACACCTGAAAATGCTCTATAGGCGAGCAAAAATGGCCGTAGTATTATATAAGTAAGTGTGTAATTTAAAAATTTAATTTTATAATTTGAACACATGTCAATGAAAAATGCTTCATATCTGAGCAAAATTGGTCCTGTATTGATTGTAACAAAAATGTTGGAATATGTATGATTTACCTTTTCACTATTGCTTATTTCAAATTGTTTTGATTAGATGTTTATGTAAAATATTATCGAATTTGTGTTGTGAATTATTATTAAATAAACCATTATTTTCATTTGTTGAATAAAAATGTGCGATCAATAAAACAATTGCTTTGATCGTTATAAAATTACGTATTCACTGAAATCTCACAAAAGCCAAATATTTTTCCTAAGCGTTTCTGTTATAAGGCAAAGATATTTGAAATCTTAATGATATTAGCATTGTCAATAAATTCTATGCAAATTAGTGTTTTGTTATACATTAGGCGACCAATTAGCCGGCCATTTTTCGTTTCAAAAGACTTAAAATTAAATAAACTTTGTTTTGGAAATGACGCATTTTCTCGAAAAGCCATTTTAGCTTTTAATTTTCATCAATTTTAACAAATTATAAGTTTAAATTGATATACAATGTAAAATCCAGAGAGCAACGAAGGGCAACAGGCGAGTTGGGTTGCTTTGTAAATAAGACATTCATCCAGATGTGTGAACGATTTTTTGATAAATATCTTTGAATATTGCTGCGATTGTGATATTGAAATTAAATATTCTAATGATATATTATATAGATACTACTCATACATCCGAATACGAGATGATTTAAATGAGAAAACCAATTTTATTTATTTTTGCATTATTATTATTGTGTTTTTTTTTAAATATATACTTAAATGAGAATAAATAAAAGTTTATAAATGCACATATTCGAAAACAAAATAATAATCTGGATCGTTATAGCTACGAAATTATAAATATTAAAATACATATCCGCTCTCAATGTCAACGTATCTCGACAGAAAAATTTGTACGAGAACTGCTTGTTAGTGAGTTAAGCTCAATTTCATTTTTTTTTTAAAACAGTAAGGATAAGTTAAGAATTGACTTAGGACAAGACTTGTGGTAAGCAAATCGCTTTCGAAAATCTTTTTTTATGATTGCAACAATGGAAAAGAGTATTTCTATTGAAAAAATCTGTTTGTACCGAGATTTGAGTTAGTGAGATGTGTCGCATTGCTCATTGCACTACGGACCCGATATGAACTATGAACCACATATTATTGAAATCAGATATTGAAGTGGTAAACGAAATTTGAAATTAATCTAAGCGTTGTCTTATTTGTGCTACATTATTATGTTTTTCCATAGAATAAAATAAAATTGAAAAAAATACCTCCAAAAAATTGCTATACTTTTTTTTTTGTTGAAGTAATTTTTTCAATTTTGTTTTTACTCCAAATTAACATCGAATATAAATAGTAAATGAATAAGCATATTTTTGAGAAAAATTTGAAAATTATTTTACAGTACGTTTTTTTAACGAATTATTACTCAGCTTTGGTAAGCCGAAACTGAGTGCGCTCTTTCTTATTATAAAATCTGTAATGAATGTAATATAGCTGTCGCTAAAATTTATCGACACAATTTACATAAACTAACAAATTTTGCATGAAGCAAAAAGCAGAAAAAATCTCTTTATAAATAAAAGACACGAGTAATTATGAAGTTTTTTTACAGCGACCGTGAGGGTTTTATTTTAAGTTTACTTTCCATCTGTGTGTCAGAATACGTGTGTATTAGGACTGGTTGGTTTTCAAAAACCGGTTTTTTGGCTAAATTTGTGACATTCGAAAACCGGTTTTTCAACTTCGTAACCGGTTGTGCCGAATTTTCCATAAACGAGTCTATAAACAAAAGGACAGAAAATTTGGATCTTTTATTTGATGGCTTAAAGACCATATGCCCACATCATTACCCAACGAAAGGGTACTTTTGATATCAGGAAAATTTGTTACAAAACGATCAGTGGACGCTTTGTGTTTTCTTAAATCATATTTGCTGAGAAGTAATTCCAAATAATTTCTTGTTATGTATTATTATGATTATAATAATAAACAACATTTTTGTAAAACTTCGAAAACCGGACAAAACCTGTTTTCGAAGTTTTTTCAAAAATCGGTTTTTGTATAAGCCCTAGTGTGTATCTAAATATTTTTTTTTTTTTTTAATTATTAAATATTTAGCATTACATCTTATACCAATTCGCCAAAAATTCCTAAATTGGAAATTGAAGAGACATCACAAACACCTATGTCTAAGATTTAAATAAAAAAATATACTTTTTTTTACAAAGGATATATATATCGTTATTAAAAAAAACAATAATGCATTAAATATATATTAAATACGTGTTGTTAGAAACCATATTATTTTATCCATGTCCACTCCCAATATGGAACATATAGCCTCCTAATGGAGGTATCTCAACAGAAGTTTTTTCTACGAGATCTGTTTGTTACTCTGTCGCTCAACTTCACTATTTTCAAAGCGAGTAGTAGGGAAACAAAGATAAGGCTAGAACAGGATTAGTGGTTAACTAATCGCTATTGCTACACCCAGTTATTAAAGGACCAGAGGATAAGAGGAGAAGAAATAATGTGAATTGTCATCACAAACACCCAGTCTTCGATCACAACTTTAAATTGAATAGTTCTCAAATTCACTGTATGATCTTACCGGGAATCGAACCCAGACCTGCGTGATTGTTAGAGCAAGCTCTAACCAACAAGGTACACATATTATTGATGTAATAAATTATCATAATTAGCCATAATAATATAAGCCAGACGCTCTACGAGATATTATGTCAAATTAATTAGTTTTTCTTTTGTTATTTATGGTAATTACAATAATTATAATTAAGAGTAAAATATTTTGATTTTACTAAATTGAAGCAGTTAACCTGAAACCGAGCCAGGGCAAAACAGCGGAGGATAACGAACGAAAGAGAAAGACACCGGCGAAACGAATTAGTCAGAGGGGGACACCGAATCGCGAAATTTAAAGATGCGGCTATGTTAAATTTCCTAATAAATTATACGAGATGGAAATAAATGAATTTTGTAAGGGTAAAAATAATGATGTCATTTAATGAATGAAAAAAATATCGCTTGTTAGGGAAAGGGTGAAAGTACGCGAACGAAGGGACAAAAAAATAATGGTTAGAGATTATAATGATTGTTTCATTTCAACTGAAAATAAGTTAAATGGGCTCCGAATAATTGCTTGATTCCCATTATTTTTTTCCCCAATAATATGAGTTACAAATGGCTAAATGCGTTCTCAGAAATTCCTTCCACGATAAGTGCTTACATAACGCATTTGACATTTAATTAATTTTTCCAGGTAAGTAAAAAATTCAATTAAATTAAATAATTAATGCTGGAAATTTTATTAAAATAGGTAAATTAAAACCTTTTTAAACTTTTCTTTTTCGAAAAAGGTTGACAGTTTAATAGTAAAATATATTATTCCATAAAGCGTTTATATTAAATGGAAAAAAATGTATTAAAATATTCATTTGAAAACGTTTGAAGATTATAGGCTCTTTCCTTTATGTACACACGTATCGTTTTAAACTGTCTTAAACCAAAGTTCAAATCCCTGAAATGATTATTTTGATTTGCATTATTGTTGTTGAAAACGAATTCTCTTTTTTCCTTATCTTTTATTAAATAGAGGTAACAACTAAACCTTGATAAATTTGAACTGTTATTTCGGAATATTTGTAACATAAAAAATAGCATTGTTTAAATACATACATTTTTTAATAAAATAAAAAAAAAACGAAAATTAACTATGTATGTATTATATTTTCCTATGCTCAGGTATTTCATACACTTCAAGTATTTTTGGTCTACTGTCTATATCAGTGGTTCTCAAACTTTTTAGAATTTATTAAATGGCTGTGCCTTTAAAAAATGTTCATTCTCTTATATTAAAAATAAAAATCAACACTATTTTATGAAAACTGAGGGCTCCAAATACTTTGCACATGGGTACCAAATAGCCACGGCGTAGCACGTACCACACGTAGGTTGCTGTGAATATATTTTTTTTGTAATCAGTTATTTATTCAGAAAATATAATATATTTTTTTAAGTTAAAATTTTAATGAGATTAATGCATCTGCTTTGCCTGAACCAGTTATTTTATGTTTGTTTTTGTTTTGTCCAGTGTAACTCTCATGTCATTCGTCGCGTCTTATTTGTTTCGTGATATTTTTTTAAGAGTAAGTAGTGTTCCACTGCAATATTTTTTACGGAAAATATTTAATCAATATTCATGAATTAAATTGTCATCCAAAGGTAGAAATAATGGTTGGTAAAAATACGTTTTTGTCAAAAATAAATGTGAAAGTCGACTCAAAAATACAAAAACACCGGTTTATAAATATTTATTGATGATAAAATATATCCAGAGGAATTTTACATGCTATAATTAAAAAATATAAATAGTAAAACTATGTGATATTCCCCTAGGAGACCGCGGACCACAGTTTGAAAACCATTGGACTATAAATCCACCCATATTGATTGACAAGACTGTTTGATATAATTTTAAAATTGTAAAATATCTTTGCAAAACGTTTTGTCACGAATTTAAGCTTAAAAAGAATCAACAATGAACCTACAAGCAATTAACGTACGGGTAACCCACACGTTTACAAAGGCAGCCATTACATTTCCCAACTTCCATCAAGGCCGTTTATTTGATTACAAGTTTTTCTTCTCTTTTCTTATCCTGTCCAAAAAGAGACGTTTAACGACTTTGTTTTAAACATATATTCAATTCACAAACGATTGCATCTATGAATATGTCGCGAATGTAGAGAATGGAATGGTTTTAGTTGCTATAATCTTAACATAATGTTATATATTTGTATTAACTGTCCGCTGTTACACTGTCGTATTTCCATTCGCTATCATAATCATAACACATTTATTTTTACGTAAGTTTGAAATCATTCAGAATAATATAAATCATAACAAAATCTTAACTAAGTAAGTAAATAAAAATATGAATTTAGATAATTTAACAGTTTCTTAATTATTTACTGATTGCTATTAAATAATATTTGAACATAAAATGTTTAATGTATAAAATAATATATTTTTATACCATACAATTGTTACGATAAAAAAACAAGGTGCAGTAAGCATTATTTGGGTTCTCAATTCTAATTAGGTGTTTAGTATATATATATTTAGATAGAATGATAATGGCATGACGCTGAAATATCTAGCAACAATATTACAGCTTCGCCAATTTTTTGAAAACCAAAAACGATGCTATTTGGAGTAAGAGGTTGAATATAGAAACCCTTATGTTGAAAATAATTAAAAAGATATCCGTAAATTCCCAGGTTTTTGAAATCTGTTGACGACTGAAATGAGCTAGCGACCTAAAAAAAGTGTTTCACCTTCTGTTGTAGATTATTTTTGAATCTCTCATTTTGTAACTTTTGTTGCAATGATCCATTCCAGGATCCTGAAAGCCCACATCCCTAAATAATTATAAATCCCGAAATTATCGAAAAATCTCAAACAATTGTGATGAATGATCAATCCCGGGACCTCGGGATACAAAAGATTGTTAATCCCGAAATCCCATAATTATAATATTAACGTTCGATTTTTAAAATATTCTCATTTATAAAAGTGTTTCTAAATGATTCTCAGAAATATATAGATTTTTTAAAAATGTTATTATGATTCTATTAAATTTTGTCTCTTTATTAATTATATACGAGAAAATTACTGGAAAGACGGCAGCCTCCATGTTTTGTCGAAAATGATTTAGATATGTCATCGTGAAAAGCTGGCAATTCCGCATATAGAAAGATTTTTTTTAAGCATTATTATTTACATTTGTGAAAAATTAAAATCAAGTTTATTTATGTATGTATAAGTATTTTTAACATTACTTTTTAGAAGTTTTAACTGATTTACCAACACTTTAGGATTATGAAAACTGTCGCCTTTGTTTCTCGAGTTATCATATATATATTAACACACTGTTTTTTTTGTAAATATGTAAACATATAAAATATAAGCCGCTGCCATGAAATAATTTGATGTCAACATGCTTAATTAATATATTAAAAGTTACATCTGGACAACGGGACACGTCTCAGTTAGTACAGACATTTTATATTAATACAATTAGCGAATGTAAATTCAAGAATAAAACCAGCCGGGTTAGTAAAGGGTACTGACTACTGACGAATCAGAACAAAGCCCATTTTATAATATTTCGAATGGCTTCTGTATTTCATTCAGAAATCAGCTTAATTGTGAATAATTAATTTGTGAATAAATACAGTTTAATTTGAAGGAAAATGGATTTTGACTAACAGCCAAGAATGGAAATATGAAGCATTAAAATATGGTTATTTTGGTTATTCGCTGTTTGTGTGTATAAATACTTAATAAATATTATTTGTGAATTGAATTACACACTTTCGTGACAAATATTATAAACAAAATGAATATTTTAATAACTCCATCATCAACATTTTTAAAGAGTTAAAAAAAAACAATGATCACAAGTTAATTGGAAAACAAATATTTTAAGCAACGACAAATAAATGTTGATCCCAATAATTGAATTTACTTTTTCTTTTTGTAGAATCAACAAAGTATTATGCCAAGAACTAAGTAAATCTTCTTCAAATATTTTTGATGGATTCGGCGGTGGCTTTGTGAGAGTTCATTTTTAATATTTAAGGTTGTGTAAAAAAATGTGATACGTTACATTAACACTACACATCGACAATTATTAACAAAAATAAACATTAGTAAATACTATTCTCCGGGTCCTATGGCGCAGCGGTTAGTGTTGTAAGCTTCCGTGCCAGACCTCACGGGTTCGAGTCCCAGTACGAAAAGCATTTTTTCGATCGATTTATCGATTTCTGTTCGACGGCATGGGTGTTTGTAATGTCCCTTCCACCATTTCCTATCCTCAAACAACTGTGCGTAGCGAGAGCGATTAATTTACCACTAGTCCTGTCATAGCCTCATCCTTCTATATCCCTACTACTCTCTTTGAAAACAAGAGAGGTTGAGCGACCGAGTAACAAACAGTTCTTTTAGAAAATCTTCTGTTGAGATACCTCCATTAAGAGGCCATATACTCCACACTGAGAGCGGACATGGATAAAAAAAAACTGTTTTAAAAAAGACAGGCCGCTCACCATTACGTATTAACATATGTAATAAGTAACATTCCACCATAATGCGTTCAGTAGAAAAGAAAAAAGTCAAACATCTATGTTTTAGTTTTATTAGTTAAGAATTACATATAGGTTTTAGTATATTAGTAAATATCCGTATGATAGTTTGTTTGGAAGCAAAATACGTGTTACAATTTGTTACACAATCCATGGAATAAGAAAAAAATTGGTTTGCATTCAGTACATAGTTCAAATGTTATTTTACGGATTGGGTAGTATTTACAGAAGGATGGCACTCGGAAAAAAAAACAATTTTTGGCTTATCGCTCCAGTTGTACTCCGTTTTCATGACCGGATGGGTGGAAAGAAATTGATAGAAAGAATTTTGAACGAAGCGTTGACCAGTCAGCTACATGACCAGAGCTATAACAATAATTGTTTTTGTCTTACGATACCATCAAGAAACGATATAGCCGACACAATATTGTAAAATAAAAATCAACAGGTAATTTGTCAATCGCAATTAATGTTTTGTTGGTAAAATTATTCTGTTTGTCATTATTTGTCTGAGTAACAATCTCATATTAGTGAAAATATAAATATTATTTTTTGCCATATTCCCGGTAAAATTTTATAAAATTTTAATTGTGTCACGAAAAACGATTGTCATATTGTTGGCTGCAGTCTGCGCTATAAATGGTTGGCCCTGTTATTTTTCTGTGTAAATTAAAAAGTTATTTAATTATACATTGAATTCAAGTTGAATTTTTTCAAGGACCATTTACACCCACGAAACGAGTAATATAATAAGAATGAAGGCTTTCACAAATACCGAGAAATAATAAAGTATGTAATGAATTTTATCGTTATACTTTTTAAAGTTACGAGTACATTTCTAAAAAAAGATCTTATTAATAATTCCATTGTATTATATAAAGATTTTTTTTATAAAGGTGTGGATGTTTATTATCAGAAAAACGTTCTGATATTTGATGAATTTAAATTTGATGTATTTCGCTAAATATTGATCGGTATGGCCATGTGAGATTTTTTTAATTAAGTGGGGTGAGATTTAAATCTCAAAATGCAAAAATAGGGAGTGAGTAGTTTTATACATTGTTGAAGAAGAACCATTTTAAGTTCTTATTCCTAAAAGCTAAATTTAGATACTAATTTGTTGTAATCAAAACATCCAGTGAAATATATTTAAGGCCAGTATCAAACACAGCCAAGTCAGTTTCACTTCACATTTCAGGAGAGCCGAAAGTTCAAACACTAAACGTGACCTTAATAATGTTAATTGTTAAAAACTGAATGACTAAGATTCTGAATTAAAACAGTTTTTGTTTATTTTAAAAAATAATTTTAAATAATCCTTTAAAATGCCGTTTTTCCCCATTGGAAAAGGACATAGTTTTAAAGATGCTTAAAAGCGCTATAAATTAAAAAATGTTTGTTGTTTGGACGACAATGTAAATATTATAATAAAACCTACATATCATATACCATATAATCCGACAAATGCATTATCGTGGTATCCATTGACCGTAAATTTCACATAAAATGTATGCTGACATTTTATTGACATCATTTTATTATATGGCACTATAAAGAAATTTATTGTTCAGATCAAAGTGTATTTATATAAAAAAGTTTGGATAAAGCTAAACTTTTTAGTTAGTATTCTGAGTTTATCTCAGCAGATAGTTTTCTCTCTCGTTTTTGAAGAGATCGGGAATAGAAAGCAGAAGATTTGAGCGGACGCGTTTTTGAGTTGCTCTGGTCCAGTACGTAGTAATTAAAGTATTTAATCCCGAACCCTTTTCTGATTCAAGACTTCGGGATTTCCAATTATTTCGGGATCACTGGGTAAAGGGGAGAAATTGAAATATTCGAAAATATTGAAATAATTGATGATTTTTTTTATATTAACCCCTTCCGGTTCTATGTCGAATCTCATTCGACAGCAGTTTTATTCTGGTGGGTCCTATGTCGAATGTCATTTGACATTTTTTTTTTATTATTAGTATTGAGTTAAAATTAGTTCAAATATATTGAATATTTTTTTTCTCACTCTTATCTATTACAACGGTATTCTGAGCAGAGAATTAAATGGTTTTTAAGAACATTTAAAACTGTCTTGCTGCAATGGATACAAAAGGGTCGTTTTAGGGGCTTGGCGTTCTGCATTTTTCTCTCCGACAGTTACGCTTGCCACGTGCACTTGAAAACTATAACCGAAATTTGCTCTTCAAATAATTCTAAATTTGCGAAAATGCCTAAAATCTCGAAAAAAAGAAACTTGATTCATATATTGTATGACATGCTTGAACTATGAATGTTTTCACCGTTATCAAACTTTAGAAGTTTTTAAATTATAAATAATAAGGTCACTATTGCATATATAATATTTAGAAATAAAAAAAATATTGTTACTCTAATAAAATGAAAATATTAGTAATACCCTTGTACTACTGTAAATCAATTATGGACCTGGTGGAATGTTCCAGAACATGATTCGACTTCCCAAAGAATTAAAAAAGTAAGGTTATTTATCACAGGGTAGTGTTGCCGTTTCCCAAATAATTTAAGTGTTACAAAGTGTCAATTATATTATTTTCGTTCTAAAGATGTCTGTGCTCCAGATCCTTTAGTTCTCCTGGTGAAACTCCATTGTTCCACTGCTCCGTACTCATACCCCAAGCTCCGTTCCAACGCTTTGATAGACACGTAAAACTAAGACGTCACAAGTGGCTAGGTTATTGCTCGACCTGCGCCATTTTTAGGATAAGATGTGTAGGAAAGATTTTTGACATAACAGACATCCATGATTTCGATCATTAATCCACAAAACAATTGAAAAATTCCACGAACGAGTCAAAAATTTCAGTATAACCATTTTTTGGAAACTTAAACAGTTTTTTTCATTGCTGTTATGTTGTAGTAAGCTATCGTACCGAGAGGTTACCAGAAGATAAATTACATGTAAAATTTTATGACACATGACGTTTTTCGTTTATTTCAATCTTGTGAATACTTTTTACGTTAACTCCAGTAAAATATAATATTATTTGGTTGTCCAGCTACCATCTATTATGTGATTAGTAATGAGACCATAGACTTTAAAGTGCAGTAACCATCAATAAATGATACGAGTTTATTGCTTCTGTAAATATATCAAATTAATAAATATATTAAACTAGTGAGTACCCGAGTAGGATGTGTTGCAATGCCACTCCAAGTAATAAAGTGTTCTTGTTTTAATTCGGTTTATTCAAGTGATTTTGATACGTAGCAAAGTATTGCATATAATTGCATAGGAATGATAAAAAAACTTACTGCTTTCCCAGAACACGGAGAATCGCTTTGATATAAAGCGAGCCCCATTGTCAACGTATTGGAAGCCCATTGATAGCTCTACTAATTCAGAAACCTTTGCGGGCGTCCGCACAATAATTCGTCAAAGTTTCATATCAATCGGATGAACGTAAAGGAACGCATACGGGACGATCAAACAAACATTCATTTTTATATATACAGTCAATCCTCTTTTATGCGGTAGATGCGTTCCACGAAAAAAAATCGCACAAAAAAAGACTTCCATACAAAAAGTAGGGATGCGTTCCATGAATTTTAAAATCCGCATAACTTTGAAACAGAGAGTTAAAATATACCCAAAATCGCATAGAAAAGTATAGGAAAATTAGGGGAAAAACACGGGTTAGTATAATACAAATGTAGTAATTGTGGCTAACCACTTATTGTATCCTGGCGTTATTTTTATATTCTTAATCTCCTCTAAATGTTTAAACCTTAAATATATGGAAAGATTGAGCAACTGAGTAACAAGCAGTTCTCGTAGAAACACTTTTGTTCAGATAAACTCCATTCGAGGTTCATATACTTCACATTGGGAGAGGACAAGGTAAAAAAAAGTGTAAAATGAAAAACGCTCTACAGAATTTTGTAAAATATGGACTATAAGAACAGTGAATGTAGGCGCAACAGTTACATTAAAGCCATACCAACCGTAAAAATCAAATAAAAAATCATGTTAAGCAATTAGTGTGCCATAATAAGTATCTAAATTTGAGAATACTACCGATAGAGATTGATGACATCTCAAAAGAAGTTGCTGTATGTTTTTTCTCGATTAATAATAAAATGATTTGATAAGGACGGGCTATCTGTATTACTTCAATACTGAAACACAAAGTTGAAATGAAAAATAACGGCATTTCAAATCTCCAGAGCGTAAATTAGTTAATTTGTTAAAAAACTAATGTAGTTTTGACCTGAAAATATTTCCAGCAAATATATGAAATTAGTGTGCCATTATTATGCGAAACTGATTATGAACTTTAAAAAAACTGAGTAATCATTACAGAAAGTGTGTTTTTTAGGTGTAATTATTAAACAAGAATTTATTCAAATTGGAGTATTTGTGTAGCCTAAGCTATTATTAGCCTCGCCTTTTAAGATCATATTATAATTCAGCGAAAAAAAAGAAAATAAGTCGTATTTTTTATTTGTTAATTTTGTTTTTTTTTTACTACACCTCTTTTGGAATTTATAAATTATGTAAGAACTGCAGCCTGTGGTAAAAATAATTGAAAATTGATAATTAATAAAGAGAAATTATTTCTTGGTTATTTATAAATTTACTATAAAAATCAACGTAATATAGCAAATTATGTGAATGACGACGTGGGCGATAAGTTGAAAAAGTTTTCTATTCTTAAAAGAACCTAATTAAAAATAAGTAATTTAGTTATTTCTCCTGATTTGATATTGTTTTATAAATATTTTATTATCGTGATGTTAAAAGACTTAAAATAAAATTATTTTAAAAAGAAAACAAGCTTTTTTTTGTAGAGTCAAATTAATATTTAATGTAACAACAATTCATTTTTAATTTACGAAAATCTTCTTCTAAACCAGGTTAAGATTTTAAAGAAAGAAGTGTTTATAAATCAATTTACCATTTTTTTCTTTATTAGATATCAAATTTATGGAGCTTCAAGTACCACTAGCGTCAAGGTCCCTCCAGTCAACTTCATCGATAAAGTTTATGAAAAATTGTAAATTGCATCCCCTTACCATCGTTTGCAGACAGAAGGGCGCGATCACTACAGAGATAAGAAGTTCACGGGAACTCCATATGCATTAATTTGAAAATCACATTCCATATGCTTCCTCCATACTATATCCGTACATTTTACACACATACAGTACACAAAAAATTCAAACAAACATAAGATCTATGGAGGGTCGTCGAGCAGAACTGCTCTAGGTCTAAAACGATTCTCAGGCAGTGTCTCGTCATAGTTGTGGAGATTAGAGATCGTTGGGTTATCAATTTACCATAGTTAGTGTGAAGAGCTTCTTCAAGAGGCGAAACACAAGTCACCACAATCAGTGGAATAATAAAGGTATTTTTTTTTAATTTAAAAAAATGCTTATTTACTGTACATCACATTTAACAAGAGGCTCGCGCAAGCTCCTCTGAAACCCTCCATCCCCCCTGACTCATATGTAACGACGTCAGAAATAAACTAAATATCGAAGGAAATAGTCATTGAAGATACTATTAGAAGATCACTTTTAAGGTAATCACTGTCAACACTAGGTAAAAATAAAACACTCTTTTGTACTAATTTTAATTTTGTTTTTTATCATTAGGACCGGTTGTGGTCATTGCGAGTTGATAATGTTTGTCGTGAGGAAACGGATCCTGATCGTATAAAATACAAGTGTAATAAGTATAAAAGGATGTTTTTTTTTTATACTATTCAAAGATGAAAATTGTATTCGCTACTTAGTAGCTTAGAGCGTGTGGAATGCGAATGAAGAATTGCAGTAGAAACTGTTTCCTTTTTGAGATTACAATCTTTAACCACGCAAAAGTTCTTCCCACTGGACTAATAGACAGGCGATAGTATTGGTTTTTGTTGCTTGATAAATATCATGATAATCTCTTTTTTTATAATTTCGTTTCGAGTTAAATTACTTAAGAAAAAAATGAATTGACAAACATACCGTATTGAATAAAAAAAGTTTTTTTCCCACTGTGCCACTGCACGTTTCGCCCCATACAAAATTATGATCAGTGTTTTTAACATTTTTCAGTGCGCACTTTTTTCGCGAATTTAATTTTTCATTTTTTTATTGTACCTACTGCAAAGCGGTAAAATGGAATTGGAAAAATAGCATTGGAAAAAATACTGCATCTCATATCAACAATGCCGTTAGTCCGCGCAATTTGGCACGGGACAACGACTCTTGTGCGAAGAAACGCAAGGGTGATCGGTCGAGTTTGGGCAATATTTCGATGGTGCGATTCGGATAGGAAAATTACAGAATAGCAATGGAATAAATTGGTACCTAGGTTTGCAGAAAAAGCTTCGGGGATTTGACGTTCGGACTTACACACACTACGGCAGACGTACACACACATGTAAAAAACACAAACACAATCATCATCTGGTGTTGGAAAAAGTACCGGTGTCAAAGGGTTAACGTTTTATTAAAATTTGTGGCTATCTTTTATTGAACAAATGTTGCTATTTTAAATTTATTTATAAATAGTCCAAAAATTGTTTTATTTATATTTCTCCGTTTGTTTTTATTCATAAATAATTCTCCATGAAAATATGCAAAAAATCATCAATGATGATTAGGTATTGCACTATTTTGACATTTTATAGGTTTAAAGAGGCATCAAAAAGGTTACTTAAAAACAATCCTTTTCATTTAATTAAACCCTAAATAATTACAAAATGTATTTAAAAAAGTTTTTTAATTTAGAATACATTAAAATATAACATCAGGTATCAATAAAACATGAATAATTGAGTAACATCGGCAAACATAAAATCGAAATGAAAAAGTATGGAAACTCAGCCAGAACACTAATTTGATAATGGTCTCAAGATTTTCGCCTATACCTAGCATCGCTACAGACTAACACATTATAACTAGTTTTAAGAATAAAGCGAAACAAACTTTATTTTAATTTAGTCTTTTATACACTATATATAATTTATAACGCTTCCTTAAAAATATATATAATTGACAGGATTCAAAAATGATTTATTTAAAATTTCTTTGGTTTTAAAAGAAGTGTTACAAGCGACACCTATCTTTTGAATAACAATACAACAATTTTGGTGACCAAGATCAAGTATTATTTTTTACTCTATTGACTTGAGAAATTATTTTAATACAGAATTTTTCACCTTTTTGCAAACCCACGTTTTTTAATTAAATACACATTGAATAAATAAATAAATCTAAAAATCTTTATATTAAAATTGAAACATGTATTATATATTATTATTTTAAACTTCATAATAATGATGATATTCTGTAAAGTAAATACATATTCAGTTGTCAATTAAAAGAATATTTTGTATTGGCAACTATGTATTAAAAATTTGAAGTATTATATAATTCTACAATAGAAACAATAATTAGGTACTTAAATATCTATACAGTTTTAACAAATACATTTTAGTAACTGTCACATTAACCAGTACGTAGAATTGTTCTACAGTAAGATTTTTTTAATTAGTTTCACTTATTATTATGAAAAAATATTATAATTTAATTCTGTTCATACAGAAGTCTATGCGACAATTTTTTTTCATCTTCCTCACAATATTTTGGTATGTAATATTCGACCCTCTGGTTTATCGAAAACTCTACCACTAATTTGTAAACATATTTCTTTTTTATTTATTGAGTACGTTATCGGTTTCATTACATCTAGTATTTTGAAATGTAGCTTATATTAATGAATCATACAACATTTAAAGTATATAAGCTCACACAAGAGCTCCCAAAATGGATGACATTTTACTTTTAAAAAATAGTATTATTATTATGGCAGAAAAGTGCTACAGGGACTGTATCTAGAAATGAATCGAGAATTGATTTCAACAGCGAAAGGTTTAGCAATTAAATTGACAATCAGTGCTTGTACAACCAACTTCTCTCGAAATACCCTATCGAATAAAAAAAATACTCCATAATAAATATTCAGTTGGGAACCCCTCCAGTGTACGCTTATAATGTATTTTACGAAATTAAGCTGCGACACCATAATTGTTTATCGTTTATACATGCAGAAAAAAATAAGGTATATAATCTTATCCTAAAACTTATTTTACTAATGTTTCCAAATGCACTCCACACTACCTTAGACTTCCAAACGATTTCTTCAGATATCTTTCGCTTTCCTTAAAGTTGTTTTTATACAAAATATGTACTGACTGCTTAAAATAAAAAAATGGATATTATATATTATTTTTATTACAAACAAATTGAAAAAAGAAACATTGATCGGCAAAAATTCGTTAATTTTATAAAAATTCATGACGAGAACCTAATCGAATATTCTTTAATGCATTTGGGCCTTTTCCGTGTGTACGCACATACAAAAAAAAGTGGACAAACACCCCTTCACATATACAAGCGAAAACACTAACACAAACATACACACGAGCGCGGGAAAATAAATTAAAAATGGCGGAGCCCAATGGCAATCCTTTGTATTTTTTCTGTTGTTTTCTAATTACACAGGGACAGCTGGATGAATTAAATTCGTTTCGTCCATCAGTGTGGAGATACGATATATATTGTTGAAATACCTCCGAATTCTCCCTTTTCGTCGTCATAATGTATTTCCTATGATGGCTGCCCACCCACTGATGGGATAATTTTCATCAAAAATATCACTAAGGACATCTATAAAGAAAATTTCAAACAACATATTTTTAAACGTTCGAATTTTACTCGAATGACACAAAAAAAATAACTGTAGTTGACAAAACGACATTGAAAAATTACAATATAATAAGACTATTATAGTAAAGTTCGAAATTGATAATGTATGATTATTGTGCAAAATGGACAAGGAAAAATGAATTGTGTGAAATAACAATAAACTTCAATTGAAAAATGGCTGGCTGCACCTCGGAAAAATACGCACTTTTGTCTAAAAAAACAAGTATCTATTAAATGCTGAGAAAGTATTCATGTTTCATATTTGTTTTTAGATAATCTGGTTCGAGAAAAGAATATACTAACGTTCATTTTGATGCACTGGTGTGAAATGAAGCAGAGATTGTATTCGTCCGAAGGTTGATTAATGCTTTTGATTTCAATTGACTTGAGATATGTTTTAGCAAATTATCTTAGGTAAGGTAAACTTGAATCGAATTGCAACATACTAATATATGTGTCAAGTTTTTTGAAAACATGTTTGACTTAAGCAGAATTTATAATCTTTCAGCCGTTCAACGGAGAATAAATACGGAGTACAAAAAGACTAGTAGCTTGCGTTCTTTTGATTCATAATTTTAGATATTCATGCTTTCGGATGCAAAATTAATCTTTGGTCTGCAAGAAAAACATACAGCCTCTATTGAAATTTACCTCTCGGTCGTGAGATTGATTAAAATAATTAAATATGTTATCTTGTTTTGAAAATGAGAAACATATGAATTCCTATAAAATCGCGTGAAAAGACTAATAACACTGATGTATCCAATATTTCAAATAGCTATCAATATGTATTGAATTTGTAGACAGTGCATTCAATTGATAAAAACCATAAAAAAAGTCTTCGAAAATCGTGTACGGACATAATTTTTTTGGCTACATGCATACATGCATGTAGAATTGTCTATGGTCTGCGAGAAAATCTCACAAGCCCGCTATTTTCAAACAAATAGTTTGATGTCATTATTTTCAATTCTATTCGAATGGCAAATTCGTTCAGATTCTCAGTCGTATTTGTGTCTGGTTTGAATAGTGGTATTTCGAAAAGGACATTAATATTTGCTGTGAGATGAGCTTTAACTTAATGTTATTACATTTTTAGTTGTAAATAAGTTATATTTTTAACGGCTGTTTCTTGTAGGTTCCAGATGGCTTCTAAAACTATCTCGTATTGACTGCCTTTAGATTTTTTTTCATAAAATATGCATATTTCGATAAATACAACAATTGGACTCTCTAGAGGAGAAGTGAATAATTTTTTTTCTTGGAATTTTAAGTACAAAGACGTCTTTATTTATTGTTTTGGTGGATTGCATTTTTATTCAACGGAGATAACACTACTGCAATTTGTATTAACTGAGGATACTTCAATTTTACGATACTTTAAGACGTGTAGAATATTACAACGCATCTAACTTATTTTTCTAAAATACCACTGGCTCGCTTCCTTCGTATAATTTACACAGTTTATTTACCTTGATACTTTCGTATTATTGTGACTTATTACATTTCCACGTTCATATCATTCCGAATGTCTGGAAAGAGCCGAATTATGAAACCGATAATTATAAAATTTTTAAAAAATGTCTTTTATAAGACATTAGACTGCCAAGTACTGAACTGAGATGTTTAATATAAATTTTTAATTCGATAATAGAAGCACAACTTTTTACTGATTGTCATTATTACTATGCTTAATTAATTATACGAATCAGACCAATTTTTAATAAGCTCTTTGTTCAGACAGTATAATGTTAGATAGTTATGTTTACTGTATCCATTTTAAACTGCAGTCACAGAATTTCATCAGTCTATCTGATAACCATATTTGTTTTGGGGCTTCTGCTTTATTTTGCATTGATTACCTAGTCTACTCTTGTGGCCTGCCTCTCGCTAGTTGAGCTCGTAACGAGATCTTAGAAACAGTGTTAGAAAGTTATATAATGATAGACTCGATTCATTACAACTTGTTTTGCAGACAAATAACTATCATTACATAATTTATAAATTGGCGCTAAAGACCATGACAGTCAATACGTGATTGCATGATTGCTTTCCAGAATCTGATACTGAGATTTTTCTTTCACTCAAGACACAGTTACCAATTCAGCGCGTAATTTTGCGAGGGTAGCCAAAGATTCGTGCTGTCTTCCAGATAGCCATTAAAAACACCATTTTAAATTTATCGGAACAACTTCCGTGATACTAAATACTAAGTATTTTTGATAATATTATATTTATTTTAAATGAATCGGTAATCGTCATACAAAGATTAGATATTGTCCACAAATAAATCTGATGATTTTGACCGCAGGTTTTCGAGATGGATTGTAAGACCGATCTGCCAAAATTAAAGATGTCGTAGTTTGATTAAACTTTGTAATAATGTATATGTGATGACGTTTGTACAATGTAGTGTGTATAGATTTGAAGATTGATTTGAAAAGATTATTTTCATTTCGGAAGGGCTCCATTTAAGAAACTTTCATTAGATATGAGAAGTCGATGAAAACGATTAAATGAAAAACTTGCACTCGGTTAAAATACCACTTCTGAGGACCAAGCGAGGCCATGGATTTCTTACCTCTCACCAACGCCTTTCAACATAGATAAATAGTCGTTGGTATTTGCTTTCCTCAAACTGGATAATATTTAAAATAGTCAGTAAGTGGTAGAAGTAAAATGATCATTTATTATTAAAAGATATTTCCTTTAAATTGAAAATACTCTTTCTAAAATATCATATATTTTTAAATACATCGTTATAATTTTCCTAGACACGAAAACTTGCTCTGAAAATGTTATTAGAACAAATTTAATTATTAACATATAACAGAGATATTAAAATAATTCTCAGAGGGAAATATTTTTTAATTATCTCCATGCCAGTGCCAGATAGTAAAATATTCAATTATTAACAACGCTATAGTTAAGGCAATAATTTTACATAATTAGTGATGATAGTTTTTGTATTATAATTGAAATTTATATTACAAAAAGGATTTTGTTGATTTTTATACAACGGTATTTTTTAAAATAAAATACTTAAGACATAATTGTAATTATTTCGTGGATATTATTTATATTTTATTTAATTGTCAAATTATTTTTAAGACCATAAGAATCCCACGAAATGTAAAATTCTACTGTTTTTTTTAATATGATATAAGTTAATAATTGAATTATAACAAAAGTTTTAGACATCTAAACAAGTATTAAATATAATATTCACTCATAACTGAAGTTATTTGCATTCTTATAAAAGATTTTTTATTCTTTATTTAGAAAGGCTACACAACAGAGTATTTTGATGTACTAAGTATATTAATGAGATTGTAAAATGCTCGGAAGACATTTTCTGAGAAAATTAATTAACGAAACAAACCCAAAGTGTTATATTAAAAATCGTCTACCAACTAAGTAAATACTACATTTCAAATAACTATGATTCGCGCTCACTTGGAGTTACTTTATACCGACTAAATTATATAATATAATAATATCATATTATATATATATTTTTTTTTATCAGGACCGGGATTGTTTATCGCAAGCACCATCAAATCTGAAAAAATGTGAAAATACTACAAAAAGTGTTGTCAATGTTTTTGAACCAAGAATTGACAGTGTAAAAAGTGCCAAAATCATATTCATTTGATTAAAAATGGAAGGTAAGATTTATACAGGTGTTGTCTATTTTAGCGTCTTGTAGTGAACAAGTCGGGTTTCGAAAAGGTTTTTTTATTTAGGCGGTCAGCTGGTAACGTATCGATTATATAATTAAACCAAAAGCTTATATTGTAATTCCTGACGAATTTATTATTTGATCACAAAACGGAAGATATTTTAAATTAATTTATCGTTAAGGTGATAATATTTCAAGAAAATCGACATGAAAATTGATAATAAACAGTTTGTATTTTACAATAAACTGATAATAAACAGTTTGTATTCCCCCTCCCACCCATCCTATCTTATGAACGGGGCGTATCGAAAGCGATTAGCTAACCACTAGTCCTGTCCTAGCCCTTTCCTTCTATTCCTACTCTCTTAAAAGAGAGGTTGAGCAACTGAGTAACAAGCAGTTCTCGTAGAAACATTTTCTGTTGAGATAAACTCCATTAGGAGTCCATATGCTCCATATTAGGAGCGGACATGGTAAAAAAAAAAAAAAAATTAAAAAATGAAAATAAAATGCAGATTTATTTCAAATAAACTTTAGTAATGCGCTGAAGTCTTCATAAATTGTTCCAAAGAAACTATTAGTTATTTTAAAAAATCTTAAAGCTATAAATAGTAAAACCGATTTATTTAGTTATATCTTTCTATATATTTTTTATTTATATCACGAATGACGATATTGTGGTGACAGGATAGCATGAAAACGCATGGGAAATTTATGTTTTGCTTATTGGTCAACAACACTGTACTACGCGTGTATATCACAGCCTGGATCGGTACGTAATTTTTGTTATGGAGACATAAGGGCTTCATGATCGAAATGTCTGGAACAATGATGTCCACACGTAAACCTTTCATTTCCTCATCCTTCCACTGACATCGTAGACACCCTTGCTCGGCGAACCCTTCATATTTTGCAATAATTTGCGCGAAACAAACCCCATTCGATATATACCGCAGGGGGTCTTTCAGATTTACTTTGAGCAAGAGTTGGCATTTTAAATCCAAATTCGAACTCGAATTAATTTAGGTATTCTTTTTAGACTCGTTGGAATGAAAATGATGTCAATATATTGTCTAGCACATTTTCGTTAGTAGGTAATTTAATTCTAAAATAATATTTCATAATTACATTTTTACACTGTCGGTTAGCCGGACCACTTAACCTTTCAATGGACGGTTCGTTTTTGAAATCTCGATAAATTGATTACCCAAAAATCATTAATAATAGAAAAAATAGTTATTTCTGATAGCCGTATCTTTGAAAGAATAGATAGAAAAGTATAGACAGTCTGAAAGCTTTTCATGATATCAAAACTAGTTTGTATTAAAATAGTTTATCAACCAACATAATATGAGTCCTCGAGAGGTGAAGTGAGCCAACTAGTAAAATGATAAACTTTATACAATCAATGGTACAATCACGTCTTTATTTGGTGTTTTGGAGGATTGCATATTTTTATTTTACGAAGATAACACTATTGCAATGTGTATTAACTGAAGTAAATTTAATATAAAATAAGTTCGATTATTCCACGTATTGTGCTACAAACTGTGACACGTGTTTCGCCTCTTTCAGAGGCATATTCAGACAGACTTACTTTCACAAATGCTTGCTTAAGTACGAATGATTTCATTTTACTATTATTATATATTATAAAAATAAAAATGGGAGGCAATGAGGGGATGATAGAAAAACAAAAAAACAATAATGGTAATACAAATGACATTTACATTAAGAAATGATTAACTAATGAGTTGCATTTTATATTAAAATGAACTTCCAGAAAGTTACCGCCGAATCTATCGAAAGAAGTAAATTCACTTTCATTATACTTTAAGACGTGTAGAATATTAAAACACATCTACTTTTTATGGAGGTGATGGAATGAAATAGTTCTACCAAGAAAGTTGAATTAATATTGCTTTTAAAATTAAATTATCACCAAGCGAAAAAAATAAGTAATCACGATATAAACTATTATAAATTATTCCACCATTCTAATTTTTTTAAAATTGTAAATAAATGTTTTTAGCTGGTATTGACTTTTCCAAAGATTTCCTAGTGATTACGTTTACTGCATTACAGAGCTTACGCATATGGAAGACGTCATAAATATTTCACAGTGTGTAAGTAATTCATTTTTTTAGTTATACATTAATTACTGCAGTATTATATTTTAAAAATAAGCCAATCGTTAATTAAATTTTATGTTAAAAACAAGTTACAAGTTTTAATGATCACGTATAAAGTAGAAAAAAGATATTTCATTTTACGTATAAAGTATATAATTTTATTGAATTTATTATGGTGAAGAGTTCCAAACCATTTGAAACCTACAATCGGTTACAGATCAGAATTTTGAAAAAAAACTAGACCAAATAGGTATCTTTAGGATGACAACCTACTCAATGACTTGATCAATTGAAAGCTGAAACTAGTTGATTTTTAAATAAGTTTTTTCTTGTTTCTTTATTCCAAAAAATAGCATAGGAGGCTTTGTCGTCTGTCAATCCGTCGCAAAAACTCGTCGTATCGATTGTTTAATTAAATCCAACAGTGATTGACGCGTTTACCGCAAGATAGAAATGGACGGTATTGAGTTCAGGGTAGGATCGGGCCGGTGACGAAATGGCAAAGGACAAAAGCGGGTGGCGGGGCCGCCCCGGGGTGCACGCCGGAGGGAGGCGCTAAATATTCAGTCGGTTCTGCATAAATTCATTTCATTACTGCAAATATATTGAGAGTATATGCGTCGCAGGCAATGTGTGTAAATTGGGTAATAAGCAATATTCTCCATCTTTTGATAAATAATACAAATTTTGGTTCGTGTAAACAGAGGGTACAGAGATACATGGTATGCTTTCAAAAATAAACTTTTATTTGGCGATTACTGCCGGCATGACGGGCTTCATTCTTTTTTTACAATGCAATGTTGAAACTAATGTATATGTCAAAGTAATCCTGGAAAAGTATATGCAATGTATTGCGACACGCAGTGATGACATAACTAGTTTTATAACATTTGTCATTTTGGGATTGTTAAAAATAAGAGTCTACAAAACATCGTCTTCAGAATTTCTATAACATAAATGCACAGCACAATACGAAAATATGTTTATATTTCAATAATTTCTGTTCTCATTGTGAAGTATATGCACTTGTAATGAAATACATTAATGTAACAGTTTGGAAGTCTGTCACTAAACCCTTCTTTTCAGAGAGTGAAATAAAATTACAAATATTAAGCAAATCACTTTATTTACGCTTCTCTTTCAGTATTCGATATCTATAATTTCCGACAAAAAATCATAAATTGATGTTGAAGGTAAGAAGTGTATGAATTGAATATGTGACCCTAAAACAGAGTGCAAGTTTTTCACATTTAAGAGACAGGTTATATTTCATATTAAAAATATTATTAAATACATAAATATTAATTGCATTTTAATCTATAACCCAATTGTAAATTTCAAACAAGCTTACAATTTACGGTGCATAGATTTGAATTATTTGATTCTCATATAATCGATGTCAATTTGTTTGTTTTAGCTCTATTTCTACAAGTTGGCGTCGACTTTTTTCTTTATTGGAACATTTAAAAATGAAAAATGAAACTCAAAGTACAACGTACAGTATACCTTTTACGATTTTACAGTGTATGATAATTTGAAAAACAGGACTAAAAATAATCAATGAGCAAACTATAATAATCAAAAGAATATACGTCGTAAAATTTTAAAGAACGTGAATAATTATAAAAAAAGGTATTATTATACTTTTTTGGTATTTTGATGGTAACATTATGCTGCGTACCGCTCGTGGTCACTGCTGTACACCGTCACAAGATACTCGTATTATAGATGGAGAGCATGCTTTCAAAGCAGATTCGAGTACCAGAGGCTTATGTTCCCCTAAAAGTTTTTTTACCGCTTTGTTTTGAATAATCGTTATGACACAAGATTATGCAGAGTGATGTAACACCGGGGAGGTTTTCATTTGGCAGAAGTGTTGGCACATAACGAAGACTGCCTAGTTTTGGTAGAGTATTGATTTGAATGATGTGATAATAACTATGCAATAACACTATTTCGACCCGTATTAGGTAGAAAATCGTAAGCAACAATTCATAAATATTACAGAAGAAGGTTGTTTTTTAACTTCCTCTCGAAATAAGCTCAAAAGAAGAAACTTTAATCAATCTAATATCACTAGCCGAATATATAGAATTATTTTTGCAAAATTATTACGAGAAAAGGTTAGTACAACTTTATTTTATGATTAAAACCTGACTGACTATTCCTGTAAAATTTATCAATTGTCGCTTCTGATGTTGTTAAATGTTATCAATTCACTAAAAAAAAATTCTTGCCATCGGTATGTACATACATATATTACGAAAATTATTTTTTGTATGCATAACATATATATAAAGCAGTAATTTAGATTGCCAATGCTGTAGAAATATTATGTTGAGTCTATTTAAGATAAAGGAAGATTTAAAAAGTTTTACGAGATCAATTTGAAGAGAAAATACGTCACAAACAATCACGTCGAAGATCTCGTTTTTAAAGATAAACAAAACAACATATGATAATGACGTGGCCATGGCGAAACTCTTTTTAGCTAGGCAATTGATGCCAGTTATATAAATCATAAATCAACAAAAAATAAAGGAATGTAATGAGTGAGAACGCACATATCTTATGCATAAAACGATACTTGAAATCGTTTCGTTTCCACTAAGATTTTTAGTATAGCAACCATTTTTTTATACACTATCGTTGTAAAGGAATAAATCGTTTGACAACAAATCATTCGGTTGTAATGAAAATGTTCTTTGAATTGTCAATCATTCTGTGAAACATTAATATGTATCAGTTGAAACGTCAACTACTCGATCAACTATCAGTAATACATACATCACATCCGTTTTGACAAGAAATTTTATTTGAAAAAGTGGTGATTTGATTTTAATAACAAAGTGCTCTCATTTCAAAATCCATCGACTGGTTAAACGCAAAACAATCATTGCATATAAATTTTACTGACGTTATTTTACTATATTGTATTCACTTTTTAGTAAGAAGTGATTGGATGATTTAAATCGCATCGAAATGCATTTTTTATGTAATAAATATAATGTTAATGTCTTTAATTAAACTATTTTTCGTTTTTAATAATATGATACCATCAAACTAAATGTATTCGTAATGTTTTCTAAAACATTGAATGTTGATGCTCATTCAGCCGTCCATTTTTTGACGGGCATTCACTTCCATTATATTTTTGTGCCAATCTATAAGCCCCATAAGTTGATTGCAATTTTAATTATCGGAGGGAGGTCGATACTATATTTGAATATTTTAAAAAGGGGAACACCCCGATTTCGGTAATTAAGTAGGCTTATAATAACAGACATTGGGCGGTGGAAAATTGCGGGCGATATTTTCATTTTATATTTTGTACTGAAAAAAACTGTTTAAAATTAGAAGGCAGCCTGCATATTGAGTTAAGTTGTTTCAACTTATGCAATACGGATCGTAATATAAAATCTATTAACAGTAGATATTTTAACAAGGATTCGTGGATTGTTTGACAATTGATACCAATGATAGGAATAGTAATAAAAACACTCTTCGTCCGTTTACCAGAAATTTTTAAGGTCCTTGAAATTATCTGCGATTCTGATTGTAAAATTGATCAAAAACTAAAACATTTATACAGCACACTTTATTTGTATAGCAAAATATTGTGAAAACGGTGTGTTTTCGAAAGTTTTATTCCACTGAGACGATGCTTATATTTTATTAACATTTTGTCTAAATATATCATTATCTCAAAAGCTTTAGCGTTATTCATCCCTTAAAGTAAGGCTTCTTCATTAATGTGTCAAAATGGTTGCTTTACTGCACATTGGATGATTACTTTCAATATTTTACCCCAATAATCATTAATGAAAATGTAAAAATCTCGTCTCAATCATCATATAAAATTATTCTAAATTGCTTCTTTTGCGCTTAAATGACATTCCGAGGGTTGGAAAAATTAAACAGGCAGTAGTTACCTTGTGTAAAAGCTCAAAAGCCTTAAAAATCATACCGGAAATGAGTCTATCGGCATATTATAAATTGTAATGAATTCATAATTGGAGTGTTTTGAGGGGACCTTTATTGAGTTATTCCCTATGCATCTGCGCATAATTAGATTTAATATCAAATTATTGACTTAATAATAGTATTTTATGGTCTTTTAGAAAAAACTCAGGCTATTATTCGGTTATTATTTATTATAATAATATTATAAAAGTGCGCTGTCACATCTTAAGTGAGTGTTGTTGAAGAATGTCATTTTAATATTTATATATGTATGTGTATATGAACTTATAACAAAGCATTCCATCAGACGGTGAATTATGAAACTTGGTTGTTACTTATTTAACTCGTTCAACCTATAGTTTTGAAGAGGGTAAGGATATAAGGCTTAAAGGCTAACATAAGGCAATGTAAGTTAACAAATCGTTCTCATAAGGCAAAATTTAGTAAGACTAAATAAGCATAATATTAATTAAATCATTCTTCTTCATTTGTTTTATTTTTGCTGCCTGATATTGACAGAAGACAGAGAAAACAGATAGATTTGGTTCTATTTTTTTTATGGAATGTTATTGTACATAAAAAAACGATTAGATCTATCGATAGAAATAGTAATTTATTATCACAATTTCGATGATTTTATTCCAAACTCTAAATAAATTTTCCGTTTTTTCAATTGTATGATAATTATTAAAAAAAAAGCAATTGAGAGGCATGCACACCTATTATTATTCTAAAAGTTTCAATGAGAAAATTTAAACATTGTTCATTTGATTTTGGCAATATATTTATTAATAAAATATTATATCACGGTGGTGAATGAAGCTAAAAGCTTAAAAGCGAAGGCGTCAAATATTGAAATATCCATTTCGTAACAAAATTATTTCTCCATTTTGTCAGATGCTATTTATTTCCATTAAATAAAGAAAATTATTATCAAGCATTTTTTACAGCACACTTGAAATATTAACGTTTTTTTTGATGAAAATATGTTCTGTTGTATTGAATGGCTATTTATTCCAATGTGGAGAATGACTGATTGAGTAGTTTAATATGAGTAGCAAAACCCGAACTATCTATTTTTTTTATATTCAAGACGATAAATTAACTTTAATCAATATGATAAGTAGAAAAAAAAAATATAAAATAGATTTTTCAATATTCGCAAAATATTCAAGACAAAGAATTTCAACGCTGATCATCAATGTAACGACACTTTAACGTAAGTAAAAAGGTCCTCAATATCGTTTGTTCGTGTTTGTGCATAAAGTCTTCTTTACCGTATTTAACATTGGCATTTAGCACGTGGGATTCATCCCCGAGAAAAACGTGCAAAAGAAGCCGTATAAAAATTAGCTCATTATAATTGTTGCATATCGACCGTGGAAAGAAAAAAGGATATAACTTGCACATCACAAATTTTACACAAGACACAAACAACGTTTTTTGGTATTGTTTAGACAAAGAGAAATTATTGAATATACACAACCATGCTGTGCATGGAGACTGGTAAATTGGTTTTTTTTATTGACTGTATCTAATATTTATTAAATAATATGTTATCAACATACCTTTGTTCCAAAAGTTTTTTTTCTTGAACGCAATTTTCACTGGTACTTTTTTCAAACTTAAAATGTAACTTAAGATACTAGCCCGGCATTTTAAGCTTATATCCTTTTGACAGAACGTGTATCAAGTTGTATACATTAAGATTACCGAAAAAAATTGTGTCTTTTTGCCTTTCCATAGTCGGTATGACCGAAATTGATAATGTGTAAATAATAAATACTGTATTTTTATTTATTAAGCTAATTATTTTTTTATTTCACGTCCGCTCCCAATGAAATACATATGACTAATGAAAAAGAATGTTTTCTACAAAAACTGTTTGTTACTCAGCTGCTTAAACTTTTTTTCTAAAATAGTAGAAAAAGAAAGGATAAGGCTAGAAAAAGACTAGTAGTTTACTAATCGCTCTCGCTACGCCTTTTTATTTTAAGATTGGAAAGGTAATGGGAATTTTTAGACATCACAAGCATCCATGTATTCAAACAGAAATTGAAAAATGTATTTTGAAAAAGTGCTGGGTCTTGAACGCGTGAGATCTGTCACAGAAGCCAATGACCACAGCGTCACGGATCCGAGCCTTGCAGAGAATATTAGTAAAGCAATAAGTGTTATCGAATTATTCGTAGGTTTTCTATGAATAGTGTGAAAATCGTTAAATTCATAATCAGAGTTATAGGAATTAACATTTATACTCGATATCGCTCTTTCGACAAGACTCGTATTAAAGGTGAGGATTGCTTTGATTCTTTATCAAATCCTTTTTGTATTGTTTTGTCCCCATATTTCAACGTTGAAATATGGGGACTTTTGGAATACATTGTATTATGGTGCGTTTATTAAATAATTGAAAACGTTTGAAGTTTTTTCGGCAAATGCTTTTTACATCTCTCCAGAGCGTCCCCAATTTACATTGAGTTATCGAAATTAGATTACATCTTCGAAATTATTTACCATAAAGGCCGAAAAGAGGAGAAACGGACAAAAAATATGCCTTCCTCAATTACAGAGTTTAATTAACCCTTTGTTCTGGGCAAAAAGAGGCTCGCTAGAGACAGAAAAGCAAAAGGCATTAAAAGGGGTAAAAATTACATCTAATAATAGTTTGAAAAAATACTTGACGCGCGAATCTCTCGATTTGTCGCTCCCTCGATTTTTCTCCGCCACTCTGGCACTCAATTCAATTCAACTCAACAAAATAAACTTAATTATATGCTACTTAAATGAGTGTTGCCCCCCTAGTGCCTCCCCCCTGTCTCAATACCAAGGGCAGCGCTGGGTGGGCAAAATGAATTGCGTCTAAATAAATTATATTTTCGGCAGTGAAAGGCAACTTAAATCAGAGCGAAAATTTTACGTTCAACATTGTAAACAGCGTTGGAATAAATAAATTTGCAGTTTTTTAATCATTTCGAAAAATCATTATATGTACTATTTAAAGTCTGGTTTTGCCACTCGTCATCTTAGGATTTAATTGAATACTGACGCATTTAAACTGGACCGAAACATAAAACATGAATCATCCATTGATTAAAAAAATGAAGTAGTTAATTTATACCACCTCTAAATTTTTATTAGGATCAAGACTAATTACGCTCATAACAAACATTATCAAATAATGAAAAATAATTTTAAACAGGGTAGGGCAGGGCTATTTATATAATTTTTTTTAAACCATGTCCGCTCCCAATGTGGAGCATATGGACTCATAATGGAGTTTATCTTAACAGATGTGTTTCAACGAGAACTGCTTGTTACTCAGTTGCTCAACCTCTCTTTTACTAAAGAGAGTAGGAATAGAAGGATAGGACTAGGACAGGACTAGTAGTTAGCTATCACGATACGCCCCGTTCATAGGATAGGATGGGTGGAAGGGGGGAATTCAAGACATCACATACATCCATGCCTTCGAACAGAAATTCATAAATCGATTGAAAAATCAATTTATAAAACTGTCCGTACCAGGATTCGAACCCGGGACCTCCGTAACCGAAGCCAACGACGTTGACCACTCGACCACACAGGCGGCTAAATAAAATTTAGTAAAACATTTTAAAAATGTTCATTGGGTTTTCTATGGGTTAAAACAATTAGTACGAACAATATAATAAGAATTGATGGATTAAAAAAACAAATTAAAAATAAAAGAAAAAAAATGTCTACAATGTAAAATTTTAAGACCGCTAAAAAAAACTTTTATAAGTAAATTTTTCATTAACCAAAAATAATCTAAAATAAAAATTAATTAAGTGAGTAATAAACTTTAATAAGATTAAAATAGTTCCTTAAATATTAATTAACAATTTTGGCTGAATAAAATAATAACACATTTTTTTTACTCTCATACTGTCAAGTATCTGTTTTCTCGCGTGGAAAGTTACACTGAATTTCAAACACTTAAATTATCTATCAAAAATATAAGAAGAATCCAAAAATATTACAAATATAGCTGATGGTAATTATAAATTAGATGAAATATAATTAATTATTTGAAAAATGTTTTAGGACTGCTAACAGATTTTTTTATTATTTATTGGTGACACAATAACTTTGAATTGAGTTTGTTGAGTAAATGATGATCAACGATATCATTTCACAAAAATCAGAAGACGGAACAATAATATTGATGAAGATGTAGGACATATTTCAATTGATTGATGAATATCATGGAGAAAATGATTATTTATGTGTATGCTACATGAATAAACATTACATAATACATGCATATATCAGGGTTAAAGTTATGCTTTTATTATTTTTGTTATGTGAAAATAATTTGTCAGTATTAAATAATTAATTCACAACAAAATGATACTACCGGTAAATCAAGAGGAATTTAATTTGAGACAGTTATTCGATTTTTTAAAAATGAATCAAAATGTAGACGCGCTTCTTTGATCAAAATATCACACCAAAAAGCTGAATAAAAGTAGTTTTTTTTAAAATATATCTGTTGATTTCTTATCAAAATTTTTACTTATCGAGCAAACATTTGAGACGAGTATATTTAACAAGCTTCCACGACAAATTTTACTAAAAAAATCGTCAGTTTATAAGAGCACTATCGAAAATTTATGAATTAATGTTAAAGCGTGTTTATTAAGCACACCACTGCAAGTGAAGGGTTGCTTGTTGTGCTTTATGGGCGGCATAGACGGAGTTGTAATTACAAGGACGGAGAGAAGCGAGGGGGGCTAAATTTGATTCGACCAACTCAAGAACATACAGGAAATCGTAATAGTCATCATAATTATTCCATCAATAGAAAATTTTACGAGCAATCGAGTTAAGAATATAAAAAATATTGCAATACAGCAAGCGCGCATAAATAAAGGCGTTTTTAATACAATTTGTAAACTATATTTCAGTCATATACAGCATAGTATATTATCTATAACATTTCCTTAAATGTTGTCTGCACATGAATATAAAAAAGTTAAACTTTAAACTAAACGTTATAGTAAACGGTCTTCGAAAAAATCTTTGATTCGACCAAATATTCATAAAGACACATAATGTCGTCCGTAAACTATCATCAAAAATTGCTCATAGCCAGTATTACTGTGGACAATGTTGTAGAAATAATGGTCCGGCAATATCTCCGGCAGAACTATGACTGCCATATGTCTGAGCTATGTATTATGAATACGGGTGAACATTAAATATATCACTTAAATAATAGAAAAACGTTATTTATAGGCACGTTAATTCTTAGAACAATTAACTGTATGCTAACAAAGAAACAATGACTGCAGACCATTTTGTTTTAGTTCACTTCACGTGTACGCATTAAATTATAGAGGATACTAGCCCAGCAATGATGGTGAGCCATATTCCAACACATTGCCTAGGACCTAGATAAATTGCCGGAAAAGTATTTTTGGTGATGTTGATGTTTCTGAAACATCATCGGCAATGGTGCTGAATATGTGCATTTTGAATGCTTGTTTACATGAACCTCTAAAGATGACTTAGCAGAAACGTAAAAATATGTGTAACGGAATAACGAGATAAGTGGTATTTTAGAAAAAAAGAGTTAGATGCGTTATAATATTCTAAATATCTCAAAGTATCGTAAAAGTGAAGTGAGCACAGTAAATACACATTGCAATTGTGCTATAATTCTAAAATATTATGCAATCATCCAAAACACAGAGTAAAGACGTAATTGTACAAAAAAAGAAATAAAAAGTTTCACCATTTTACTGCTTGGCTCACATCACATCTAAAGTGTTTATATGAACAAGTGTCACAAAGAAGTTAAATGAATTGTAGTTTGGTTACTCCTCTAAACAGCATTAGATGACTCATATTAAAATCGATATGGATCTATCTCGAAAATTATCTAACTGAGAAGAATAAGAAGAAACGTATCATGTTCTGATGTATTTGGACACTTCATTTGCTTTTGCTAATGGCAAAAGTAAATGAAGTGTCTATTTTTGTGAATGATGTTTAAGTCCAGAAGCTTGAGAAATTTATGAGAATCACTAAAATAGTTTATTTGATATCTTGTTTTCATTAAAATTCGACTACACTAAACAAAATCGGGAATGAAATTATAAATTTTAAAATTCTAATCTAGAACTAGAAAATTTCTGTAGTTTGTTTAAAATTTTAGCTTTTACCATGAAGCCATTAAGTTGTTTTGATGCCATGTTGTATAAGAAGTACAAAATTATATAAAACTTTATTAATGTGATAAACTGGTATTTTTTTAAAGAAAGGTATTATAAATATTTAACGAAATGAAAAGCGTTTTATTTTCTTCATTTGATTGAAGTTCGCAATTTGTAAAATTGTTTCTGCTTATTAATATATTCAATGGCTTGTGTCGGATGGTGCATATAATATTATATCAGTATTAGATTAAAATACTATTACTGCTTGTTTAGTCTTATCTAAGATCTATTAACTACTATCTCAGGTATGTATTTTTGTAAATACAAAAAAATCTATTACAATAATTCCCATACTATATTTCTAGTTGTAAATTAGTTTTACTCTGTACAGTGATTTTAGTCGTAATAAGAGCAAATGTGTTATAATATTTAAAAGATAGCTATTTTATACCCTGAATACGGTTCGATAATATGCGTTGAGTAGTCTGGACAGCCATCATAATTGTAAATGAAGCACTGCCATGTTGCTCGAATCAAAGTTACAATAAAAGATTTCAATCGTTAAGGCATCGATACGTAATGAAATACCTGTAATAAAATTAACACTGAGTACCGTAAACATTTTTGAAGCGAAAACAATAAAGGCAAAAATACCATCTCCATCCTCCTCTCACGTAAGTTTGGCAAACAAAATTATACAACGCTGTCTCTGTTGGAATCAAGTACAAAGCAATGGAATTAAAGCATGGATTACCCTCTTATAGATTCGTTCCCAAACTTTACTTGTCATTAACTCGGGGCATTTATATCTAGACAACCCGACTGCTAGAGAGACCTACTCAGGCAACTTAGTGTGGGGTCCCTGCATTAACATAAACCGAATTTGCATATAAATTACATTTTACACCATCTTAATTAAAACATTTTGGCATTATAAATGATCAGCTACGTGGGGTTTTTGGGGGTGTGGGTATACGGGGACACTTTGGGAGGCTTTTCCCCGTTCGAGGGCAGGAGGAGGAAGAATTTGAAACAGTAGAGTACCATGTATAAATATGTAAAGTTTGGGTCATTAATGTTCAACTTGGCTTTTATTGCCATCAAGAATAGGTCGATGCTTAGTTTTTAATTTGATTCTGTATTGATTATGTTTGTGCGCATTATACGATTTTTTTCTTCACTAACTCAGCGATTAATAACGTGTTTTATTTATAATTTATTATGAATACTACTTTATTTGTAATTAAGCTGTCATTAATTTTAAATCCACTTATTTTTTTTTCACGGTTGGGCTATTCGAAATGTTTGCGAGTTCCGTATAATGTTAAAAGTAATTTATTTACTAAATATGATATTACGAACGTTTTGAAGAAAAAAAAGGAATATGGAATGTCCAAGTGCAGTAATTTAAACTGCAAAAAACATTTTAAAGGATTATCACAGTATTGTAACATCCTCGTTTATTTATTAATGTCACCAGTTAATCCAATCACCATATATTATAAGTGTCAACATGCTTACTTAGAAATATATTTAGCCATTTGAATGCCGCGCAAATAAATCATTAATATGTCCCAGAGATACTACGTGTTTTTGAGAATTATATTTTTGCCTAATATACACCCGAATTCGATATTTTTAAAACCTATATTGACTCAGTATAGATGGCACTAAACATATTCATAAAAATATTACTTAAATTCTATTAGAATACCAAGTATTTGATTTTTTAAATGTCTTGGACATTCGTGTTTGCTTGCATATGTTCCGGACACCTGTGTCCGCTTGGTATTCAAGTGGTTAATGTATGTATCAGTAGCCTAGTGGATAACGATTCGATAGAGGATTTGTGATTGGCAGATTTTGACCTTAAACCTTGGCCAGGTCCATATTGAATATTATTTTTCAATTTGATATTTGAAACCTCGGACAATATTATTATCACCAATGTCTTTTCTGTTCAAATTGAATAAGTTATTATGGAACATACACATTACTTCAATATATTATATTGTAATTGGTGAGATTATAATATGTGCGAGTAGCTGAATGATAATGTGATGAATCTGTAGTATTGTGTATTTCAGTTCATTATTGTTTTTTTTTTGCACATCAAAAAGCGGGCCATGATACCTTGTCAAGAAGTCTCCAGGTTGTCGAGCGCCATCCTTGTGCAAATTGTATACATAACATAATATTTTGTATAAGATATGCGCGATTTTTTGTTATATATTTTTTTGTTTAGTCATTTTGTTAAATATATTATAAAAAAAATAATATCTGACACATATTTTGGTCAAATATTTCCTTTTCAATAATATTAAGATATCGTTATTTAAATGTTCAGCAGTAACTTTGTATTACATGATAATTGTTTTAATATAGAACACACAAATTGATGTCTTTTGTTATTCCACTGAACTTTGAAGAAGCTTCTCAAAGAGGCGAAACCGTAAACAGTAAACTGTGGGCATTCCCATGGGCTAATCCTTTTCGCCAGCAATAGCTTTAAGCTCAATGATACATTTATTTCTTATATAAACACGAAACATTCATTTACTAAGCGTCAGTTCAAATTCATCCGTGCACTTGAACGCCTGAAGATGCCGAAAGGCGAAACCCGGGTCGTAAGTGACAAAATTTGTGTGAATGTACATATTTGAACGATTCAAATTTAATAATGAAATTCCGCCAAGCACCTTCAGTCGAAATCTTAAATCATTTAAAAGTTATGAAATGTATTTTTTTATTAATAACAACTAGCGATCATTTTGACAAATAAATATGTTTTTGTCTGTGATCCAAACGCTCATAATTTTGTACAAGGAATAAAATAAAGAAATAAAAAGAAAGTAAGAAATAAAAAACAAGATGCATGAAGTAGTGAGAAAAATGTTTTGTTGAAGGATACTGAGTTGTCACAAGTCGTCGGATGGAGGTTCCAGGCTTTGACGCAAGATGTCGAAGCCTGCTTATTTATATTAAGCATTTGTGGTCGAATAAAAAAGTATATTCAACATCCTATTATACCATAAAATAAAGCAGGAAAAAGTGAATGGGGGAGAACTAATAATTAGATTCCCGTACATTTTTAAACTTTATGATTTGCATTACGCCGCCGTATATTTTTTATTCACTAAAAGGGTTGCCATTAAAGAAAAAGGAAAATATAACTGGATGGAGGGGACAACGCAATCTTATTTATGGATTTTTTTTTAATTGTAGCAACATCATCGCCATTCTAGATGAAAGGATTGCGACAGACTGATGTTAATTTATCGTGACATAAAGATTGGTTTTTACAATCCTCATATCCATGAAGTTTTTTTATTTTTTTCACGTGTATACTAAAAATATTTGTCACGTAAAACACACACAGTTTAATAAACTTCATAAAACATACAACGAAAGCTTATGCTTTCAATCAATTATCTAATATTATCAACAATTATTTTGTTAACCTTTAAACGCCCGTGGGTTTTTTGTGAAATATTTGCACGACCCATAGTTTTTATAAAAATAATGATATCTCTAAAACTAGCCAGCATATGTGGATGAAATAAAAAGCATAAGCAAAATAAATGATTGTTTATAAATAAAAAAAGCTTTATATACAGTTTTTCACACTTTATATTATTATACATTAAAGTTAAAGAATTAAAACGATAAAAATTAGGACAAAACTTAAAAAAATTAAGCCATAAAATTACAAAAATAGAGAATTTTCTAGGTATGGAAAGAAATCTGTATCCCTATTAAAATATGTTGTATGGTGTGGATAAAGCTGATTTATTACGGTCCGCCTAACACAACGCATATTCCAAGAGTCGGCCTTGTTAAGCAGATGTTTATATTACTCAATATGACAAAAATATATATCGAAACTGAAAATAAAATTATGAATCAGTATCTCAATTCATCATTTATGTAAGCTAATATTCATATTTTTAATACTATTATCATAAATCAGTGTAATCCGATATCAAAATGTACCATAATCACTGATCCCGTACGGGACCACTGGGCGTTTAAAGGTTAATCAGATATTTGAATTCTTCGCCAAACAAAACTCAATTTTACGTACATATGGGACCTCGAGAGGCGAAGTGAGCCAACTAGTAATATGGTGAAACTATTTTTTCGGTATTTTAAGTACAATCACGTCTTTATTTGGTGTTTTCGTTAATTGCATATTTTTATTTTACTAATTAACACTATTGCAATGTGTATTAACTGAGGTTATTTCACTTTCACGATACTTTAAGACGTGTAGAATATTACTACGCATCTAACTTTTTTCTAAAATACCACTTAGCTCACTTCACTTCTTGTAGACTCATAAATTTTAAATGTAGATAGAAAGCTTTTTTATTTTTTATTTTAAATTTGTGTTAATCGAAATTCTTTTATATTTTTGATCTTTTCACCCTTTCGAAATAAATAGTTGTCATTCACTACTACAAACCCTTTTTTATTACCCCTTCAAAAGGAAAGTTTAAGCGACTATGACTTCATTATTATTTATTCTACTAGTTATGTATGTGGACACAGTATGGAATCATAGAATGGACAGTTTCATTCATCGTTAATAATATAATCATGACGGATAAAAATTACGATCACAATTTTTCTTGAGTAAAATACATTCGCGTCGGAGTGATTAAAAAACTTACTGCTTCCCCAGAACACTGATAATTGCTTTGATATAAAACGAGCCCCTTGTTAACGTATTGGCAGCCAACTGCTGCCTACTCTCTTCGAAAATAGATGTTGAGCAGCTGAGTAATTAATTGTTCTCGTAAAAAATCTTTTACTGAGATACCTCAATTAAGATACCATATACTCCACAGTGGGAGCAGACATGGATGATGAATAAAATATGTTATATTTTAATATGTATATGGATTAAAATTAAGTAAAGACATAAAATGTTCGCTTCACATTATACACAAGACACTGAATGTTAAAAGGCCCATTTCTTGAAAAAAAAAACAAAAATCTTAAAGAGGGCTTCCTTAAGGGATGTCCGACAAAGGAGGTTCTACAAAGGCTCGCGTTGCGCGGGTAGAGGGGCGTAAAAAGCCCGAGAGGTCTCCAACTCAATGGGGTGACTTCTCAAGGTGGCGCAGACAACTCGAGTGCATTTGTACGTGTAGGGGTGAAATGCTACACTGAGATTGGAGATGAAAAATTATATTTCGTACTATTATGATAAAAAATATTGCGGTGACCAGATGCATTTGCATATATTTTTTATTTAGTAGCAATAAAAGTTCAGTTAAAGATAAATGTAGTGTCTAATTTACAATTTCATCTGAGATTAATTAAACGATTTTTTTTTTTGGATATCAAATTTATGGAGCTTCAAGTACCAGGACGCACCAAGGTTCTTCCAGTCTCCTTCATCGATAAAGATTTTGAAAAATTGTAAATTGCATCCCCTTACCGTCGTTTGCAGACGGAAGGGCGCGATCACTACAGAGATAAGAAGTTCACGGGAACTCCATATGCATTATTTTGCAAATCACATTCCATATGCTTCCTCCATACTATATCCGTACATGTACACACACATGCGCATACATACATACACACATACAGCATACAAATTGTTTTTAAACAAAGAGAGTCATTTTCGTGATGCTAAGTTTGTTCTAAAATTGAATAAAAACTATTTCAAGTGAAAAGATTTTTTTAGATAATAATAAAATACAGTCACTTCACAAGAGAAATTAAATCAATGTTTTTTTACTGTTGGCTGTATTTTAGATACTGGCTATATTTTTGACGTCTTCTGGTATAGTTCTTGCAAAAAAATGTGTTAATTTTGCCCTTTTAAGTACAATCGCGTCGTTATTTGGTGTTTTGCTGGATTAAATATTTCAATTTTAGGGAGATAACAATATTATAGTGTGAATTTACTGAGCCCACTTTACATTTAGAGTATTGCTACACATGTAATTAATGTTTTCCTAAAATACCACATGTCTCCTTTTACCTCTCAGGGGTTAAATTATGATCAGAAACTATTATTGAAAACAAATCTAAAAAACTTACATTGTTTTCAAAATTGTACATAATATTTTTATTGATAATTTCAGTTACGATGTTAATATTAATTATATCTAACATGTAATTTTATTAAATTTGAATCGTTCAAATTATGTACACTCCCACAGATTTTGTCACTAACGACCCGGGTTTCGCCTTTCGGCATCTTCAGGCGTTCAAGCGCACGGATGAACTTGAACTGACACTAACTTGGGTCGTTAGTGACAAAATCTGTGGGAGTGTACATAATTTGAACGATTCAAATTTAATATTGAAATTCCACCAAGCATCTTCAGTCGAAATCTTAAATTATGTAATTTTATTTCAGTTATATTGTGGTACCCTGTTAAGTGAATCTCCTAAATTTGAATAAGTGCAATGTTATGTGTAAAAATTTAGCTTTGTTTATTTTCTCAGTGAATGTCAAAGTTTCTTACTGTAACGAATTATGAAAAAAAAATTACCTCTCATACTTTTTACTTTTGTATCCTCGATGAAAATAAGTCTTAATATATAATGTAAATAACTCAATTGAAAGTATACTATTTCTGAAAGATTCATTATTCATTAATTAGTTTAAAATTAATTACCTGCTGAAGTTTTCTACAATATTAAGACTAAGCTTATGTTGAGACGCTGGCAACGCAACGCAGGGCAGCACAGGTTTTGTATTACATGGAAAAGCACAGACCTACGTACGTTGCAATGCAGGCATGCCTGGATAGACATGCGTTTGCCCTGCGCTGGGCTCCGTTGTAAAGACAGTTTAGATTCCTGCGCAAAGCGTGCAGTTTTGATTTTGCCATGACTCTTAAAAATAATAAAATGAGTGATGTACATGACCAAGCTTCTGCTTGCATCTTTCAATTCTGTACCTCTCTGCGCTGCATCACCTACGTCTCAACATACACTAAGCCTCAAATTTGCCCTTTCTATTTTTTTCCCAATTTTTAGCCAACACTTTTTTATAGTTTATATTCAATATAACATTGAAAAACGATATCTTTTTATTTTTTTAACGACAGTGTCTTTTTTAGTCCTTTTTATACTTACAAAAACCTGAGTTTAATAGCTTTACTTTTTATAAGTCTAACAGAATCACATTAAGTCCGTAAAAAATCTTACTTAAATAAAGTTCTTTCATATTTTATAGTAATAAATTAGTGGATTAACGTTTAAAAGAAACGAATAATATTTTATTATAACAATTCTTTCTTTAGAGAGGATGTGTTATAAATTGCGAGCTGAGTAAAGGAATACATGTTCTATATTGGCTCTTGAACACATATCGATTGAAAAAATCAATTTATAAAAGAGTCCGATCGGTTATTTGAACATGTGACCCAGTCACCGAATTGGATAAACATCCAAGACTAAATAATATAAAGTATTTTAACAAAGAACTGCGTTTGGTAAGAGCTGGAAAACATAATCCGTATTATGTAGAGTTCATACTTGTGTTTTTTTTTCAAACAATGCATGTCAACTTTTGTGAAAAGAATGGAATTTTCACTCTTTCTTATTATGGAAGTGTACTGGCGCTCTCAAAAATGAAGAATGGTGCTTTAGTACAAGCAAATTTTTACCTTCCGGACTTTAGTGGGAGGAACTTTTATTCCATGGCGGGCAGGATCATTATTTCGCGTTTACAATGATGAAAGGTGAAGCAACCCTTTGCAGATCTGACGCTTCTTACTAAATGAGTTGTATTTATTATTTCTTTATTACAAATCTAGTAGAGGCCCACGCCAATAGTATGTATATTTTTTGGGAGCCGGTAAATTGCTCGAATAGAAATTGCTCGAATTACAAATTATTCGAATTGTTTGGTTATTTCAACGATTTTTCACCACTTTTTCTACGAATTTCATTTTTATCTTGTGCGACACTTGTTTAGAGAGTGAAATATAAAAATAATTTTCGTAAGTATTTATTTTAACCGTGTTCGCTCCAAATGCGGAACATATGATCTTTTAATGGAGTTTATCTCAACATAAGTGTTTCTACGAGAACTGCTTATTAATTAGTTACTCAAATTGTTTCTATATATTTCCAGGACACATAGAAGACTAGGGCTAAGACAGAACAAACTGACAGAACAAACGGAAATAAATTGATTATCTTGTTATTCGAGCAATTAACCGGGAACCATTTTTTTTCCTATGAGAAATATGAGGATACGACACAAGCTTCAATGAATACAGTGCAAAAACATATACCATAGACAAAAAATAGGTAACATTTACTTTTTTTAAATTTGATGTATTGCGAAATCATTTTTTATTTATCAATAAAAAAAATCGCCAGTTTAACATATGTATTAAATTGACTATTTGATACATTTTTTTTTGATTTATATTAAAATATATAAATAATTAATTTATGATTTTTTTCATAGGACCCATAACTGAGTAAATCTTAATGCTTAGAATTGTTTCTGGAATGAAAAAAAAATGTTATTCAATCGATCGATTTTGTTGCAGAATTATTGGCTATTATTTGTAATTTTATTTTGTCATTTTTTAGCTGAATACATTAACCGTTGGGAAACGCTACTTAAGTTCTGCCTACTTCATCATGTGGATAGTGTCTGATAATCTGCGAGGACAGCAGAATCTCACCGAATTTAAAAATACATATAGTCGAGAGTTTGCAAAGACATCTTTGGTAACAGCTAATTCTTGTGCCAGTCCGTGATTACTGCTTTTTGATAATATTCGATATCTGAAGTCTCACAAAGAAAAATCATTTTCCCGTCAATATCCGTTTAAGTCACATATCATCAATTTACAATATAATAATGATCTTGTTGGAATTCTGTTATTCAGCAGTTTGATTGGTAGAAAATAACTATTTATGCTGTCTTTATCTTGTATATCATGTTGACACGGTAATAAAGGTTAAAAAATGATAAGCAATTCGTATATCGGTATTTAAAGTGTTAAGGCAATAAAAGTGCGGAAATGGGACAATGCAGCGGCACTTGGGCAAAATTTGCCGCAGGGGTTAAAATTAACAAGACAATTTACACTCGACACTCCGTTTTTTATTTGTTCTTAGTGCACTCCGCCCCTGGACCGGGAGTCAACCCATTGTTATTATTCCCAGAGCCATTCATTTGTCTTACATTTTTGTTTGTCCGTAATAAATATATCATACTTACAAATTTAAGCCTTTCCTTAAAACTAACAAGAATATTAATTTAATTATGAGTTCCGTACATTTTTGTGATATTAAATGTGACGATTAATCGAGCACATTCATAGTTCTATGGTTTCAATTGACAAATTAATTTATTTGTTGTTATATGAGTATTTTTGTAGTGAAAAGATATTGATATCGTATATAAAATGCGGCCTAAAAAAATACTCTTAAGTCAGCATATTAATATTAAATTTGTATGAAATTGGACTATAGCTATAGAACATATATTTTCCTCGGTGAACGGATTCTACCGAACATTACTTTTCCGAACACGAACACTCCGAACAGGAATAGCCCGAACACGAACTCTCCGGCCAAGAATACCCCGACCACCGATTCTTTCGGACTCGGAATCTTCCGCACACAGAACCTTCCGGATATAGAATACCTCGCACACCGAATACTCCGAACATTTAAATATTTTTAATAGAAAAATCATTGTTTTATTGTAATGTGGAATGTTTTATGGCAATTATGCCAAATATTTTTGTGTAACTGTGTATATCAATTTGCAATTTAAATGTTTATATGCATGGTATTTCCTTTTAATATAATCAAAAATATCAGCACAATTATAATACAAAACAATTTTCAAAACTAATAAGCCAAAATACGAATAAAATTATAAACTGATTATATACATGAAAATTAAATACGTTTCTTGTTTTCATTTTGAAAAATATTTGGCATAATTGCCATAAAACATTCCACATTACAATAAAACAATGATTTTTCTATTAAAAATATTTAAATGTTCGGAGTATTCGGTGTGCGAAGTATTCTATATCCGAAGGTTCTGTGTGCGGAAGATTCCGAGTCCGAAAGAATCGGTGGTCGGGGTATTCTTGGCCGAAGAGTTCGTGTTCGGACTATTCCTGTTCGGAGTGTTCGTGTTCGGAAAAGTAATGTTCGGTAGAATCACCGAACCATTTACCTCGCTACATTAAAAAGGAAAAGATTGTGTTTGAAACGATTTTGTAGCAGAAATTATAATTGTATTTTTTTTGGCTCTCGCTGTTTATCATAATGTTTATTAAAATATTATTTTGTTAAGCCGCTGTGAATGATTCGAATCGCCTAACATCTTATAATCGTGAATGTTATCACGATTGTAAGATGTTAGGTGATTCGAATCATTCACAGTGGCTCTAACAAAATAATATTTTAATAAACTGGTAACCATTAATATTACAAAAAACAAATATTTTTACCTTTATATTTCTTCATCGCAAATTGAATATCAATTTTCTTTTAGTCAAAAGTTGATGTGATTAAAAATACTTATATTTATATTATATACTGAAATCAAATATAGTTACTATTTTTAAAAAATGATCTTGTTGTAACCTCATGTTAATTAATCGATTCAATTGGCGAATAAGCCTGTATACTGTAATTCGAGAACGAATACTAGTGGTATGTAACCTACTAATGAATATAGTTGATACCTGTTCCGTTAGTGGCCATCTAGACGTACTTTGATTATGAGTGAAATAACTAAGAAATGACACATTGTTATGGATACTTTGGGAATTACTAAACTATTCTCCATTATTTGTGAGATTCATGTGTTTAAAGAAACCATTGGCTGATATGTCCATATGATATAATTAATAAAGCTTTTATCGATGGCCTAACACACAAAATTCTTCAATAAGAGTGAATGAAATGAAAATTATCTATATTTATATCAATTTAGAAGAAATGAAACATGGGTGTTTTAAAAACAATAATGATAATTAGAAATTGTGACCACATTCAGTAAAATATCACTTGATACATCTATCTGTGAAGCGAGAGTCTTGAGAGATATTGAAAATGCACTTAACTCATTTATACCTAAAATTGCACAACACATGTGTTCGCTAAAGCCGTCGATTTAATATAATATAGTAAATGATTCTGAGAAAATTTACAAAGGATACGAAACAATAATTGGCGATGAATTCAAGAAGTGCTACTTTGCTGAATATTATTTAGTTTAAATGATGTGAATATAATATTTTAATATCGATAATTGAATAACTATAATTTAAAGAGAAACAATAATTATAACAAAGTTTTTATTGATAATCTTTACTAACAAAACGTATTCGTATTAGCTTTTAGTCTTTAACGTAATTTTATGATTTGTAAAAATATTTTTTTATATAGAATGATTAATATGCTGGCGTATATAAATAAAAATAATTCTAAGCAAACCAAATATTGCTGCAGCCCTATCCATTTGGTTGGAAAAACAATTTATTTTACTGAATGTGTGATTGCTAACGCTCACAATTACGTGAATTTTAGTGGCAAGAGCTTTCATTTTTTTATGATGTTTTATTTTATAATTTGTAAAGAAGAAATGTATTAAAGGGGAAGCGGGAAAAAAGTTATGTTTAAAATGTAGAATTGTAGAAAGACAAATGAGGGTGGCTTTTGTAATAGCACTTACTATTGTATTCGGACCGAAAAAGTGTAGCAATTAAAAAAAATGTAAAAAGTTAAGTTCACTTTGAAATTCAAGCATTTAAAAATAATATATTAATTCAAGACTAGAAGTATTTGGTAAAGGCAAAACATAAATTAAATCTAAAGTAAATATTCCGCTGAAATTTCTTTGTCAACTATTTTTAATTCAACGATGGTGCGATTTTATTTACGTTTAATTCGATATTTTATAAATAAAATTACTTACAAATAAAAAAATATATTGGAAGATCATGAGTTAAAAAAAGTGAGTAGGGCATCTATGGCTTCTGTAGACCTATGATATCGGCTCAGCTGCTTGTGTAAATGGATTTTTTCGTAAAAATTTTCCCGAGCATGACTTTTTCTAATAAGAAAACTCCAAACACCGATTCATTCGAACAAAATTCTTCATTAGCAATTCCCGTACACAGAAAACTCCAAACATTTATAAAAAAATAATATTCATTTTTTGTTTAATGTCTTATGTCGAGGATGTCAAATATTTATCAGGTTGGGACATATTTTATAAAAATAATAATTTGGTTTGTCATATCTCAAAAGTACCAATTTGTGGTTGTAAGCACTATATATGTAACTAAGCTATCAATATAAAATAAGAGTAGAATTATTACAGAAGTGTTTTATTTTATACAAAAAAGATGTATAAAATAATAAAGTTAAAATATCAAAGTATTTTGTTCTATTTTTTTTTAAATAAAAATAGTTTACAGCTATTTTGCTGTATGCCATCGTCAGAATGCGTCCGTCTATGTATGACTTAGAAGAGATAGACCATACATCTATTTATATCTGATTTATATCAGGTTTAAACATAGTTCTGATGATGGCATACGCTGAAATAACTGTAAACTAATTTAATAAAAAAAGTGCTGAATATTTTGATTGAAAATTTTGAAAAATCCTTTTGAGAACATACTCTCAAATGTTTAAACTTTAGAAAAATATAAAAAAGAAAGAATCGATTTTTTTAAATTTTTACACTAGAATACCCCCTTAATAAAACGGAGTTCTAACAAGTTAATGCCAATTCAATCAATGTATACAATATGATTTTAGCGCAGGACTCGATTGCGATTAAGCGGCTTGCATTGTGTACCGAAATGACCTTCGCCGAAGTTGGTTGCGTAACAATTTTGCAGATATTCGATTGCATACTTCATATATTATTATGTTCTGTTGCCAAATTGGCACACAAGACATCCAGGAGTGTGGCTGAGTCGTCACAAAAGGGTCACGATCGTTGGGACAATGGCGCATGGCCGCGATACACATAATGGGCCATCATTCAATTGATTTGATGAAAATGGCGATGTATCTCTAATAATATTATTAGTTTATTACCTAAGGCGATATCAATTGATGCTTATGCCACCCCATTATTTCGCTAATCGACAATGACCAATGAACACGATTATTATTACGATGATGTTACTAATGTTTATTACTGTTTATTTCTGTTCAATCTATTGACATTTTTATCAGTTTAACCCGTAACATGCCATACTAAAAAATCACGTTCCTTGCCATGATGGCATATCAGTTTCACTGTTTATTGACAGTATTTAAACCTAAGTTAGAAACTAAAAAATAATTTTAAAAATGTATATATGCTAGAATACCTAAAATGATAAATACTTATTGACAATATTAAGAGAAATATTGAATGATTTAATGGCTCAACTATTTACGATTGCATCATGGGCATGGAGGTGTTAAATCAGGAGTTCACAAAGTGTGTCCCGCGTGACTTTTTGATTTGTCCCACGAGTGTTCTGTCGAATCTATATTATTTTGATCGATAATGTCCGTCCGTCTGAATGATTGTCCGCGATATCCCCTCCCCCTGCCCCTTCCCCCTCCCTTCTCAAAGCTCCGCTGACGCAATATTTTTATTCATACTAAAGACATATTTTCCCAATACACTGTTTATTATTTGACGATACAAATCGCTGAAAAAATTTCATACAAAAAAACGCCGCGACCGTGGATCGAACACAGAACTCTGGATTACCAGTCGAGCTCTCTATCAACTGAGCTAACGTCATAAATATCAAGGCGATAAAAATACATTATATAAATCAAGCATTTGAAAATGGAACGATATTTGTGATTCACAAACTGACTTCGATTGTTTTTATTCAAGATTGTGACGTCTGTCAAATATGAATGTGGTATATTTTACATAATATAGTTTCGACAGTTAAATGCAAATATTCCATGTGTGTCATATGCTGACGGCTATTAAATATTTTACTTTTTAACAGAGGGTATTTAGAATTTATCCCGATAATTTAAAAGTTTTGTATCTTTTGTTTTAAATAACGAGTAAACGAGTCTATGCTTTGGACAAGGTAAATTTATGCTCAAATAGTAATATAAATAAAGTAAGCGAAATAGTTTGATAGATTGGGGTCAACGAGATTAAAATACGGCAAAGTGAGCCAAGTTAGGATGATGGGAAAAAGTGAACTGAACCCACCCTTTTTATTGCATAATTTCAATCATTTTTTCTCTAAAATACATTGCTTATGCTTTCGATGGATTCGTCGGTATCTTTGTGGAAGTTCATTTGAATATAAAATAAAAAATAACTTAGATTATTCCACGTATTGTGCTACAAACTGTGACACGTGTTTCGCCTCTTTCAGAGGCATCCTCAGACAGACTTACTTTTACTTACTGAAAGTAAGTCTGTCTGAGGATGCCTCTGAAATAGGCGAAACACGTGTCACAGTTTGTAGCACAATACGTGGAATAATCTAAGTTATTTTGTATTACTTTTTTATGCTTATTTATTGAAAAAACTTTCACATAAAATTAAAAGTTGATGACAGTTCCCACAAAAATTAATTGAAAACGTAATTGCACTTAAAAGTCAAATGGAAAAGTTTCACCATTTTTATGTTTGGTTCCCTTAAAGACTCATATATTCCTAAAAATAAGCTCCGTTTGGTGAATTAGTGAAGTTAATTTATTCTGATTAATTTGATAAATATGCATTTGATTGTAACATGGAAAATTGATAATTTTGTTTTGATAAAATGTGCAATTAATTTATACCATTTTGCATGTGAAAAATGATTATTAGCAAACTTAAACATTATTTCAAAAATTAAGTAATTTACAATTTAAAACTGCAGGGCTGTCGATATATGCGCCGAGGTTGATTTATGCTACTATGAAAAATGATTGTTAGCAAACTTGAACATTATTCCAAAGATTTAATATTTTACGAAATTTTTGTCACTACGAAAAAAATTGTCAGCAAACTTAAACATTATTCCAAAAATTAGGTAATTTACGAGGTATATTTCTGCTAATAGGAAAACTAATTGTTAGCAAACTCAACATTATTCCAAAAATTAAATAACTTACAATTTAAATACTACAGGGCATGCTGTCGATATATGGCCCGAGATATATTTATTTTATTTTTAGAATTTCTGGCTTATTCAATAAATAGGTTTGTAATTTTCTGACTTCTTAAAAATGCAACAAAAATCCCCCCGTTGAGGTCAACGGGCTTACAGCTAGTCGATATTATTTTGATTCTTTATGTCAACTGTGAAAAGGAAAAAGAACGTAACCCTCAATTTTCCAAAACATTTTTTTTTCGATAATCACAATGTATACAACTTGACACACATTCTATCAAAAGGATGGAAGCTGAAAATGCCGAATAAGTATCTAAATTTAGCTTTTAAGTTTGAAATAGATGACATTGTAAAAAATTGAAACCAAGAAAAAACACTGAAATAAAAGTTTTTACGAGACAATTTCTTTAACTAATATTAGGTTATGTCAATTAAACACCAGTTTAGAAGTATCCGTGCACTTCAAGGTGGTGTATAATTCATAATTTGCATATGTCACAAAATCATCAAAACACGTTTTTAGCGCCTTCTGTAAAATTTGATATGTGTGGGTTACGTCCTTTTTCCTTTCCACAGTCGATGTGGAAAAATTAACTATTTTAGAAGCTTCTTACATTTTAAGAAACATCACACAAGTTTTACATTTAGGGTGTTCACTGTCAATAGTTGATAGATAGGCATTATATTAAGAACAACAAAATATTCCGTTGTACTTATTTCCACTTTAATTTATTAAGATCAGGACTAGTTTCACTCATGGCGAGGATGCTCAACTAATTAAAACAAATTTAAAGAGATTTAGTAATGTAAAGATCACTTTGTTTAAATTTTATAAATTAAAATTATGTTTAAAATTACCATTAGTCACCACTTTAACTTTATTAGTCTTGATGATCTTTTAATTACATGTTAGAGGTGTTAAGCATTTTAATTTGTGTTAGTTTGGAGTCACTTATTCATAATGCCTACTGTAGTTTGTAAATTATTTTCAATGCCAATTGCTTATTACACCTTTTCATATTCCGAATTGCTCAAATCATATCAACAGTTTTTCAAGTTACGCGTTGTAAATTTTATTGCAAAGATGATTAAATACCATATTTGAAAAATCAAAGTAAACGAACTCTTTGATTGCAATAAATAAGCCCTTTAAAACACGTAAGAATATTAACTAACATTTTTTGAAAACTCTGAAAATAGCTTTCCGATATAGGAAATAAGATGTATTATTTTGGTGTGCTGATTACACGATTTTAATAAATGAATTATCGACTGATAAGAGAATACAATATTGCATTCTCTAATCAGTTTATAATGCTTGTTATGAGAGAAACCGTTCCTGATAATACTATATAAATATAAGTGGTATTAGTACAAATTTATATTTTATTTTTTTACACTCTAAAAATAAATTAACAATATCGGCTTAATAAGTGATAAAAAATGGCTCTCATTTTAATCGATCAATATTGTTATAAATACAGTTAACGCGGGTAACTTTGGCCTGGCTCTGCAGGTTTTTTTTTATTTTTATAAATCGCTTTTGCTTTTATATGTGGTATTATTTGATAAAAATGAGCATATCACAGATATTTACAATAATAACTATAATCTCAAGAATTTTAAGCTCTTTTTAACTTTTCTCCACGACTTCGTGTATTTTGTACATACTCGTAAGCTAATAATAAAGGACGCATTTTGTAGAGTAGGAATACAAATTTAAAATATTGTCGACCCAAGTTTTTTAAAATAGGATAGAAACTCAACTGACAACTGACAAAATTCCAAAATAAAGAAAATATGATGAATTATAATTCATATGTTTACCTCCAAAAGACGAAACAGTACCATTGCTTAGCTAAAATATATACAGGTGGAAGTAGTATGAGTATAATTTGAAACCTTTTTTCTTGTAGTGGGCCAATGTTACACCGATGGCCAAAGTTACCCGTATTGACAGAACTGATTTTGATTTAGAGTTGAATTTTTTTTTATAATTATTACATTAATGTTGAAGTCTGTTGCCGAAAATTAGGAACGGCTGATTAATGTAATATATTTAATAATAATATATTTATAAATAATCTTGAAGAGATAATTCAATTAAGTTCTATAATCTAAGAGGTCTAAATTGTATATGCTATTTCATACAATAGCCACATCACCTTCTATAATAGATTGATTCCTTAACGAGCTCTAAGGAGACGTTGTAAATGATTATGGAACGTGGACTAAATTGATGGATAAGTAAGTAAGTAATGCATCTTGGAGACTGTACTGACCTATTGATGTAAATGTTTGATAACGGGAATAACCAGGAGCATATTCAGGAAATTTGCAATATAAGTATTCAAGATTTATCGATTCTTAACGTCATTATTATAATTATTATTTAATAATAAAAAGCTTAACCTAGAAAACAAGATGTATTAAACTGTAATGAAGATAACAATGGTGTGAGATAAAAATTGGTACTAGTTGGTTTTGATAAAATTACTACCAAATTCATTGAAAGGATATAATTATGAGTTAACCCTTCAAGAAGTGAAGTGAGCTCAGTAGTAAAATGGTCAGAATTTTTTCACTAGACTTTTAATCACGTCTTTATTTGTTAATAAAAAACTCACATTTTTATTATTAAAAAAATAACAGGAATATGTAAGAAGTAAATTATTCTTGCTTGTTAAAAATTTTCAACACGATAATGTCCGTAGATTGATTCTTTTATATTTGACATTAATGGTATTGAAAACACAATTTGCATTCCATGTTGTTCTTTTGTAAGTTACATTATTTTAGCACTGTAAATTTCATTGTCTCGATTATCATTTAAATAAGCAATATAATAATGTCTTTTTTACTTAAACGATTTTATGTGACGTGTTGTAAATATTTTATCGAAGTGTGGCTTGTCAAATAAAACCTCTGGTTGTTAAATTTATTCTTGTCATGTTTTTACAAAGATTAAATATTTTACAGCCATTTCTTTTCATAGTAGTCTGAGAAGCTGTTTATAAGTTTTTCTGATGTTTTACTTCCAATCATACACACAATGTGTATAATATTTTTAATATAGCGCTGTAAGATAATATAAACAAACTGCATTTTCAGATTATTTATTTGTAATTTAAAAAATCATGACCTGATTTACTCAACTGGCGAGAAATAATCAATAATGAATGAAACCATTAACATTCATTATAAAGTAAACGTTAACAATGCGTAGGAATTATACAAAAAAACTTTTTTTACTTGTTCGACATTTTTTTTTTTTAACAGTTGGTTTTAATAAAATTGTATTAATTCATCAGTTGATAATACTAGTGATAATCAAAACCAATACTGATCAAAAGTTAATAACTTTGAACTACTACAAAAAGGGCTTTATTTTGTTGATATAATATAATCAGTTTATTTGTATACCTTGGAATGTTCTGTCCGATGATGATTTTTAAAGAAGAGACACGCGTCTCATATTTTGTTACACAACAAGTAGAATAACATAGTTATCAAATTTAATTTCATATTTAAAAAACCTTCCCCCAAAGTGACTGCCAAATTCATTGAAAATTTTAATATAACATCCAGTAATTTAAATTGCACAACATTAAATTGAGCACGTATGAAGTTAATTAAACAAACAATCGAAGTCAGTATGAAAATTTTGCAAATATCGTTCCATTTTCGAATGTTTGATTTATATAATGTATTTTTATCGCTGCCGATCATTGTGACGTTAGCTCAGTTGATAGAGAGTTCGACTGGTAATCCAGAGTTCTGCGTTCGAGCCTGGGATGCGGATTTTTTTTTCAGCGATTTACGACAACACAAAATGTGCTTCTTCAAATCTCTACACAAATATATATATATATGTAAGTGTAGTGAAAAAATGTGTCTTTAGTATGAATAAAAAAAGGCGACAGCGGGGCTGGGGAGGGGGAGGGGATCGTCTTTCTTGACGTCATCGAAATCGGACCGACAGACGGAAAGACTAACATTATCGAGTATTAATATATAGACTAGCTGTAAGCCCGTTGACCTCAACGGGGGGATTTTTGTTGCATTTTTAAGTAGTCAGAAAATTTACAGGCGTCAAAAATAAATTACTAACCTATTTATTGAATAATCCAGAAATTCTGATAGTAAAAGAAATATATCTGGGGGCGTATATCGACAGCCCTGCCCTGCAGTATTTAAATTGTAAATTATTTATTTTTGGAATCATGTTCTAGTTTGCCAACAACTATTTTTCGTAATAGCAGAAATTTCGTAAGTAATTGAATTTTTGGAATAATGTTTAAGTTTGTTAACTATTTTTCGTAGTAACAAAAAAAGTCCTTGTAAATTACTTAATTTTTGAAATAATATTTAAGTTTGCTAACAACCATTTTTCGTAGAAGCAGAAATAGACCTCGTAAATAATTTAATTTTTGGAATAATGTTTAAGTTTGCTAACAACCATTTTTCATAGTAGCAAAAATAGTCCTTGTAAATTACTTAATTTTTGGAATAATGTTTAAGTTTGCTAACAACTATTTTTCGTATTAGCGGAAATTTCGTAAATTATTTAATATTTGGAATAATGTTTAAGTTTGCTAACAACCATTTTTCATAGAAGCAAAAATAGTCCTTGTAAATTACTTAATTTTTGGAATAATGTTTAAGTTTGCTAACAATTATTTTTCCTATTAGCAGAAATAGACCTCGTAAATTATTGAATTTTTGGAATAATGTTTAAGTTTGCTAACAACCATTTTTCATAGTAGCAAAAATAGTCCTTGTAAATTACTTAATTTTTGGAATAATGTTTAAGTTTGCTAACAATTATTTTTCCTATTAGCAGAAATAGACCTCGTAAATTATTGATTTTTTGAAATAATGTTTAAGTTTGCTAACAACCATTTTTCATAGTAGCAAAAATAGTCCTTGTAAATTACTCAATTTTTGGAATGATGTTTAAGTTTGCTAACAATTATTTTTCCTATTAGCAGAAATAGACCTCGTAAATTATTGAATTTTTGGAATAATGTTTAAGTTTGCTAACAACCATTTTTCATAGTAGCAAAAATAGTCCTTGTAAATTACTTAATTTTTGGAACAATGTTTAAGTTTGCTAACAACCATTTTTCTTAGAAGCAGAAATTTCGTAAATTATTTTATTTTTGGTATAATTTTTAAGTTTGCTAACAATTATTTTTCATAGTAGCAAAAATAGTCCTTGTAAATTACTTAATTTTTGGAATAATGTTTAAGTTTGCTAACAATTATTTTTCGTAATAGCAGAAATAGACCTCGTAAATTATTGAATTTTTGGAATAATGTTTAAGTTTGCTAACAACCATTTTTCATAGTAGCAAAAATAGTCCTTGTAAATTACTTAATTTTTGGAACAATGTTTAAGTTTGCTAACAATTATTTTTCGTATTAGCAGAAATAGACCTCGTAAATTATTGAATTTTTGGAATAATGTTTAAGTTTGCTAACAACCATTTTTCATAGTAGCAAAAATAGTCCTTGTAAATTACTTAATTTTTGGAATAATGTTTAAGTTTGCTAACAATTATTTTTCGTATTAGCAGAAATAGACCTCGTAAATTATTGAATTTTTGGAATAATGTTTAAGTTTGCTAACAACCATTTTTCATAGTAGCAAAAATAGTCCTTGTAAATTACTTAATTTTTGGAATAATGTTTAAGTTTGCTAACAATTATTTTTCCTATTAGCAGAAATAGACCTCGTAAATTATTGATTTTTTGAAATAATGTTTAAGTTTGCTAACAACCATTTTTCATAGTAGCAAAAATAGTCCTTGTTATTTACTTAATTTTTGGAATAATGTTTAAGTTTGCTAACAACTATTTTTCGTATTAGCAGAAATAGACCTCGTAAATTATTTAATATTTGGAATAATGTTTAAGCTTGCTAACAACCATTTTTCGTATATATATAAATAAATAGTTAATCAAATTATTATATATTAAATTATTATATTTAATTGAGCAGCCTTATATAGCCTCTCAAAACGCTGCAGAACGGTTCAAACGGTCGTTTAGTGCAAGATTTCACCCACAGATGTCATTATTAGTTAACTAAAACTTTAAATAGAGTTTTTTTTTCGTAACCATCAACTGGACTTGTGTAGCAGTGGGTTAGGTGTCCGAACGTCGCGCATGAAAATTGGGGCATGGTATCGAATCCCACAGCTTGACAGAATATTTTTTGAAAATTAATTGTTTTTACACATAATAAAATAAAAATGTCATGATTTCAAAAATTCACTCATGACGTCAGAGAAAAATGAAGAAATGAATTAATGACGACAGCGGGGCAGGATGGGGGGGAGGGGGACCGTCTTTCTTGACGTCATCGAAAAGGCGAAATCGCGACCATAATATATAATATACAAACGAAAAAAGTATCTCTTTAGTATGAATAAAAAAATGTTGACAGCGTGGCTGGGGTGGAGGAGGGGAAGGGGAAATCGGGGACAATTTACAGACAGACGGACGGACGGACATTATCGACTATTAATATATAGATTATTTACTGTAATATGTCATTATTTAATTGAAATTGATCACCATTCGTAGATTTAAAAACGTGATTGATGCTTCATAAGCAAACGGTAAAAATTGTCATTTTTCTCTACATGCAATACGGGAGTTGCTATGTTGGTTATAAAGATTGAATATATCGACTTGTTTTAAAGTACACTTGGTATATTTGCGCTTATTGTATTCCGTGGCATAACCTGTAACTATGTATTTGCGCACAAAAACTTGCACACATACAAATACGAGATACGAGGTGTTGCAGTTTCCTGGTCACGTGTCAATAGCTTTTTTTTTACAAATTTCCCCATGTCCAATTTTAAGGGTGAAAGAGAAGATAACATTATCATACTATTGTTTTCTCGCTCTCGCTAATGCAATGTGCCATCCTGCCAGTTTCTGGGTCTGTTTACACACATCATATTACTGATAAAGACAAACATATATTATAATAGTTTTTTTCAAATGTTGCAATCATAGATTTTAACAATTATTACATTTGTATTGCTATACAATCTAATTCTTATAATAACGATTGATATTTTTGAATTTTCATGAAAAAAAAACAAAAAAACTTTCATAACTTAAAAGCAGCATTTTTAAAGAAATTAAGTTTTAAATAAGTAAATCAGACTTTCCTTAAAAAATAGTTGTTAAAACGGCGATTTGTTTTCTCTCTCAACGTATGGGTGTAGTTAAAAGCTTTTTCATAATAAATTTGTAAACAGTTCAATGATTAAAACTCTAACCCATAGTTTCTCAACCTTTTTGGGCCAACTTGCTCCTTTTGAGTCACATATTTTTTCGTGCCCCCCATACCAGTACAAATACGTGTTCCAAAAGATTCCAAAATAATTTTGCCAGCTGACAGATTTCAAAAATTGACCCAGGTAACGGAACTACCAAAATGGAAAGACGCGAGACCTTGTTTTTTCAGTTCTTCCCAGAATTTCGGATTTACCAAAATGAAAAGATGCGAGAGCTTTTACCAGAATTTGAAAATATTTTGTCGCTGCCCTATTTTTATAACCTGGGAGTTAAAGAATATTTTACCGTGGCCCCCCAAAACTGTGCTTGCTCCCGGTTGAGAAACCGTGCTCCAACCCAAGGCTTCTCAAACTTATTGTGCAATGGAACACTTCGCAAATCTGGTAGTCTTACCGGAACACAGATTATTTTTTAGGTCGGCTAAAATTCAGTAAAAATATTGAAAAAAATATATGTTATTAAATTACTTATTATTTTTAAAACATGTTAAATAAAAATGAGCAAATAGAGCTCTTAGTGATTCAAAATCTCTGCTTGTATTTAGATATTTGACGTTTTAAACATCAATGGAGATTTATCATCACTCGATTTTGAATGTAAAGTAGACGTTTAAATGTGTTGCAGCGTAGATTATCATTCTAAATGTTCGCGGAACACCTCTTTAGGTCCCACGAAACAACAGTGTTCCGCGGAACATAGTTTGGAAAACCCTACTCTAACCTATTGTAATGCCAATACGGCATAGGCGGATCCAGAAATTGTCCAAGGAGGGGGCCATTCAATTCGAAAATAAACATCATAAAAAGATGATTTAAAAATAATATATCTATATAAAGTAGTCAATATATAATTAAGTATGTATTCTATAAAACATCGTTAACTAAACAATTAAAGATCCCATTTCACAATAAAGTTTTAATAAAGTAGAAAAAAGAAGAAGAAAATCTCCTCAGGGGGGGCCATGGCCCCCATGCCCCCCCCTTGGATCCGTCAATGCAATACGGTGACCATTTTCCCTATAAAAGAAGAACCTGTTATGACAAAAATGATTTTTATCCATTGTCTTGGGGTCGCAATAGTGGCATTTTTATTTTGTTAAAATATTCAGTCATTATGAATATTTTTTGTACCAGTCTTGGTTTTTTTTAAATTTTCGGTGACTTGTAACATTTCAAGTAACTTGCTCTATCTACAGTCCTAGTGTAAAAGTTTGACTGCGAACAAAAATGTAAGCATATAAAATAAAATGCGCTGCGAAAAAAGTTGATTAGAATTGAAATAAATTATCATCAAGCGTGAGGATGTGTGTGTGAGCCACCTCTCATATGCAGGTGTGTGTGAATTGATAAGTGTGCAAGTGTGTGAGTGGTCAGTGTGGGGCGGCTACTGTTTGAAGGAGGAACACTGGTGGTGCCTTGTGCTTCCAAAACTTTTGAACCAATAAATTATATATATATATATATATATATATATACACATATTTTTTTTTTATTCATGTTCGCTCCCAATGTGGAGCATATGGCCTCCTAATGGAGGTATCTCAACAGATTTTTTTCTACGAGAACTGTTTGTTACTCAGTCGCTCAACTTCTCTTTTTCAAAGAGTACTAAGGATAAAAGAATAAGGCTAAGACAGGACTAGTGGTGAGTTAATCGCTCTCGCTACGCAAAGTTCTTAAAGGATCGGAAAGGGTGGGGGGAATTTTTTGATATCACAAACACCCATGCATTCAAACGGAAATCGATTTATCGATTGAAAACATACTGTTCGTACTGGGAATCGAAGCCCCGAATCCGGCACAGAAGCCCACAACGCTAACCGCTGCACCTTAGGACGCGACATCAAATAAATCAGTGTTATATTATAATTCCAATTATTCACCTGTTAAAAAATCTGCAGCATAAAATGGTGACGGGAAACTTTGTATTATACATACAGCTAAGTATTGGAAAAGGTTGGAAACTATAGTTAAACTATTGTTAAATTATAATATATAATATTGTACATATATATAAAAACTGTAAATTACAGTTTCACAAATTCGTATATTTTCGATATATCGTAGAGAAAATCTATTTTTATAAGAAATCAAATTAACTATGAAATTAGTAGCTACAACATACCATTCCTGATCTATTCCAAAAAAGAGAAAGCTTCGAATAAAATAGCTAATAATACTATTATGAATGTGTATGGCTTAAAATTTGTCGGATTTGTTTTCCATTTTTTAAAAAAAATTTAACTCGACATTTTACCTGCATATTTATTAAATATTATTATAACCAGTTTTGCTTATCACGAGCATTTTTAGCTGATATGAATGTACGCCAATACAGGGCTTTTAAAACTATTATGGGTATTCCCTATTTTATTATAAATTATCTTGTAATAATTCACAGATTTTAAAACACTTTTGAATAAATTATTAGTGACGTGTTTTATTTATTTGTTCATTGATGTGATTTGAATTGTTCAAATTTTGTATCTTTATCTGTGAATTACTTTCATATTTATATTGGTTTTTATTTTTTACGTCCTTAATAGTTTAAATAAATTAGTTTTAATTGCCCTGTACTAATAATGTAATTGAAAATGTTCGTGATAAACGAAACCGGTCCTGATCATAATATATAAATGTGGAATTATAACAAAATAGTGTTTTATTTTTTGAATATTTAATTTTATTTTGACAGATTTTTAAAATTAATTATTAATTTTTGAATTTTGTAATTTGATTTCAGTCCAGTAAAAAAATGTATGTGTGTCATAATTAATTCATGTTTTTACTGTTTGTGGTTTCTCTCGAAGACGTCTAAAAGATGAATACTTGGTTTTCTGCTTCACCTTCCATCACCTTCCTGAATTTTGCTGTAACTGCACTGAGAACAGTCTTAAGATTTGCTCCACAGTTTTTAAATGTGTAAGCGGTGTTGAATTGTCCCCATTTTCTGGAAAAGCGTTCCTCACTTGAACCGCCTGTTAACTTTATAATAAACTTCTTTTGATTAATTGGGAAATTTTTCATCCGATAATTATAATGAACTATTTATATTCTGGCAAGACAAAATATTTTTCAATAATTAATTGTGTAAGCATTAAATAAATGTTTGCAAATCACTTTTAATCTGATACGCTTGTCGCGATGTGTGTAAATTTTTGCAAGTGGGTGTGCGGCGACCACACATAAATTTCAAAGTGTATTATGTAAATGTAAATGTATGCTCAAATGAGCTTTTTTCAGTAAAGATTTTTTTCCCGGTAATTTGCAAACTGTAACAAATGATGCATCGCATAAACCGGGATAAAATTGTAGTGCAAAAAGTATAATGAATTCCTATTTCAATAAACAATTACTTGCGATCGTGAAGGCATACGCTGGAAACAAATCTGTCTTCACAGCGTACTGGGTTTTTTTAGATTTGATTCATATGAAAAATTAATGACATTAATTTTAACGATTTATTGATAAATTATTCTTGGCATAAAAAATGTTTTCAAATCTGAAATTTTACAAATATTTCCGTTTAACTAACATATATGCATACAATCACATCACTTTAGTTACTAGAATAGATTGTAGTAGATTTCATTAATCAATATGATGAATATACTAATATTTTTTTAATATCTTTAAATTATATTTCTCCAGTTTTTCGACTTTAACTCGACAGCCCTGATTATAAGTATATAAAGTATGATAAAATTCGTCGATTGAAAATTATTCTTTCAATGCCATAAAATTTGAAAGATAACAAAACAAAATATTTAAATATAGGAAATAAGTGACATTTTATTTTCCTTTACTTTTACAATCGACTTTTTCAAAGTAATATTATTCTTACGATTGCTTGCTTCTTGAGAATAATAAAATGGGATTGACCATACCATAAGTAAAAACCGTAGCGTCAAGATATGAACGGAAGTATAGGCGGAAGCAGACTATGCACCCTTAAATATTGCAGAATAAATAAAGTAATTTTGACATGGTCGTGCTCATGGCCAGTAAGAATTTCTCATTTTTTTATTATTTTTTATTTAATACTGCATATTAAGACAATAACCTATTGTTCTCAATCTCTCACAAAGACTAGAGGTTGCACTATATCTATACTCTATTTTCAGTATCAGACCGAGGGGGTGAATTAAGATAAAGATATCCATAATTTGAACGGAAATTGATTGATTATTAATTCACGAATGAAATTTAAAGAAAAGTAAAAAAGAACAGATTCGGATAGTGATGGGTAACCTTTTTAGCTCGGCGTGTCAAATTTACATTTTCTAATAATAATATATTTTTAAGCGTTCTCCGTTCTTGTGCCAAGATCATCTGTGTACGATGCGTGTCACTCAAAATGTCTTGGTCTTGACATGCGTGCCATAGATTACCTATCACTAGATTAGGACATCGTTAACACGGCCGATTTGAATAAATAGAATAAACAACCGTATTTCTCTTCTTCTTTGAACATGGTCGCTCTTTACGTGAATCATATGGCCGCCAGGTGGTACTTTCACGTTTCCCATTCTCCCGCCAATTGCTTTGCCTCCACCCATGACATCCCAGCACCCCTCAGTTCACCGAGTACATCGTATGAATAGAACCATAGCAGTCTTAAGTTCCAAGCAGTGCTGTAGAAAATCAGCAAATTCTGAGCGGGCCGTTGAATCCCTGCCTTTACTAACAAATTGTATGGCGGTTATACGTAGATCAACTCTAAATTCCAATTTATGAGCTTATTTTTCGTTAAATGTAACATGTATGTTTGAAAGATTTCTTGTATGGATATTCTGTGATTCGTTGGTGTTATTAATTTACAATTTACGATACATCGGAAGGGCCATATATGCAAATTAAGTAATGATTGTAAGAAATATAGCGAATGGCAAGAAATGCGATGTGTGGTAAAAACCAATAAAATTTAACTTCCCACTATTAAGTATCACAGTTATATAGAATATAAATTATAAATTACATAAACGACGGTAACAAGCGGAATTCATATAATATTATATAAGATTTTGACGCCTATTGTGATATTATGAAATACATGCTGCGTCTTTTATCATATAATAATGGAATATACCAAGTAAGTGATGATTTAATCAATAACTATATAAAAAAAATAATGAAGTGACTTGTGCTACCCTAGTTTGACTTACTGATTTTTGATTACTGATATGACTTGAGAAATCTTATGGATGGATTGAATGACGAACCAGTGTGCACAAATAAATTTCGAGGTTAATATTAATTGATTAAAATCCCAATAATGACGGTGGTTTTTTTAATGAATTATCCAACCTCATATTCTGTATTGAAATATTGTAAAAAAAATAATTTAAATAAAATGATTTGGCATCTTTGTTTGCTTTTGTTCTCAGAGATTTTTATTAAAAAACCTTAGAAAATGTGATTTTTTCTTATTTAAAAAAAGATTTAATTGAAAAGATATATAATTACAATATATATGTATTTGCTTCAAAATAACAGTAATAAATGGTTTCATAATGATGTGATATTACTTTGAAAATTATGACGCCGGCCCGCTCATCTGAAAAAAGTACCTGTTTTCAACTCTATAGCATGGCTTTCACTATAGGGGCTTTGATAGTACCCGTCGGTTATCCAGGGCGTCGGAATCCCAAACGGCTTGATGAAGAGGCAGGCAGGAGGCAACCGCAGCACGTGACCCAGCCAGTTTCAACGTCTCTCTATAACCACTGACGTGAAGGGGCGCTAATCTCCAAGTTCCTTGCGAAATCAAATCGTCAAAAAAAAAAAAAGCATTGAACAAATAACATTTGGTTTTAATCGTGTACAACTGTGTGTCCCAGACAGTCCGTATTTAGTTAAATGTGGCTACAGCTGTTTCTAGGCGAATAGCAAGATCTTCTTTGTGCTTCCGTCTTATGAGGATTCCAGGATATGTGCGTCGAGGTACCTGATCTGTCGACCCTCTCGATGATCTATCCCGCGCTGGTCAGGGTCCTATCAGAGTTATGACAGGTTTGGTTACACACAGTGCCAGGGCAAGGTAATTTTGCGCCCTAAACAACGGTTGTTGGCGCGCCCCCTTTTTGACAAATCGTCCCATTTTTTTTAAATAATGAAAAAATAAACAATTCGGGATAATTAAAAATATTTTATATATTCATGTCCGCTCCAAATTTGGAGCATATGGTCTCTTAATGAAGGTATTTCATCAAAAGTTTTTCTACGTGAACTGTTCGCTCAAACTATCTTTTTTGAGTCATATAGAATACGATAAATAAATTCAACGAACAAATACAAACATCAAAATAAAATATAACGTACTAATATTTATTATTATTAGAGTATGTACAAATAATTGTAATACTCCATTTATGCGTCCCTAATGTTTTGCGCCTTGGGCGGTTGCCTATTTCACCTGTATGGTGACGCCGGCCCTGGTTACACATCACATTGGTCTTACTTGTATTAATTTTTAGACCAATAGTTTGTTTTTAAGCCTTCGATGTAACTACGTTTATTTATCCTGAATACGAGATTTTTTCCCGAATATTAAATAAATGAATGCTTTGTAAACTCTTTCACAACGAATTTTGAATGCGTGTTTAAAATTATAAAAACATTACTTGTAATCAACACAGCGTAAAATATTATTTAGTTAACTATTCTATAATGATATCCAAGATGGAAATTTGTTTATCGATCATTAATATGATACAAAGATAAAAGTCCGATTTTAAGAGGTTGTTTAATATACAAAGCGTCATTAAATATATTATTTGATCGAAAAATTGATAGCACATTAAACACCAAGCCATTTAATCAGTGTTGCCCATTAAACATGATCGAGTATTACTTTATAATTATTATTTTCAGTATATGCGTATCATAAAGTATGTGAACACCATCAATATTCATGTTGGGGATTACACTCAGCGATATATTTATATTTTCCCATTAATACATCCCTCCCTCATTTGAATACCCCTCCTCTCTGTCTCACAGCATTCTCTCTTTCGACATTCTTTTTTTTCTCTTTTTTTAATACCGTACCAACTTATTATAATTATAATGTCAAACAGTAATATATGTGTTCTGTTCGGCGCCTATTGGGGAAGTCGATTAAGGTGCGCTTCTACGGAATAGTTATTAATATATATTACCATTTTATTATATTACAATAAGCTTATCTGTAGTAATTAAGGCACGCCTAAAGTTAATGTCAAAATTAAAGTAAAATAAAAAAAATTATATATCATTGAGATTACCTCATATGATTTCGAATTTTAACTGTAAATTATTAAAACGTTTTTTATATTTTTGAGTTTCGTATATCCGCTGTTAGACTTTGTTATTCTATTATTACACCCATACTTTTCGTACCGAAATAATCGTACCGAAAATGGAGAATCTTTTCCGTGGTGCACTGGCCAACGTGACAGACTTTACGGGTTCAATTCCTAGTACGAATATTATTTTTCAATCGATTTATAGATTTTTGTTCGAATACATGGGTGTTTGTGATGTCTAAAAATTCACTTACACCCTTGCGATCCCAAAATAACACGGCAAAAAAAGAGTGATTAGCTAACCACTAATCGTATAATGTCCTTATTCTGTTTATATCTAATCTTTGGAAAAAGAATGTCGATTTAGTAACAATAATTTGCCGTAGAAAAACTTCTGTTAGGATACCATCATTAGTAGACTATATGCTCCGCATTTAAAGCGGACAAGGATTAATAAAAACATAAAAAAAAAACTATGAAGAATCTGATGCTTTTTTTGTTTAATTCGATACAAATATATTTTATATGTTGAATACAAATACACACACGCTATCTCTCTCTGCGCATCGATTCTCGACAAGTGGAAATGCTGTGTTGTTTAAATCTTGTGATTCTGCTAAGTAAATACCTCTACTTGAAAATTGCATGCTCAATAAACTTTCAATCATATGAATATATTAAAAAGAGACGATGTTTTTTTGATTGCATTGTTGTGAGGTTTTCATTATTTTAAGTATTAAAATTTTCACTGACAGGTCATTTTTTCTTCTATTGTTTTAACCGAGAATCATATTAATTAAATTTTAATGAAATTCTTTATATTACAACGATATATAAAAGATTACACTAATATAATAATAAAATAAAATTTGTTTGTTACGCACTAACTAAGCTACATGTAATATAAGCGTTGGTGATGTAATTTCTCCATGAGTTGATTGATCTTATTTAATGTTATTAATTATTTTGAAAACGTTTAGTGAATTGGTTATTAGTAACACCGAAAAGATTTTAAGTACATGTAATTGTGAAAAATATGAAAATATTTAAATAGGCACAATAATTTCATACCAACGATTTGGTGAAAGATGTCGTCATGTAATAAAATGATTTACTGTTTCATTTTTTTTTAATGCGAAATTTACAAGAAACGTTGAATTGTGTGATTGAAATGCAGGCTTTAGTGCAGGCCCAGAGCAGTGTGTACTAAAACCTAACACATCGCCGATATGTAGATGGAGTTATTTTTACAGGGCACTCGCTGCTGCCTGCTACTGTATAAATTATGGCCAGACCCGCTTTCCGCGCACGTCGAATGGGTATCCTTAATAATTAAGTTTATTATCTGTATTAAACATTTTTCATATATACATAAATGTATTCAGAAAAAAATACACTTGCACATAATCCAGGATCGCGCTTTGTAAATCTTAATGGCTGCAGAATAAGTGACCATAATCATTTCGAAAGACAGTTTTATAAATTTATCTTTCAAATGATTCGTGATTTTGTGCAAGGAAAATGAATTTCAGTGTAAAAATTGAGAGATACTTGATAGTCCCTAATCCTATACAATCTTCCTATCTTAGTCTTTCCAAACGGAGATGGTTTTGCAATTATAACACAAACACTGCTCGTAGAATAGTTAGTTCCTGATGAGGTAAGCTACATTATGATTTCATACACTCCACGATGGGAGCGGACATTGTAATAATAAATCATTTTTATTTAAATTAAATAGCCGTCAAAATGAAGTGATAACGATTTTTATTAATGTTCTGACAAATGAGTATCTATAAAATTTGAATCGTTCAAACTATGTACATTCTCACAGAATTTGTCACTAACGACCCGGGTTTCGCATTTCGGCATCTTCAGGCGTTCAAGTGCACGGATGAACTTGAACTGACGTTTCTTCTGAGGCTGGATGCAAGCTCATTCACGAGTGTTAATTTCCTATTCACCTTCTAGCTCAGCGATACTTAACATGTAGCCCATTGAGATTTTATGTGTGGCCTAAAACAATAATATTCACCAGATGCTTTTCTAAACATCTGGCACTGTTTGCAAAACTTTACGTCAACGAATACATATTTTGGATACATTTGTATATTATATAATTGAATTTATGTCATGTCACTATATTATGTGCAGAATGTGATATATTTACGTATCAATATTAACATGCTGCGACCCACGTTATGTAGGATTGCGGCTCGGGCGAACAAAAGGTTGAGCATCGCTGCTCTTGTTTTTGATCTTGCGTCTTTCCAGTCGTCCATACCCGTTTTGTTTCGATTTTCTTTACTCAATTGAGCCTCCATATTTCTGGCTTTTGGTAATTTGGCTGGTTCTCTAATGAAATGATATCTAATTCATCACTTTTCATGAATTCCTTGTTTCTCAAACACATTATCATTAAGATTTTTTTATTTTTAATCTGATTCAAATTTACATTGTCAAGTATTCAATTTAAATGATTCACTTAGTTATAAAGGTATATTTATTTCCAATTTTTTCAACGTATTCAAATCCTATTCTAATATTTTGAATGGAAATAATGTTTTGTAGCAGTTTTTGCATGCGTGATTACACAAACGAGATAAAATATATTATTTTTTCAGTTTCAATTATATTGATGATTTGAAACAAAATTTTACCAAAAACATTAAGCACCATATATGTGGTTTTCATAGCGATGGTGAAATATTATTAATTTATTCTTAGGGCGCCCACTTTAATCCACATGAAATTACCAGTGAAGTCCACTAGAATTTTTTGCTGGTCAGGGCGTCGGATGAGAGAGGGTGAAAAATTTGGGCTAGGTAGGGAGGAAAGGGAGACAGCGTCGATGAAGTGGGGAAGGAGAGGAGTGCACGGCGTCGCCAGAAAAAGGCATCAAAAGCTATGGAAATTTGCTTTATTTATGTGTATTAATGTATTTATTTACTTATTTTATACATTCGATTATTTTCACATGGATTTATGTAACCACCGATCTTTGTAAATTAGCAAATCTAAAAATAATAAAATAATTAACAGGATTCAAAATAATAAGTACTTATCTATGTTTTGTTAAGATATTTTTTTTAATTTATCATGTTTGTTCAATAATAATTACAAATACACTAAGTCATCCATATCATTTTCGTTAGTCTCCTAAAAATATTACAAGTAATGTTATCAAAGCCAGACTAGCTTCAACCGACAATTCACCATCAAAGCTATTCGTCGTCGATGCAATTTATCATCCCGTTTTATATTTCATTGGAATTCGTTAAGCAGAGAAAAATATCAAAATTAATCTGAATTTTTGTTTTAAATTCTTTATACTGTAGTATCGAAATTTATTTATATTTTATTTTAAACAAGAATTTTTTATTTCAAATACGTTCTTTTACAAATATAATTAGAATCGAAAAGAACAGTAATAATAGCACTTTTATTGAATGTAAGTACTGTAGTAATTCATGATATAATATATCCCTTTTAACATAATTCCGGTTACTGCTCATATTTTATACAACATTTCTTTTCACACTTGCCATACGTCATGCCAACATATAAGGGGTCGGGCTGTTTTTACTGGAGTCGGAATCAGAAACAATAAACGACTCCGACTACTTTTTAAAACTTTTTTTATGTATAGAAGTTGCTAGAATCAAAAGTGGCGCCACTGCATACTACTAAGCCTAAAATAATATTAGACATCGTAGTAAGGACTCCGAACTAATAAGTATTTTGTAAGATTTAAAAAAAGCCGAGATAATTAGATGATATATGAATTTATATGAAGAATTTACATCTCCATTCACCGTGGAAGTAATAATCCGTAAGCACATACAATATTATCAAGACAAATTATATTCGAAAATTAGCCTTTTCATCGTGTTGATTGGTGAAATAATGACTGAAGTAATAGAAGAAAAGAAAATGATTGAAAAAATTTAAGACCATTCAAGTAATGGAAAAATTTCTTTTTTTTTTAAATCTACGTGTATAAATTTCAAGTCGGAGTAGTAGTTGTGTTTTAAATTAAGATCGATTTCGGAGTGCTTTTGTTTTTAAACAATTCCACAGCCCTGCACTTACCTTCTAATATTTTTGCGATTCGTATTCTAACGATAAACTACAATTATTAAAACTAAAAAAAAAAACTCTATCGCACATCTAAATTTAATATAAATAATATATAATTTTGTGCATTCACGTGGACTTAAATTACTTTTGCTATAATTCAATTCAATTTTAATACTACTTGTGATAGCCAAAAACCAAGTTTTTTAGCTTTAATTTCAAAAAGGTTCCATAAGCTGTTCATAAGTTGCATATGCATAAGTCCAAGTATCTCATAAAGAAATTAATTTAACTAAATATTATAAAATTCGAGTTGCTGTCCCACTATTTGTTACAAATAGCTTGAAAGTCTACTGTTTTATCTTATTAGTACAGAAAGCTTTTATTTATTAATATATCAGTTGTAACTGGCATATATATTAGCTAACCGAAATTGGTGCTACAATATCGTATATATATGAGAGCAACATTCAAAAAGTGTTTTGTCACAAATTTAAAAAAATGCTGTTTAATATCAGTTCTGATAGTCAATAATGAAATCTATGAATGGAAATTAAAATTAACGTTCAAAAAAAGTTTTTTCCTATAAAAAATAAATCATTAAGTTGACACGTTCATGCAAAACGTGTTTTCTCCAACACCCAAATTCAATCAAAAGATGTTTTGTCCTCTCAACCAATCACAGCGTAGAAGCCGTCATATTGGATTTGGACAAAACACATTTTGCATGAAAATTGGAACTAGTATACTTTCTTTACTTGTTAACGAAAGTTGTGCATTATACGAGTTTTTTTTAAATACCAAATTTATTATTAAAATATATACGATGCAAGAAGATAGTGAAGAGTAAATTGGACAAGCCAATATTGGCTCTAGAAAAGAAAAATTTCCGTGCGGCAAACGATCTGAACCCAAAAAGAAAATATATTCTACATTTAGTGGATGCAACGTTTTTACACCTTATTATAATATATTCCCAGCCTGTCAAACTGAGACAATATTCCTCAATACAAACAGTGCCTATAAAGAGACGACCATGACAACCCATTTTTTATAATTTCTGTATTGTTGTTCCTGATGCCACAAAACCGTGTCTCTATAACTGGACAGAAGAAAAAGCTGAGAAAGGAAGCCAAGAAAAGGATCATCCTTGCTACAAGGAAAAACAATCTTCGACTGTTGTGTGATAGATGTGTTTCACAAAATATAAAAGATATTATTGTCCAAACAATAATGCATTTCATATTCACGGCTGAAACAATAATAAATCATAGCTATTTACTAGCAGTCCATGTTTCTAGCTCAGCAGATAGAGTGCGATGTGAAAAACAACCCATTTTGATTCCGGAAGAATATCAAGAAGTTTATAAGCAAATTGGCCAGGTCGATTTGATGGGCGAAGATTGGGAAATAATGGATACTAAGTCCCTGAATAAATTATATAAAGACTTCTAATTCTTAAGTGATGTAAAACGAAAATCATGAAAATAGAAATAACACTACTCGGCAAAAATGTGTATTGTTCAGAGGAAATAAAAATGATCATTATATTTCCGATAACGCAGAAAAATACAGTTGCTAAGTAAAAAAGGCATATTGTATTTCCATTTGCAATGATTCCAACCAAACAAGCTGCTATTATCTCATTTAATATCACAAAAAAGAAAAAATATGCCAGTAAATTGCTAAAAATAATATTTGACGATTGGCAGGAACATGAAAATAGAGGACTTGTAGCGTGGTACAAAAATACAGTATATAAGAAGATATCCTATGTGATGATGGAGCCAGAACTTTAAACTATATAACAATATGCAGTGCTCTTCTTAAAAAAAACTGCCGGAAGTCAATTTTTGTGAAGTTTTTTTTATAATTCATTTCCGTTCTCAATTTGGACTAAATGGTTTCCTAATAAAGGTATCTCAAGATTTTTTTTACGATAACTGCTTGTTAGTCAGTTGCTCAACCTTCCCTTTTAAAAAGAGTGCGGATAGAAAGATGGGGATAGAACCGGACTAATGGTTAACTAATCTCTCGCTTTACCTTGTTAATTTTAGGATTGGTAGAGTGAGAGGTATAGATATCACAAATACCAACACCTTCAAGAAAATCGATCTTTTAGATCTTATCTTAGTTCTAATAATTCTTTGTTTACCATTTTTACGTTTTTTGGGAGATTACGATTAAAAGAAATATTTTTAAACGTCTTTCGATAGAAAAATTAAAAAGTTTTCAAAGGAAAATAAAAATTGATTGGAAACATTAAAAATATCGAGAAAAAAGGTGCCGGAACGCCGTTCCACCTCATCATATGGGAAAAAAAGCATTGATAATATGTATATAATTGTATTCCCAACCTTTTTTGGGTGGAGACCCCTTTTTATAAAAGCCATGTGACCCGCGGCCCCGATGCAATTGAAAAGGGCATTTTTTTTAACAAGGTAATTTTAGATTAGACATATTTTCATTATGTATATAGACAATACAAAACTTCCGCTACCTGTCAGTTCGAGTGCATTCGCGCACTGGATAACACCAGAAGATGCCGAGAGGCGAAACCCGGGTTGTGTTCTGCCAAAATTATAATGGAAACGTGCATAATGAAAATAGTTCTAATCTAAAGATAAACTTCCATCAAGCACCTTAAGTCGAGGTTCTAAAAAGGTAATTTTAGTTTTGTTGTTCAAATCCAAATCGAAAAAAGTTGGCGACCCCAGAAAACCCGTCGCGACCCATAGGTTGGGAACCCGTGCTCTATAATATTAATAAAATATAATTATATTATTAACGATATAACTAAAAACTCTTAATTTTCATTCAAATAGTGTTTTGTCCACAAGTTTCATGCAAAAAGTGTTTTGTCCAAATTTCAAACCAAAAAATTAGCTAATCCAAGATTTCTAGATTATACAAAATACGTAGATTGAAATTCATTCCATAAACAGTTTAATTTAGATAACATTTTTTTAAGAACTTGAGCTACGTTATCAAATGACACGTTTTTCATCATTTCCCAAGTTCAGCATTTGTGTGACAAAACACTTTTTGAATGTTTGCTCCTCATTTTCATTAGTATTATTTGCAGATATCTCATAAACTTTTTTTTATTCATATAGTTAACAGTTATATTCAATTAGCTATATGATTTGTTTGAACTGTTTCAACTGTAAGAGGTTAGTGAAAAACGAAGAAGAATAACTAGCAACAGAGTATTTTTTACTTGCGGTATTTTCGCCATTAGACAAAAATAATGCAAACTATATTTCTTTGCCACCAAAAAAGTAATATTTTAAATTCAGTATCTTTTTTTTCCTTTCCTGACTTGTTTTCTGCGACACTTTTCCAGGAATATGATATTTTATTCCTTTTTCTCTCTAGCTCTCACCGTATCAAAACATTCCAGTTGGTATTTTTTATCATCTGAACTCCTTTGAATACTTTGTTCTATATCCGTATATAATATTGTGCTATTTTATGAAAAAGTTTAATTTTGAATTGTGGTAGGAACAGTATTGTTAATAATTCTGTCTAATTTCTAACCATGAAAAGTATAAACGAGTCCAATTATTTGCCCTAGGATCGAAAATGTCAAACAACTTTAACATTCTCACAGTTAGTGACCACAAGCTGGTCTTCAGCCTGATGTAATCTAATGCTTGTTTTAATGTGAACACTATTTATCTTGATAATCAGCCTCGTTCACATATATTCTAATTTTATTAAAATTACTTTTTTTATCTAAATTTATAAAACAAAATGCAGTACTGAATGTATTTCATTATTTTCGCGAGACTATATTTATACCTAATGTGACCAGACATACCGTTATCAAGTAGTGTGTCCTGTTGAAAAAAGCGCGCAAAATCAAAATCTAGATGAAGTAATCTAATAAACTAATAGATGAAGACGTGGGTGTGCGGGATGAGTAAATAATACATTTCGATGTAAATACAGTATTTTTTTTATGAAAAAATCACAATAAAGTTACACGACTTTCACGTCTCAAAGAAGTAGGACTCCATCGGTCGTCAGATGTGAAGTGTCACAAAGAATTTAGCATATCATATAAAGGTGCCAGCGATATTAAGCACCATTTAACTTTAAGAAAACATAATGATTACGATCTTGCTGCCGCTACAAGTTCTTTACTGGTTTATTGTTTTATGAATACGGATTTACCGACTTTCAAATATCTTGAAGTTGCTGCGACAAAAGGCGCTTGGGCTTACTAGGCTAAAATAACTTACGTAATATGACACGAAAAAAACATTACTTTCTAGTCAATTGTACTGTATGAAAGTGTAAGGCGTCTAAAAAAGTGGCTGAAAATAACAAATTTTCTTAGGTATCTCGGTTTGGGAAAAAAATAAATGGTCACGTTAGTTATGCCGCAAGGACTGCCAGGTAAGTAAGTATACGTTGGATGAACAATAAAGTATGGCGTAGAACTAACAAGTTAGTATAAAACCGAAGAACTGCGCAGATATATGTGAACAACTAAATCGAAACGATTTATTATATATGAATAAATGTTTGCCTTTTATATTTTTATGATTTTCATGTCGCGGTTCGTTTGTTTGTTTGTTCTCTCACATTTTGTTTCAGTGTTGAAATACGTTTCCTGGCATTCGAATTATGATTGTATTTAAGATTAAAAATCCGTAGATCTGCAAACGAATCAAAACCAAAACACATTTATAGTTGATATTTTATTTGTATCACGCATGCCTCCAATAGTCTGCTAACAAGTTTTTTTTTCATATGGCAACCCGAGTTATGGCCGGCTACCGAACGGGTAGCCCTCGGGCGGACAATAAATTTAAGGGCCCATAAAAAGGCGAAATGCTCCAGCGCGGGTAAAAGGTGCATTTACAAACTTGCATGTAGGCAATCAATGCGTAACCGACGTAATTTATCGTTTTTAATATGTAATACAAATTACTCCGTAACAGAATGCATTAACGACAGATTATAATGATTCTTGCAGGGCATAAAAGACAATATTACTTAAATGAGTTGGAGCAGTAGTTTAGTGGAGCTGCTTAAGGTAAAATGTCGATAGTTAATATCAACAGCAATAATAAATTATAACAATCATTTTTTAACCATATGGTTGATTTTTGAAAGTAACTAAGTTCTAATTATACTACGTGGAAGGAGGTCGGAAAATAAACGTCTGTGAATTATTATAACACGATAGATACGAACTAGGGTATCCGACCCCGGGATCCCGTCCAATTCCAGGATTGTGACCATTCTGATCCAGGAATGTCGAGATTCAGAAAATAAAACATGGACGAGCTAAAAAAAAGCGCTCGCGCTGGTAATTTTGGGAAATCAGCAAATTTCTGGGTTTTTGAAATCGACATGAAATTGTTTGAAAAATCCCAAGATTTCAAAATCCCGAATCCCCATTTATACACGATTTTATGTTGAATTTTCAATCCCTAATATGATCCGAAATAAAATCAATAATAGTTGTAATAAAAACGTTAAAATACTCCATCTTGTAAAATGTAAATAATAAGGCTTAATAATGAATAGCTTGGTGTTTTTGGAAATGAATAAAGTCGCTGATAGAAAGTAAACATTAGTAAATAAAATTGCAAACGGTCAATTTGGGTGGCTTGTTAATAAAATTGAAAATAATATTATATAATATAGATCTACAATTTATACGAGTAAGAAAATGATTAAATAAATTATTAATCTACATAAATGGCTTAGAAATCTTACATTAGATCTTTCTTACAAAACGGCGTAGTTAAATGATAGATCTCGTGCATAACAGTATCAGGCCAATAATATGAAGAGTAAATTCGTTTCTTTTCTTGATCGCTATTGCGTTATGGAAAGCGGCCGTGAAACAACGACTGCATACATATAACGGGTGGTAGTCGGACAATCGACAACCAACCTTAATTATTGTATAAAAACAATCAATAAAATAATATAAAAGTTTACCTGGGCTTTCTTCACAGTGTTTAAGTTTCATTATTTTTATATGCAATTATGTCGTCATTTTTTTTCATTATGGAAACATTATCCACCAACACCTACATTCTTTTTTGAATAAAAATGATAACTATTGTTTTTAGGTATTATGTTTATTAAGTTCATTGGTGTCAGATGTTATTTAATTATTTTTTCATTCCTTTTTACGGTAAATGAAAAAAATAAATCAATAATCAAACGAATGTTTCTCGAAAATACGAAATTTGCATTACGTCTTTTGAAGAATGTTTCTTGTAAAATTAACCCACAACTAGTCGGTAAATAAAGTTAAAACTTTTTACATATATAAATATTATATATATAGTTTACTGTAAACGGAAACGGATTTTAAAAACAAATTATATAAATTTTGTCAAATTGGCGTCAGCTGTAATGTCATGTACTTTTAATATTTAAACAATAAATAAATAATATAATAAAGATTTAACTTGCATATGGATATATAATAATATTCAGTATAAATTTTATTCACAATATAAAAAAGCTAGTCATACATATATCTCATCTTTCCTTGGACGAGACAATGATTCAGATGACGTCACTTAATCACTAAATGTGAACCAATTGTCGGTGCAATTGCCAGATGCATTGTCTCAAATGTAAATACGTTTAATGTCTCTGTGACTCATTCTATCTAATATAATAATAATCGCGTATTAAAAACCGGTACACGTAAGGTTAGGACTGGTTCAATTATTATCTCCTGCTGTAGATTTGGTACTTGCGATCGCAATAATGATATATAGAAGTATCGTTGCTCATATCAACAGTTGAGTGTTGGTAGACAACCAGTAAAATAATAAGAGTAATATTATTATTGAAACATTATTATATCGACTGTGGAAAGGAAAAATTGAGTATTTTAGAAAAAACATTAGATGCGTTGTAATATTTTACAAGACTTAAAGTATCGTAAACGTATAGTATCGTATTATTTCGTATGATTTCTAAACATCAAAATATTTCGCGCTTTGGCATTAACTGTAATGCAAAATATATATTTTAAAATAAAATAAAATAAGAGACTGTAACAGAGCCCATTAGACATGAAGTGAGCCAAGTGGTTTTTTTATTTTTTTTATTATTCCATGTCCGCTCCCAATATGGAGCATATAGACTCCTAATGGAGTTTATCTCAACAGAATTTTTTCTTTTTTTCTAGAATTTTTTTACTCAGTTGCTCAACCTCTCTTTTTCCAAAGAGAGTAGGAATAGAAGGAAAGGGCAAGGACAGGACTAGTGGTTAGCTAATCGCTCTCTATACGCCCCGTTCATAGGATAGGATGGGTAGGAGGGGGGAATTCAAGACATCACATACATCCATGCCTTTGAACAGAAATTCATAAATCAATTGAAAAATCAATTTATAAAACTGCCCGTACCGGGATTCGAACCCGTGCCCTCCGTAGAGGTAGCCAACGATGTTGACCACTCGACCACACAGGCGGCTATTTTAGTGGTATTTTAGGAAAAAAATATTAGATGCGTTGTAATATTCTACAAGACTTAAAGTATCGTAAAAATAACATTACAATAGTGTTATCTCCGAAAAATAAAAGTATGTAATCCACCAAAACAGCCAGTAAAGACGTGATTGTACTTAAAAGTCCAATGTTTTTTTTAACCATTTTACTAGTTGGCTCACTTAACCTCTCAAATGCTTATATAATAGACATCGGGCCGCTCCAGTGGAACAAACTTATGGATCTAAAGAGTCTTGGTGTGAAAAATCGCCTAAAGAATGATCGTGAATAAACAAACAAACAAACATACTGCTACTTCAATACTATTATATAAATAGGTAGCTCTGATTTACTCATTATTGGGAAAATTAATTTTAAACTTAATTTGATGAGCCAATATTTTAGAAATAATATATTAATATCGACTGTGGAAAGGAAAAAGGACGTTACCCACACATATCGAATTTTACAGGAGGCGCAAAAAACGTGTTTTGATGATTTTGGGCCATATGCATATTATGAAATATACACAACCTTGAAGTGCACGGAGACTTCTAAACTGGTGTTTAATTGACATAATCTAATATTAATTAAAGAAACTGTCTAGGAAAAACTTTTATTTCAGTCTTTTTTTTTGGTTTTAATTTTTTACAAGGTCATCTTTTTCAAACATAAAAGCTAAATTTAGATACTAATTAAACATTTAGAACGTGTACCATGTTTGATACATAGTGATTATCGAAAAAAAGCTGTTTCGAAAAAACTGTGGGTTACGTTTTTTTAATCTATGTCCGCATCTAATGTGAATTCAGCATATGGTCCCTTAATCGAGCTATCTCAACATAAGTTTTTCTATGAGAACTACATCTTACTCAGTTACCTACTCAGAAACCCCTGGTAATTCTGTGGCTGTTTTGTTAATGTTATAAAGTCAAATTTGTTTAAAATGAGATACCTACCAGCATTTGCTAAGCGTCAGTTCAAGTTCATCCGTGCACTTGAACGCCTGAAGATGCCGAAAGGCAAAACCCGGGTCGTTAGTGACAAAATTTGTGTGAATGTACATAATTTGAACGATTCAAATTCAAAAGTTAATATCTCATTTTAAATCAAATATGACTTTTAACCTTTTAGTAGCCGTAGATCAGGGGTCACCAAACTTTTTGAGAAGCGGCCGTTTAATAACTAAAGGGGCCGGATGACAAATAAATTCTTATTGGAACCCAATCAGAATATTATTTCATTTTATGTGGTTATATAATAATTAGAATGCAAACAAATTTTTGCCCATCTTAGAATTTTAATAAATGAGAATATTCGAGAACTTTTGAGTAAACTAACATCTAGTCATCTCGCCTCCAATTTCCATCCAACTTCCTTCAATTCGAGTCCCCTACCAGATAGTTGTATGACAATTGATGATTTGAAATAAATAGTTGTCTTGAATTCAAAACTAAATCATGAAAATTTATATTTCTTATATGAATAATTTCTATGCAAAAATCCAGAACTTTTCGCGGGCCAGATGAAAATCTTCGGCGGGCCGTAGTTTGGTGACCGCTGCCGTAGATAATTAATAGTAATTACCTAGCAGGCCAGCTATACTTTGCAACTATAAATTTAATTAGTTAATGACGAGATAACTCGTCTTTGACCTGTTAAGCACGAAAAAATTTACGAGATATCTCGTCTGTGGCAACCATCGAGTCAAGAACTTTTACAATACAGCCACATAATTAGAAGCTGAATACGACTAGGGCACCAAATCTTGCACCGTTTTTGTAATTCCGAGATTCCTCATTCAACACAAAATCTTGTATTCGGGATTCGGGATTGAGAGATTGAAGGTCGTTGGAAGATTTAAAAAGATTTGCTAGACGATTTTGAAATCTAGTTTCCGAAAATGATTAAAATGTGAGAGCTTATATTTTTTTAACTCTCGCGCGAACTCAAAAAAGTTTTACTTACTGACGGATTACAAAAACCCAGGAATTCCCAAAATCTACAAAATCTACAAGGTTGAGATTACAAAATTGAACGGGATCCCGAATTTGGAGTGCCTAAATTCAAACCCCATAGTTATTGACGAGATAACTCGTCTTTGACCTGTTAAGCACGAAAAAATTTACGAGATATCTCGTCTGTGGCAACCATCGAGTTAAGAACTTTTACAATACAGCCACAGAATTAGAAGCTGAATACAACTAGGGCACCAAATCTTGCACCGTTTTTGTAATTCCGAGATTCCTCATTCAACACAAAATCTTGTATTCGGGAATCGGGATTGAGAGATTGAAGGTCGTAGGAAGATTTAAAAAAGATTTGCTAGACGATTTTGAAATCTAGTTTCCGAAAATGATTAAAATGTGAGAGCTTGTATTTTTTTAATTCTCGCGCGAGCTCAAAAAAGTTTTACTTACTGACGGATTACAAAAACCCAGGAATTCCCAAAATCTACAAAATCTACAAGGTTGAGATTACAAAATTGAACGGGATCCCGAATTTGGAGTGCCTAAATTCAAACCCCATAGTTATTCTACTTTAAATAAGTAGCAATTGTTTAAGCAGATTTTTTTTTGTTTAACCTTATTGGTTCTCAACTGCTGCTTGGATAATATTAAATTGTCTTTTGCTTTAGATTGATCACAATATGAATATAATATGACTAGTATTGAACTATGTGAACAAATAATTGTATAATACTATTGTTCGACCGGTTTGTTGTTAATTAGTATTTGCACAACAGCCGTAAAGCTATGCGTAATACATAACTATTATAGAAAATAGATTTAAAAAAACTTTGTTAATTTTTTAAAAATTGTTTGTAATAAACTAATAATTGATGATCATGTTTACGATGAAAAAGAAACTAACTGATATCACAGAGAAGGCAGCAAAAAAAATCCAAAAGAAATTAAAACCAGAAGGGTACCATATTTCATCTTAGTGGTTGCAGTACCCGATAAATGCATAAATACTGGTATTTCGGCCTTTTATTATACTTACCAATATTGAAAAAAAAAATACGACTAATTGAAATGAAAATACCAGAAGTATTTAATTAGTAAATAATAATGAATACGTAATTTATCGTTGTCTGTGGTCTAGTTTTTAAGAGCCTTTGTCTTAATAATGAGATTTATCTAGGTCGCTATAAGGTCGGTATATTTTTTAATTTTTTTTAATTTGTGAATTTAGGCATAATTGTTTGTAATGTCTTTTCTTCTCGAGTTGATATCAAGTGGATTATAAAATTGGTGTCGAGTATATCTCATATGATGTTTAGATTTAAAAAAATATTTGGCGAATTGGCATTGGTTTTAATGTGAAATAGTTTTTAAATTTAAAATTTTGCCTTTTATGCCACGGTCTGAAACGTTTCGATTCCCTCATATTATCACAAAACGAAAGCTTTAAAATAAGCGTAGTACTGGAAAAAGAAAAACTCCCTTTCCCGGGAATTTCGTCGTAAAACTCAATCAGTATTCAGAAACGATTGTGAAAATTAGTTATTAATAGATTGATTAGTCAAAGCTTTAATTGCCAAAGTGATAAAAAAATAATAAAAATGTGTGTAAACAATATGATGAATACATTGTATCTGATGATTAACTGCTAAACTAAGTAAATCTCTTTATTCGGCAGATCCCAAATTTGTATAAAAGTAGATGAAAACGGTTGTTTGTGAATGCACAAATCCATCCAACCTAATATTCTTTCGCTTCTATTTTACTCGATGGTTGCCATAGACGAGATATCTCGTAATTTTTTTCGTGCTTAACAGACCAAAGACGAGTTATCTCGTCAATAACTAATTAAATTAATAGTTGAAAATTATAGCCGGCCTGCTAGGTAATTACTATAAATTATCTACGGCTACTAAAAGGTTAAATATTAGAATCTTTACGAATAACTTGCTTTCACATTCTTACATTGATTTGACAATTACAGACAGAGCGAGAAGACAAATGATTCGCGCAGAGTTTAATTAGGATTGAGCAAATGAATTTTTCCATGGGTTTATTAAAAAGCAATTATTCTAGGTATATTAAATTAAAATATTTGCTATATATATTAAAGCCGCCTGTGTGGTCGAGTGGTCAACGTCGTTGGCTTCGGTTACGAAGGGCACGGGTTCAAATCCCGGTGCGGACAGTTTTGTAAATTGATTTTTCGATCAATTTATGAATTTCTGTTCGTAGGCATGGATATATGTGATGTCTTCAATTACCCATTCCCACCCATCCTATCCTATGAACGGGCGTATCGAGAGCGATTAGCTTACCACTAGTCCTGTCCTAGCTCTATCCTTCTATCCCTACTCTCTTTGGAAAAACAGAGGTTGAGCAACTGAGTAACAAGCAGTTCTCGTAGAAACACTTCTGTTAAGGTAAACTCCATTAGGAGTCCATATGCTCCACATTGGGAGCGGACATGGTTTTAAAAAAATGGTAAAAACTGATCTACACAAAATTGGGTATTTAAAATAGTGTGCAGTGTCTTAAAGCAATTTATTATAAACTAGTGTTTCAGTAAGCAAGACAATGATTTATTTCATCTCATATTCTAAAGACCAACTAACTATGAATGAAAGCTAATTTATGATTGTTATTCAAAATTATGGTAATTGGGTTTTACTACGATTTGAATGATAAAAATACAACACTCAATAACATCGCGAAATAATGCGTTATATTATATTTGTCACATTATTTCCATAATGGTGCGAGTCTATTTAAATGGAATATTGAATACATAACGAGAGCATTTATTGGTGTGACTCACGCGAGCTTCAACAAGGCAACGATTTTATGCAATTGATTTAAATTATTATTTCTATGGTGCTATTATTTATATGGTATAATCTCAAGAAAAGTCAGCAAAGAAAGCAGGAATAAGCGCTAATTCAAAAGCGGACTGAGGTATTCAATTACAATAGCTATTGGTAAATAATCTTGTTACGTATGGGCTCACTGTAATACGTATATTTTTCGTCCGTTTAATTAATGCAATTTGCAAATACATATAATCTTTCTCGCCTACGACATTAAATATCAAGCATATTTCTATAATCAAAGCTTCAATATATTTTTATTATTAACTGTTGATCACTCCCAGATATTTTTTTAAACTAACATTTAGCTACAGAAATCATGTAAACGATTGTAAAGAATGTATCGCTTTTTTCCCATATAACGCTGTGAAACGGCGTTCCAACACGTTTCTCTTATTAAAAGAACAGTTTTCGAAGCACATAAACATCAAAAAAATATACATGTTTTAAGATTTTCAAAAAAAAAAACATTGACACGTCGTAACTGACAAAAGATTTTTTTTCGATGGCGTTTCGTTTAAACGAGAAAACAGTCACAAGAGTAAAAAAATCGGTTAAAAAAGAATTAGGTGATAACAGACGACTTGTTTTTTGCATATATTTTCACAATACGAACATATAATTAGACGATAACAGAGAATAAAAAAATCAATAAAGTTATATCATCGATATTATTATCAAATTGTATTGATGATTGATTTTTGGTAGCATGTTATGAAAAACATTTTTTAAAATTTATAATTACATTTTAAAAAAAGTCTGTGTTGTTACCGAGAGTAAACTGTAAGCGTATGTTTATTGTTAACGAGAGAATATTTAAAAAAAAATTAGGTTATCGCTCAATTTTAGAGAATAAATCTATTCACATGAGTTCAAGTCGTCTAGAAAAGGTTACAAAAAATAATATGTGGTTTATTCATGGTAAGCTTTTGATTTAAATCGAATAAAAAGTGTCCCCTAAAAAGTTAATTATCCCAATTAATGTGTTTTATTGGCCGCCTTCCATTATTATTATTAGTGTTTTAGTGTATGGTAACTACCGACACAAGTTTAGTTGTGATGTTGGCAGAATGAGCTGTGATGATAATTATTATTTTGTTCGTGCCCTTGTATGAAATTTAGGTTAATTTAAAATTAAATAGCTCGAGAAGCCATAATGTTTTGATTACACTAGAGTACAGTCTTGTCAACAGAAAGCTTCGGAATGTAAGAAAATATTTGTTTATCTTTTCTTTTTAATAAAATGTAAAGTATTTGAGAAAAACAAAATTCTCTCAGAAATGGCTAAGATTCTAGAAAAAGAGACGATTAGTCAATAATTGAGTGACTCATTGCTAATAGCCTTATTTAGATAACTTTGAACTATATGAGTAACCATTTATAGCAGCGATATTCAACCTTTTTTCGTGTAGATACTTTACAAAATAAAGTGACATAACATAAATGTAAGAACATAAAAATACGAATGTATCCAAAATATTTATTCACTTACGTAAAGTTTTGCAAACAATACTAGATGTTTGAAAAAGTATCGGGTGAGTATGATTGTTTTGTGCCGCACATAAAATCTGAATAGGCCACCGGTTGAGTATGGCCGATTTATAGTCAAAGATTACCGTTTATAGTGTTGGAAATAAATTTCTGACGTGATTTTTATTTTTAGTGGTGATCAAATCCGTTTTTCAATAATTTTGGCTAAATATGTCAACATAATTTAATGTAAAATAATTATGAATCAGCAAAATCCATGAATTAAAAAAAAAATTTTTTTAAGGTCGGCGGAATAAAAAAGAAGAAGCACAGAGAGAGCAATTAGCTTACTTCTAGTCATGTACTAAAGCCTGAAATTTGTCTTTGTATTTTTAATATATCCGAAACAATGAGAGGTTTTACGATTGGAATCAGTTCAGCGACTAACCAAGCAATTTCCGTAGAAAACTTCTGTTGAGATAAGCTCCATAAAAGGTCCACATGCTTCACTTTGGGAGCAGACATGGTATCAAAAAAGATAGAATTAACATTTTCAAAGTAAATCTCGTCAGATTATCTACCTGCTTTATTAAAAAAACAACAATGAAATAACTTGTTACGAAAATACTTACGTAATTTAAAAAATCTTTTCCACTTTACCATTGAGCTAACTGTATACCCCTCTCACCCTTGTTCCGCCTCTTCACGTCTTGCCTCATTAATTATTTGTGTACATTAACGTTAAAGCAATAATTCAATTAAGTTCCCTCAATAAAGTCAGCCATCACATCTTCTCGCACTGTGTTGGTACCAACCGAGGGCTACACAATTCTCTCAAACCTAATGCATTCACTCCTTAACAATACATTTGATTATTGTATCGTTAATTGAGAGCCATATATATATTTCCCCTTTGTGTTAACGCAACATAATTATGTGCTAGAAAAATAGTTATTAATCGATTGGAATTAGATATAATATGTGACAATCAAAATTAAGAACGTCTGCTAGACTATAAAGACGAAAGCCAAAGTAAAAGAAATGATAATACAAAATTATACAAAATAATACGTTTTTTTATGTTTGTTGAAAATGAGTATATCCAGGGCTGTGGTGTTTGTTTAAAAAAAGACTCCGGATCCGAATTGATTTGGTCAATCATTTTCGTTAAACTTACATATAGGCCTCTCAGAGCCAAAAAAATGTGTCTCATTTTTCTGTACTTTTCAGGTGAGCCTAAAAACAAGTTTCCCAGTAATATGTTACTTCTTTTTAAGCAGATCCAAATTATTCTAATTATTTTTTTATTATTTTATAGAGTGATGCTTTGACTTCGTGATTTATTCGTTATTTTTTCGTTATAGTGTTTACGGAAGATGTGTATTAAAATATCTTTGCATTCACTGCTCTTATTGATGTCTTTTTGTCACTTTATGTAATAATTTATTTTATATCCATATATATAGTGCCACATATAACTAAAAAACGCAACAAAATGAGTACCGTTACCTTAAGGGGCAAATGAAGGAGACTCGAAGAACTTTGCACGCCCTTGTACTTAAAGCTCTATAAATTTGTTATCCAAAAAAAGGTTCCAGCCGATACTTGTATATGTGTATACCATCAGATCATACTAGTTACTAGAATAATTCCAGTTAATTTCACTAATCAGTATTATGAATAGAAAAATAATATTTTTCCAACTCTGACTCAAGAGAAAACACCCGACTCCACGACTTCCGACTCTAAGTATAATATATTGAGATTCCTGTGTAGGCATTGATAATTTGATGTAAGTTATAAAGAATCAGTTTCAAAATTCATCAATTAATTTATTTTCCCTTTGTCTTGTCTCTCCAGACTTATTTTTCTTAAAATAATGCTGGAGCCAAAATGTACATATATACTTTAAATAACGATGTGTCCAAAACTCGGAAAATAAATCCTGATATATACGGGTAAGTCTAAATAAAAACCATCGATAAAAAATGGAAATGCTAGAACGATGTGTCAGAGTTTTAGTATGCCTTATTTATTGGTACAATTTTTAAACCATTTCCACTCCCAATATAGAGTTTACGGATGGTTAAAAAATGGAGTTTATCTAAACATCTGCTTCTTAACGAGAACTGCTTGTCGTTAAGTAGCACAACCTCACTTTTTCGAAGAGATAGGTATATAAAAACAGGGTTAGGACAGGACTAATAGTTAGTTAATCGGTATCGCTGGGTTCAGTTTTAGAATAGGATAGGTGGTGGGCGAGAATTTTGTAATTTAAAAATCTGCATAAACTGGGAATCGAACCCGCTAGCATCGCAACCGGAGCCAACGACGTTGACCAATTGATCATAGACCCAGTGACGGATTGAGCACATAATGCTATGGAGGCACATGGAGGCCTAAGGCTCAATAAAATTTGGAGGTCCTGTTTTACGGATAACATAAAAACATAAGAAAATTCCAACTAAAATAGTAAAAAATATATTAAAAAAAAAAACAGAACGAAAAGTATATGTGCTATATTATATACGCTATTTTTGAGACCCCTAAAATTCGGAGGCCCCACGTGCGCGCCTCGTTCGCTTGTAGGATAATCCGCCACTGCATGGACTCAATTTAAATACTGTCTCATTATTCTGTTCTTAAAATTTTCTTCGAATTCTGAATAATCTCATTTGCAAATAATATAATTGTTTTATACTAAAACTGAAATTTGGGCTCAAATGAATATCACATACAGTGTTTCAAAAGCAAAGTTCACGCAAGCTTTTCGACGAAAGGATCTGCGACTGGGAGCCGATGGACTTTCGTCTTCGGTCTAATAAGCAGGTTTACCTAGAGCGAGCCGAACTATCCAGTGTATTCGGACTCTGGAAATCTAATTACGGAACTACTCCTTCCCCGCCTTCTCTGGTCCTTCTAACCCCCTTTAGATTCTATACAGCCAGCCCTCCCGCTCTCCCCCGTGTCGGACATTACCTACATACGAGGGTGGAGTTGAAATATTGAAAAGTTGTATTGGATAGAAAAAAAATATGACGTGTAAAAAAATCAATAATGATTCATAAGCATCGTCGTTTGGATTGGAAAACTTTAAAGGATAGATACATTACATGTAAATTGTATTGATTAAAAGACAATATTATTCAAGAGATCTATTGTCGCCCGCTTTGGTCTAGTTGGTAAGAGCTTGCTCTACCGATCAGGTGGGTCCGGGTTCGATTTCCGTTAAGATCAATGTCGAAATTGGATTTTTGCAATTTTAATTTGAGATCTAAGACATGGGTGTTTGTGAAGTCAATTCTCCTTGAGTTAATCTCATGTGACTTTCAAAAATTCTCATCGAGTATATCTCGTATGATCTTTCAACTTAAAAAATATTTGACGCATTGGCGTAAGCTGTAATGTAAATTTTTTTTTTTAATAAATTAAATTCAAATTAAAATTAAATTAAATTAAAACAATTAATAGTCAACTGAGTGTTACACAACTAAATTTTTTTATTATCGCTTGTATTACAAGACTCACTTCTTAGAAAATTGCTGATTCAAACCACATGTCATTTAAAGTATTCATTTCAAAATACAAAACTGAATTTTCGCAACGTGCACGAAAAATGTTTGCTTAGTTATTAACCATAGTATATAAAATAATAATTCATAGAACTAAAATAATTTGATCTGTTTTTACTTTATTATTTAAAATACCTTAATTGGAAAAAAATGGTTACTAAAGATATAAAAAAAAACCACACCCAAGTTCTCCAATGATAAAATAAAAATCAACATTAATTATTTACATTTTATTTGTTATGATTCGAAAAAATTACTTAAGCTGACGAAAGGTCTTCGTAATCTAATTTATAATAATATGTATGTCATATTATAGTTTTATATCTTTTGAAACGAAAACAATTGTATTCTTTTATATAAATGGTTGGTGACAAATCATTATAATTATTAATCCCTCAATCATCAAAAGATCAAATAAATATTTAAATAATCTTAAAATGAAGGTATTATCGCTCCGTCCTGTTACACAGCCTTCTCTGAAACCCTTGGACTAGTCGAAGGAAAGTTTCATCAGCGCTTAAAATGTTTAAACATAATTTACACCGTATCGAATTCTATCAATATAATTAATCCAATAAGCTGGCGGCAATCTGTGTTGCTCCAAATTTACTAGGATGTTATTCTCAAATGAAAACTTACGCCTCAGTCTGAACAATGAATACTAGTCATAATAAATGAATACATAGCAGTAGTAAAAACGGATGATGTGCTAGTAAAAACTGATCGAATGATTGCGAATTAGAATGTAAGTTTATGTACGAAACATTTTGATAAAAACTATTTTCTCTGGTTTTGTCGTCTGCTTTTAATACTATTCCACTGGGCGCAATGAATGTTTCTATAAAAAGTTCTCTATTGAGAAAATAAATATATTATTAAGTCCGTTTATTAAGACGTGTATGGAATTTTAGATTTATTTCTCTGTTTTTACATGAGATGTTTATGATTCATTCAATGATTTCTGAGAGAAGGTCGAATACTAGAAAATTATAAATTTAGCCCAATTCAACAAAGCTGTACGCAAAATTTCATGTTAGTCTAAGAAACAAATTTAACAAAAAAAATGTTATTTCTAGGAGCATCATTTCTATTCAGTTACAATGAAATCTCCCATTACTGTACTAGGTATAAGAGTGCTTTGAGAGGTAGCATTAGTCTTTCGTTAAATTAAAAAAAAAAACAACAACACCATTCTCAGATCTGATACTGTAATTTTAAAGATATACAAAATAGTCTATAATGGTTTAAGCATTACGTTTAAGATATGGGGATGGAGCAAAAAGTATGGTACCTATCTTTGTGACAACTTTGAAATTCTCCACTTCTTTAAAGTGTGATAAGTAGGTAAACTATCCAGCTTTGTATTTAAATTACTTATTTTACGGTATATTGCGTTTTATTACAAAATATAAGTTTATTAAGAAATCACCTCTTCCCTTTACAGAACACAGCAAAAAGCTTTGAAATTAGATGAGCCCCTAACTCTCCAGGCTTCCACTGACTAGATATATTTAAAAATAAAACTCTTTTTGCACTAATTACACATTATTTAATATAGATCAGGACCGGCAAACAGACTGAGCTTAATTTTTATTTTAGCCTTTCCACCAAGAATTTGACAGTACAGCTTTTAAGTTTTAAGAGTGATTATAATATCGACTCGTAATCGGCAGAACAACATAAGCGAAAATTCGTAAATATTACAGGAATTGTCAGGTTTAAGCATAACAGAAGGTTTTATTGACTTCCTTTAATATTTGGTCAATTAATTTTTCTTTTTGCGAGCTTCTTTCGAGAATTTTTTTAAAAAAGCCATTTCCTGTAAAATGTATGAATTGTCGCTTACGCTTTCTGCCAATTAGGGGTCGACATATGTTGATAAGTTCATCTTATCATTGTCTGATTACATTACTGGTAATTTAACTGAGTGACGAAAGACGTTAGGCGTAAATCTTATTTCGTTACAGTGTTCACGGATTGAATTCCTTTATGCGAAGATTTTTCTATATATTTTTTACAATTGAATTATAGTTTTGTCTTCAGAAGCATGAATGTAAGTGATGTTTACACTCCCTTGAATCCAATCCAACGAAGCGCAGCAAGATGTACTAGGTAGTTTCAAATCTTTTTTAGCCGTATCCTCTTACTATTGAATATATTTCCATTTCGACAAAGAGAGATTGAACTACTAAATAACAACAAATTTTCATAATACCAATTACGGTGAGAGTCCGCATAACTTTTTCTGGCAACAAACATTGTTTAAACAGCCATATTTTGGTGTATGTCTTCATTAGAACTATGTGTTATATATATGTGTACTGGTTTAGAAGAGAAACACAATACATCCTGTTATCCACTCTTACGTCGTAATTAATATTACAAGTTAAATAATTACATTTATTAACATGACTTTAATGTTTCCAATTAATTAAGTAAATGCCAATTCAATCAAAAAACCATGATTTGATTTTTAAAAAAATCCTCAATTGGTTTTTAAATAAAAAAAACACTTATTCAAAAGCATACTATGTTAAGAATTCAATACAATTCAAGACTTAAATAACGAATACAGATAATAGAAAAAAAAATAAGAAATTAAAGTTTTCATGAATAAATTAATAGCTTGACAAATCGTAAATATAACCTGTATAAAAATGATGAAGCTGTTTAAATTATTTTATTGATGATACTTGTTATATAAAGTAAATTATAAATACAAATAATATGAGCATTATTGTTTACTGTAGTAAAATAACCCACACCAGGATTTGCTTAACTCTCCTCTCTTCGAATGATCACCGCGAGCCTCAACCCTCTAAAACCACCCCAAACACCTCCTACTTACTGGTCAAGCCACCCCGTAATCTAAATTCTATGCTAAGATACGATAGATAAGTAAATAATTAAAACTTATCTTGGAAATATTTATCATGACTTTCGTGAAATTTATTGAGAAAATGTTAAATTCGCTGCATTAAATAATCGTTTATACCATAACTACTATTTTAATATATATGTAATTTAATATATATCTGATACATATATGTTAAATATTGATTCATTTTATATTTTCCACAGCTTATTTTTATATTGATCGATAGATATTTAGCTTCTATAATAGAGATATCACACTGTTAAGTTATTGTCTATTTGGTTATTGGGCTATAGGAAAACATACACATGTTGATTTTTCAGTCGGCCAAAGAATTGTATGTACCCTAAAGCATAAACAATATATAAATGATGTTTTGATACTTTTCCATATCTCAAGCCTAGAGAACCTGAAAAAGTAGAGTATATAGAATGAATAGGTAACCTTCCAAACATAACTTTTCCAAATCTTTCTTTGCTTACTTTTCCCGACGAAAATGGTAGAGCAACTGACTTCCAATCAACGTTCCCTCTAAGCTGCGCGCGTGCGCCCCCGCGCACTCATTCCGGATTGGCGCGCATTACAGTTGTTCAATTAATATTTGATAGGTCCGCGCAGTCTCCGCGCAGCCTTTGAAATTTCCACGCAGCTAACCTCTTGCCTTAGAGGGAACATTGCTTCCAACCATTTACAAAAAAACAAGTTCTTTGAAAATACTCATCTGTATACGTATTTGCTACTGATAATTTGGTTGTAGAAATAAGAGTTGCAAAAACTATTTTCAACGATTTTTTAAGGTAATGAAATGACCAGTGAACGATATATTTTTTTAGTTAAAATTCTATCTAGTAAGACGGGCGAGAGCTTTAAATTCCATCCTATCAAATTTGGGTAATTTGCAAAAAAGTACTGTTTGAGAACTAAGTTATAGATATTCAATCTTTTGATTCACATTATTTGCATACAGATTAAAAAGTTTAATCACATTTGCTATTATATTGGGAATAAAATAATACATATTTTGTTAGGTTCGCATGCACAGCAGTTTTTTGTCATTTACTCAAAACTTGATAAAGCTTACAGAGCGCTTTTTGCAACTCAATGATTCAATTGTAAAGAGTTACTTTACGTTATACGAACAGTGTAATTTGGATCTTGAAAACATAACTTTTGCGAGGCTATGAATGAAGAAGTGTAATATTTACGGAATAAAATAATCAGCCTTTTTTTCGGTTGGAAGTTACGAGCTTTTCGCTTCAGAATAGCGATATTACTAACTAATACAAACAATAAACAACAAATGGTTTCTACGTACCTGATTCCGTTATGGACATACATAGTTGTTATGTATGAGATATTGCAGGTATCATTTTGGCATTTACTTTAGTTAGTGTCATATGATAAGTAAAGCTTATTTTACTTAATATATCAATCACTCCCAAAATTGTACCAAATTCAAGATGGCGATCCATTGTCTGGGGTGTCGATGACCATACATCCCTCTTAAGATATACCTTACCTCTAATGTGACTTGCATAGCCAGAATCCACCACCCCTGTGGCAGGGAAATGGTTTGATAACCGAGAGGGAAAAAACGCATAATTAAAAATACTGAACTTATATGTTATATCGGTTTCAAAGATTTGATACATCTTTTTTACAATACATTTATTAGTTATGGTCGAATGTGCTATGCAAACAAAAAATGGCTCACAGTTATAAAACTATTTTTCACAACTGGTCCATACAGTGGAACGTACAGTAGTAATCAATGATAATCGGGAGGGTGTGAAATTAATTTTAAACTTGTAATTTTTCATTTAAATTATATGATATCTTGGGAATGGCTGGCACAGTAGAATGTTATTTCTTCTTGAGGTGATCGGGAGCAGGCATGCACAAACTATTTCCTCTTGTGGGCCGCAAGGAAAAATGAAATTTATAGTACAAAAAATGTTTATAGTGTGAAGTATTTATACATTTTATGTATATAATATAATCCATAAGGTTATGCTATCTTTGTATTTGTATTTTTTTTAGTAAATTCTACAGAAATAACATTTGAATTTTTTTAAACTGTTATTGAATAAAATTATTTACTCAAATTATATATGCTAACTCTGTTTTTATTCTAAGAAAAAATTTTCGAGGGACGGAAAAAAAATCAAACGTGCCGCGGGTTGTGCATCCCTTATTTAGAGTGACAGTCTTCGAAATCTTTTATAAGTAAATTTGGCATAATTTTCCATTTTATTTAATTTTGCATTGGAATTAGCTAAAAGGCTATCTATTTCTGATTAAAAATATTTTTTCGGACATAATTTCTAAGTCTAGCACAATACAGTAAAATAATAGTTACAAAAAAATGATTGTTTATTTGACCATATTTTATAATTATATTTTAAAGAAACGTATTACCGCACTTCTCTGTCATTGCCTCCACGCTAACTGAGAGAACAACCCTCTCATGTAGCAGCGTCCAGCCACCCTTCAATTTTGCCAAAGTTCTAGCTCGGACCTCCTTTCTCCAACGTTTGATACCCGTTTTGGGAAACACTGACTAAAACCCTATCACGGCCGCAATGCAAAACTATAACTTAAACTGAAAATTTCAACGAACATAATATTATATGGAATATTTTATATGGATTCAGTCAGCGTTTTCCGTATGGAAGCTCATCTTCGTTTATCAAAACACAATAATATTACTACTTTAAGTTTTCTAATAAGGAGACTTGAACTGAACATATACAAGATAATAATTTAAATTGAAAGACGATTTGTAGATAATATCTTTCTATTTTATTAGAAAGATATTATCTACAAATCGTCTAAAATTAGTGGTAGATTAAGCACATGGGAGACCCCAGGCGCAATAAAATTTGGAGGCACCGTTTTTCGCAAAACATAAATACTTTAGAAAATTCTAATTAAAATAGTAAATATTTATAGAAATCTGAACAAAAAGTATATGAGTTCTATTAAATAAGCTATTTTTGAGGCAACTAATTTTTGGTGGTTTCAAGCGCGCGCTTCATTTGATTATAAAGTAATCCACCACTTTCAACAATTAATATGATATACCACTTATGATATACCAATTATTATATATGGAGCATAATACCTTGGAATGCAACATATTAACAGAATCTGATTTGTAAGAAGTTGTCATCTTGAAATAATTACTATTCAACTATAAGCTTTTTAAATTTTGTAAACTTTAGTACCATATATTTCAAAAAATATATATTTTTTGTACTAATTATATGTTTTTTAATAAATATCAAAATCGAATATTATTAACAGAGTACGATGAGTAAAACTGGTCCCAAATTGAAAGTGAACAACTTAAAAGAGATCCATATATTTCATCAATACAACCTCGGATTCAACGAAATGTCATTGGTATTGGCGGAATAAGCATTCGGAAGGCCCAAAGGTGCAATATGGCAAAAAACGTTGCAAAAGTTATTTGAGATTTTCATATTACGCATATAAAAAATAAATTCTCACGTTTTGTCTATTGTAATCAAAATTTTACATATACGTTATTTTCAAGGTCCTTAAAATTTGAAGACCACAAACGCACGCCTTTTTAAAATGTTGGTGTCTTTCCTTCATAATATGCTTTGTTACTCACATTACGAGATTAAACTTTTGACAATGTAAGGTCTTTTGTGACACGAATAAGATCTTAATGTTAGCCAAAAGCGGTAAACAAAATTTTCACTTAAACTCTTTACGGAACATCTGAGCAGTTAAAAGGGTAAAAGTAGAAACGTATTTAGTTCTACAGTTTTTTTTTATATTTGTTCTACAGTTTTATAGTTGTAAAATTAGCTAACAACTAATAAATATAAAAAAAACTGTATAACTAAATTCGTTGCTATTTTTACCCTATTATAATGGAGTTCTACCAAGTAAATAACAAGTCAATAAATCTGAGCAGTTGCTATTCAGTAGTTCAACACCTTTTTTTAAAAAGGGTGATATTAAGAATGGGGTTAGTAAAGCTTCCGTTACCCCACCCCCCGTATTTAAAATATGATGGAACAATCACATATATCCGTGCCTTTGAACACAAAACTATGATTCGTTTAAAAAAGCATTCAATGGAATTGTCCAAACATGTGGGAAACACATTTGAATAAGCTTTCAGCAATTTGTTTTATGCTGAAATTAATTAATAATTAATTGAGCTTAATTCGTTTCTTTATAATTGCATACTGAAACTTGAGTTGGAAAATAAAATCAAGCAACGACCGTGGTAAGAAATTAGAAGGCAAAGGGTTAGTTCGGTAAATCAGATATCTCCATCTCCACTTTCCACATCCCGTTTTCTCCCTCATTTAGAAATAGTTATACTGTGTTAATGTGAAATTTAAGTAGGCGGTGGGCAAAGTTTCACCGAGTGGAAAGAGACGTGTTGTTTGAAGTTTAATTATTGTTAAAATGCATTACGAAAGCTTATTTAGGCTAAATAAAATTTTAGGTAATGCAAAAAAAACTTAACCAACGCGATGACGCAAAAATATTGTTTATATAAACAACTCTCGTGGCTCGGAGACAAGAAAAATACTTCTCTGCCGATGGGGGTCGTTTATGGACCCCAGTGGTTTCCTCATTATTGGCCTTATTCTTATGAATTTCAAAAAAAAAATAGTCTAAGGGCTTTAAAATATCTCTCTGCATCATTCCTCATACATTTTTTTTTATAAAAATACGTGGTTTTTTAATAAATAATCATATTTTAAGTTGCGCGTAAAAAAGACGTCATCCCAGCACAAATATGAATTTGCAACTGACGCTTTTAGCCCAGCTATCTTACAAAGGATCGCTTATCTCGTTATCGCGTTATCGCGTATTTATATAAACAACAAAAGGTCAAAAAAACTATGATATAAGAATACCTTAATTATAAACATTGTATCACCCATATAAAAATAGATATTTAAGAAAATATGGGTATTGGGGTCGCATTTCTTGAGCTTAGAATCGGAAAAGATAACAATACGAAGTACGCTTCAATACAACTAGATAATGTGATGTTATGATTTATTTTTAATACATACAAAATAATATTGAAAAGAAAAATTTCCATATGAATTAATTAATTGGACATGATAATAAAGAACAATGAAAAAAACAGAGGAAAGCACAGCGGAAAATTAAAGAAATATTATTATAAAGTACACAATAATAACATTAATTAAATATGATAGCTTTGTTATTCCATTTGTTGTACTACATAACATCGCAAGACTTAATCCTTGTGATGATAAGTTTGATAATGCTTCTCAAAGAAGCAAAGTACGTGTCACATTTAGTAACACAAGATGAATAATAAAGTAAAGTGACATTTAAAAATTAAATATAGATTATACAAATTTTTATAGTAGCAGGTTGAAAAAATTACGTTACTAAAACACACCAAATGGTTAACATGTAGTGATTGTTATAAAACGCAATTTCAATTTCAAATTGCGTTTTATAATCAATCTGTATAATAAAAAATATGCAAAATGGTCAACTTGCAATAAATATTGATATAAGATTCTTGATGGAAAGGAATAATACGTAAAAAAAGATAAAACACATTTCTTTTGAATTATTTCCACATTTTTAAGTAATTTAAGAGTTCAGCTAATTTTTCTTTACTTTCTTCATATGTGAATGATATTATAACACGTATAGCTCAAATGTTTTCGTTCGTCTAGATCAGTGGGGAATCTGCGGCCTTTTGAATTGATCAATATATTCACTTTTATCAAAAAATTATACGCAAGCGTCTGGAAAAAGAACGTAATCAAAACATTATATATGTATATGTTTGACAGCCGAAAAAAAGGTGTGGTAGGGTGTCAACGTATTCTTTACTGCGGCTTATGTTGAATCAAATAAATGAATGTGGCCTTTAGAAAAGAAAAGGTTCCCCATCCGGATCTAGATTAATTTTGCACTATACTATTGGTGTGATACCGTAATAAAGAGCGCGATCCAGCCCCATGATATAATCGCTTAAAATTTACAACGATATATGTGCAAATTAATAACAGTCCATTGGTTTCTTGTATTGTCTATTAGGAGTACTTAAAATTACGACGAGGTGACGAATTGTATTAAGTTATAGTTGAATTGCTATATAACCGTGAAGCATCCTATTTGGAACATATCAACCAAAATAACTTAAGCGACACAATTGAGTAAATAATTGTTCAATATCGCTCAAGGCGTCAGTGACAAAAAAATTAGAGCGTTATCTCATTCGCCAGATCTTTTTTAAGGGCCTGTGTATTTTAATGTTTTGACTTGTTGTCGTTTGTTCTACGTGGATCCAAGTTGAAAAACGCTGATGTAGAGAACTGAAAGTAGTCAAACAGTTTTATTATGATATCGGGAAAGGCATTGGTCATATATTACTATTTATACTTACCGTATTTAAAGAATTGCCTTTTAAAACTTAATTTTATTAAAACCTTCTCGTGTAAAATTTATAGATTTTCGTTTACGATTTTCTGTCTATTACGGGTTCATATGACCACCGCACTGTTACATTGGTGATTCTTAGTTCTCTGTTTATATCTTTGTTTCATTGGCATGGAAATCGCCTGCCCCAAAAAGAAACAGACAGCGTTCAGACCCATCTTGAACACCCACAGTAAATGTATTAGCCGATTTCAGCACGTTATCTTTTCTCAGAAATTTTGAAGAAAATACCTTCATATTACAGAAATCAATAACAATGTATTAAGTAAGTGCCATGTACAAAAGAAATTTCCTTGTTAATAAGGCAATGTTTAATTATTTCAGAATATCTAATTAAAAATATTATATTCAATATAAATATTTATTTAGCAACGATAAAAGTATCGAACTGTGAGTTAATTTTCTAAATTGATCAATCAGTACATTTTCTTTACGCCCCTAACCTCATTCAACACCCCCTAAACAACGTTTGGAAGTGTGAGGGTGATTCCAGCCGAGAGGGTAGTGGGCGAGTGACGGGTTAAGGGAGAAATTTCAAAGTGGGAAGACAGTGGGAAGCAACTTCCCTTATACCCCACAAAGCCACCCTATCCAAACTACGCTGGACGTAACTCATAGATAATTAGATGAGTACAGAGTGCCTGGTAAGTTTATCCCGTGGAACACACAATTTAATTACGGGCCTCTAATCTAGCACGTATTTGTAGGTAAGTAGTCACTCTGTAGGAAGTGGGTGAGGGACGGGGGTGGACGGGTAAGGAGGGGGTTCGCATAGAAACTATGATGGTCACTTCAAAATTAACTTAAGTAAATGTAGGTATTGCTCGATAAATATGTTAATATTTAGTTAGACGCTGTCACATGGAAACAATCGCAAATTGAGTAAAACTAATTATACGTAATTTAAACGTACAATAAATTAGTTACACATTTATAATATCATATGAAAATGTTATTTTCCAAATGAAATTAATTCTCCCCTGTCAAATAAAGCTATAGAATCTGAAAATTTGAGATATTTAAATTGTTTTGATGAATTTCCATTTCAAGATATAAATTTTTATTATCTTTTGATTTAAAAATAATAAAATAGGCTCGATTAATATATGTTTAACATATGTTTTGGTCTAAGGATAAAAAAAATCATTCAAGATTTCATAATACTGCTACCAAAAAAGCTTAAGTATTTTCCACTATAAGACCACATAGTGGATTTTCCCGTACAGAATACTTTGTACACAAATTCTCCGAATAAGAATATTTCGTACACTGATTCTTCTGAACAAGAATCTTCCGTACACAGACACGTCCGTTTAAGAATACTACTAGGGCTTCCAATCTGCGATCCCTAAATCCTTACCTCGGGATTTTGAGATTGAGAAAAAAAAGAAGGTTCCAAATTTTGGGCTATTTAGGAAAATCCGTAAATTGCAAATCCTAGAAGAGATAAAATAAAAGTCTCACGTCGTTTTGTTTTGGGAAATCCGAAAATTCCTGAGTTTTTCAAATCGACGAAAAATTGATTGGAAAATCACAGGATTTAAAAATCGCGGAGCAAAAATGTCTCAATTCCGATTTTATGTTGAAAGTTCAATCCCAGGATTGGAAAAGTTGTCAATTCTGAAGTACCGGGATCACAAAAAGGGTTCGCGATTGGATGCCACGTGCGGCCCGCTGGGTGTCTACTTGTGGCCCGCGGAGCATATGCACACATTTTTTCTTTCAGTGTACATAAAACCACTAAAAGAACATTTCAACGTGCGTAGTTCGTATCCAGTGGCGGATTAAGCACTGGCGAGGCCCCAGGCGCAATAAATTTTAGAGGCCCTTTTTTCGGAGTGCAGAACACGTTGTAAAAAAAATCGTTGGTGTTTTTCAATACCAAGTATATTCGGCGTTTTCATAGCAAAATTGCAAACCTGCAAAAAATTAAATAAAAAAAAGATAAAATTTTCCGCATCTGAGTGTAAAAGAATACTTTTAAGTATTATAATATAAGATATAATACTAATTTAAGATTTCGACTGGGGGGGCTTGGTGGAATATCAATATTAAATTTGAAACGTTCAAATTATGTACATTCACAAGTTTTGTTACTAACGACCCGGGTTTTGCCTTTCGGAATCTTCAGGCGTTCAAGTGCCCGTATGAACTTGAACGGACGTTCAGTAAATAAATGTATCACTAAAATTAAGGCTTTTGTTGGCAAAATGGATTAACTCATGAGAATGCCTACAGATTGATTTCTGTTCCTAGGCATGGATGTTTATGATGTCTAAAAATCCCTTCCACTTATTAAATCCCAAACAAAGCAGATAAATGAAATCCCAGAGAAGGCAATAACCTTATCACTTATTCTCTCCTAACCTAATCTTTCTCTCTACTTTCCTAAAAAAATATGGATTGAGTAACCTTTAGCAGTAGTTTTCTTATAAAAACGTCTGTTGAGAAAAACGCCATAAAGATTCTACATAATTTACTTTGTTAGAAGACATGGTTAAAAAAGATCGTTACAAATATCAAAATGAAAGAAATGTCTGTTTTGGTGAAGCAAAAAAAATACATATTGATATAATAATTGTGAGAGCGCTTGCGTGGTCGAGTGGACAACGTCTTTGGCTTCGGTTATGAAGGCTAAGAGCTAAAATTCTAGTACGGACAGTTATATAAATTGGTTTGTTAATTCTTGCTCGAAGGTATGGATGTTTGTGACGTCTTGAATTTCCCCCTCCCACCCATCTTACCCTTTGATGTGTATCGCCGTACCCGTACGTCTAAGTATCTTGCCATCTATTATCTATTGCTATCCTCATATTTTGTATTGAATATTTGCTATTTCTTCAGATATGGATACTAGATACATCCATCAGTGATTTTTGGTCGCCACATAAGTTTTATCATGCTTTATAAATGAAAAAAATGTTTTTTAAAAAAAGTTTAAGGTTTGTAATCAATTTGGTAGTCATATGATATTGAGCGTAAAATACCATTTGGGATCGATTCCTTTCTTGAAATCGACGCCTGTAAAGTGTCACATGTACACAGACGAGAGAAAAAATACAGTAATAAACAAAATCGCAGTAATAGCTTCTAAAAAAATATTTATGGGTAATAACGAATCAGTTTACTCACTCCTCAAAGGGTTAACGTGAAAATGTAGCGATAAGCTGATCACTAGTCCTAGCCTAGCCCTATTCTTATATTCCTACTCACTTTAGAAGCAAAGAGAGAATGAGCAACGGAGATACAAGTAGTTCTCATAGAAACACTAATGTTGAGTCCATATGCTCCACATTTGGCGGGGACATGGTAAAAAATCTTAGAGCAGAAACAAATTACAGTGTTCATATCAGCGGAAAGGATAATAAGAAATAATAAATCTTTGATCAAGTCTTTGTCTACTTTCTACAACTAAGCCATGAAGGATGTCTCCATGGGACATTCCTTCAAATTAAAAAATAAATAAATGTAACGCCATAGAATACACTCTGCAAGAGGATTGTGAAATCGTAGCCGGTGGTCGTGCGTACAAATTTGAGTACAACACGGAATAAAAAAAAGCTTACTGAGAATAAAAAAAGGAGTCTTTCAAAATATTTTGAAAATCATTTCGTAGTTAAAGATGGAGGATAATTGCTAAAAAATAATTATATCTAATTTTCTGGATCTATTTATTTCGGTGAACTATTTTTCAAATAACATGATCGTTTTATTATCGACTATTTTTTTCTTGGGTGCTCCCTATATATTTGTTTACAGTATAATAAATAATACCGAATGCTTGTAATAATGCGAACTGTGATAATTTGAAAATCTTATTAAGCTTGATTCAGTGGCGTAGGAAGGGGTCCTACCGCCCACGGCGTTTCTTGAATTTGCCTTGCCGCCCCCCCCCAATAATTGCCCCACTTAAATAAAAATTCTCCACTTCTTTTGCTTTAGTTATGAGATTACACTACATGTGGCTTTTTTTTATAAATATAATTTCTCTACAAATATTGTATTTTGTTATTTTTTTTCCTTTTGGATTTTTTTCAAAGCAATTTTCGTGAAATAAGGAACGTTGATTTTCAATAGGAAAATGTAAATATTTTGTACAAAATTAAATATTTAGAATAAATAAGTTATGTGTAATACTTTTTTTTTTCATTGAAAATATTTGGAAGATAAATATATTTTATTAAGAATGCAATGAATTGAATTTTCAGCAAAATTGGTTTGAGCGTTTCAGCGTATACTTTTATAAAATCTTTGGGATTCACGAGATTTTCATAGGACCGTTAACGTTAATAATGTGGCCACAGTAAAGTTTTACGTGAGAACCACTTTATTTTAAATTACGAGTAGAAACTCGTAATCTAGAAAATAAAATTTAGTTGTTCGGACGTCTTATGAGAGACGTTTTGTTTTAGGGCGCATATCAGATTCCAAGCTAGTTTCTAACACATAAAAACCCCATTGCCAATTATCATCTTGTATAGATTAAAGAAAATAGCTTCATGTATGTGTCACTTCAAAAAAAATGGTATTTGGTGAATATTTTTTAGTTGGATTGCGGTATTTCAAAAATGACTACCAAAATTAGAATCAAATATTAGGGCCTCACTCCTTGAAATAAATATTCTTTATTAAAAGTGTTACATGTTAAATAAATGAACATTCACATCTAAAAATATATGGAAACAAAGATATTTTTGAGGCCCCTAAAATTTGGAGGCCCCAAGCAAGCGCCTCTTGCGCTTATGGGATAATCCGCCACTGTTCGTATCATATCTCATATATGGAAGTATCTCAGTACATTGATTCAACTATCGTGACAACTTTTTGCTGCATTTGCAACGCCATTCTTTGTAGACGTGAATTTATTGCCAGAAATTTTACAAATGGAACATTGTGAAATGTGTTGTGATGCACAGTTAAGGAGAGATTCAATCAGGTTGGTTTGGAAGATTTTTGAGAAACATTTTACAAACATGCTCTATCGACGATCTCGCTATTTGAAAACAGCTTTTTAGTCGAATGAAGCATATTAAATCTCAAATGAGAACACGAATCACTGATGAGCATTTGGAAAACTGTTTGCGTGTAGCAACAACATCAATCGTTATCAACATTGATGCACTTAGTTCTGACAAACAAAATCAGACGTCTCACTAAAATTTATTATATTTTGTTTATTTTTTTTTGTATTGCCTAACTCTTATCTAATAAATATGTTTGATTCTCATTTTTGTTATATCATCTTAAAAAAACAATATATTTCTTGTTTGCTTTGAATAATAAAAGAAATTTAAGAAAAAAATTAACGGTCAGGTAGGAAATCTCATTTCTAAAATCTGGGCCGGCTGCTGAAAAGGTTGGCCACGCATGCTCTAAATACTACTTACACAGAATAAACCGTAAATTTTAATAGTTTTCATATTCAAATTATTGTTTTATTCTATATTTCTTTCCTTTCATTTGATAAATGTTTTCATTTTTTTTTTGCAGCTTAAATTAAAAGAAAATCACTAAATATCGATTTGTAAATGAGAATACAGCCTTTTTTCTGTAAGTTTAAATAAACAAGTAAAGTTCATACGATTCCATGTATCATCATAAATTTATACATCGGTTTGACAAAAGGTCAGTTATTTCTGAATTTAATAAATAAACAATATAATCTCATATCACTGTGTGACATCCCAAATGTACATACATATATCGGCTCTTTAACAATACTGTACAATTTTTCAAAATTAATAAGCAAAAACGCTTATTGAATTATTTATATATTATTGTTTGAATTCGCATTTACTTGGTAGAAACTCCATTGTAAAAAGGTGAAAAAAATATCAAAATATTTTGGTTCTACTAATATTATTATAAGTCAAAATATCTATCAACTATTTTAAAAATGTAATATCGAACAAATGTAAAATTTAGAGTGCCGCGGGAAAACATATCATTCCTGATTTTTCTCATTTTTCTATTTAAAAAAAATTATTTTTCTATTTAAAATAATACGATAATTAATGCAAACATCATTTATATTTCTCTCACCGTATTGATGAAAATTGGTCAGTAATGAGTTGATAGTTCTGAGTCGTCAGCTAATTAAAATTTGAGCTTTTAGCAAACAGCTTCTAGCTTCGATACAAGCTTTTATATAATATAGATAATTATTGTTGTGTATATATGTATATATATTGTTATAAGTGATAGATGACAGAAAAGTTAGGAGTTAATAGGCAAGAACAGGGGTGGGGAACTTTTTTCTCTTTCTTTTTCTTTTCATTCATTTTTCTAATTCGAAATAAGGCCGCAGTAAACATTGGTTAAGGAATCTTTGACCAGAAACAAGAATTTACTGTCAGAATGTGTAATAAAATTGCCTAAATTAAATAGGTGTAAGTAATAATTGCTTATCAAATATTTAATCAATTTCTCTTTTTGACATACTGGTACAATACATACACCTTCTGAGTTATTCCAGATACAGAATTGACATTCAAGTCTCTTTGTATTTTATTTACTTATCAGCTTCTGCCAGTACGATAACCATTTCTTTATTATTTACCTGAAAGTTATTGTCAGAGTGTGTTTTATCGTAAATGATGCTTTGAGTGTTTAGATTTTTTTTAGTGTTGTATGGTGAGTAAGTTTCGATGAATACTATTTTTTATGTATTTAAGTTGACTTTGTCGGTGTTTACTCAGTTGACTTCTTTGCCAATTTTAAATACATATGTTTTTCTATTACTTTCAAATTTTCGATTATATCCTATTTTTTCTATATTAAAAAAGTAATAATTTCATAATTTGTAATTCTATTTCAAATTTCAATAAATAAATAAAATAAATAGAAAACGATTTTCAAAGAACTCAATCAACTTTACAAACAATTTGATCATAAAAAAATGAATTCATAAGATATTTGAGAAGTATTCTGTCTTTGTTGTCTACTCGTGTTTAATTATCAACCTCAAATGTGTTCTTCTTTATTTTAATTGAAAACATTTTGTTAACAATATATTATATATTGTTACAAAAACATAAAAAATGCGCTAGTTTTCTTACTGTTTGTCCTGTCAAACATTTATATATAATGTTGATTTGTTTTAATTCATTCGTTGAAAAAAGCACTGCCATATACAAGAGTTAGTATAAATATTACGCAATAATGAATTATGAAAGTACATTAGTACGACAGTGTGCAAATTACATTATGCAACTTTATTTTTCAAAATAATTGAAGTCGAAGAAAAAGTTTTCTTGTCGCTCCATCGTTTTTCGCGCGGAAAACTTTTATACCGAAAGTTCAAAATAAGAACGACTAACATTTGACGTTTCAAGCTGCTAGTGGGCACGTGATCGCGGGAAAAGATTTGAAGTAAGCATGAATTTAATTATTGTCCAGCGAGGCTTACCTCCACAATCGATATTCGACATGCTGTTTAAAATATCGGAGAATGTGTGCAATAACTAGATTACCCAACACACATAGACGTCACTATTTCCTGCTCCAATGATAATAGAGAGAGGCCGAAAATCGCCACCACCTCTGTGTGCATTTTCCTACTTTTTCAACTATTTATTTCCATTTTTGTCGAGATTTTTTTGCCTTTTTGCAACTTCTTCCCACCCAGTTGCACGGCTTTCGACGTTCGGTCGCCGCCCATTTGTATCACCGTCCCTTTTCGTCGTGTCTCTTCAGATTCAACCATCTGACGAGACAGCGATAGTTTCTCATTAATATTTTTATTTTAAATTACAAGACGCTCAAACTGTATACCGCTGTCTCTTTCTAACCGATATCAACCCAACGTAAACATTTAAAAAAGTTTTTCAGCCAACAAACTTTTATCGGAAAAGTTAAAAGACAATGGATACATCGTTGAAGGATGTACAAATGTTTTTTTTACTGTTTTCTATTATTTAAAGAAAAAAAAAATATAGTCAATTGATCAAGTGTAATAGATATTATTAAAAAAATTTTCAACGTTTTTGCAGCTCTAAATTCAATAATAATGTGTCGATAATAAATCTAGGCAAAGTTACCTCCTTTGGATGTTTTTGAAAATAATTGGTGAAATAAACAGCTTATGTCACCAACCGGTAAAAGTTTTGCTTTCTGATCAGGAATAGAAGGTTCTATTTTAAAATTTAAAAAAATAATTGAAAATTTAAGATAAGGAGGTAGTTTTGGTCTTTCTCCCCTGTATGGTCATGGTATGGGACGTCAACGCATAAAGAAATCTTGTCGTGCTTAATATATATGAAGTAATTTAAAATTTCCGGAACATTGATAATTAAGTATATTGGGATTGCCAAATATTCCCACCCAATTATTTTCTTATTATTTTTTTATATATTGCATAAAATATATTTTAATTTTTAGTATTTATCATAATATGGATTATTTAATTTGACACTTAATAATCTAAAATGGAATCGAACTTAATCGTTAAATATACTATATTTCCACCTCTCTAAACGATGTGCGGATCAAATAGAAAACCCAATGTAACTTATACTTTAATTGTCCATATTATGGCTTAAAAACTGTTGATTTCTGTTGAATATTCTCAATTGACTGGGTTTTTTTTCATAGCTGTGACGTCGTTAGAATATGCTACAATTTTTCATACGATAATTTTATGTTTAGATTTTTTTTCAGGCAGCGTTCGTGCGTTGTAAATCGTCTTACAATAATTTATTCCTTCGAAAGAGAGGGCTGAGAAACGCCTCCAAAAGACGGTCGTCTCTTTCACACACCATGTGACGATTTCTGTTCTTCTCTATTCAGCTGTCGTCAAGTTGTGCCGAGGGCTCCTATAGTCTATCGCCGCCTCCACTGGTCAAAACCAAAACTCAAATCAGTCGTTGTCGGTATACCCGGCGTGCAACACGTGAGTGTGTAGACGCGTCGTTCGTTTTGAGAGGTTAAAAAAATACGAGACACTTTTCCGGCAGAAAAACGCGCGAAACAAGTTGACAACTCAGTTTCGTAGTGAAATCAAGCAAAACAACTTATTTTATTAGACAATTAACATTTTAAATTATTCTGTTTGTATTTTAATAACAATATCTTAAACTTTGTGTGACGTAACAACAATTAAAAATACACAGTGGTTTTCAATATTCTACTAAAAAAAACAGTTTATTGCACTAATATACAAAGAAATTAATGACAGTTTATATTGTGCTAAGTAATTAAAAAGCTGTGTGAAAAGTATTTTGAATATTATGTGCATAAAAAAGTTAATAATTATTTTAAAAAAAAAAATTTAACGTAAAAGTGTAACGATAAAATTTAAAAAAAAATCTAAATAAAAACGGTTTTTAATTTTAAAATAAAATATTCAAATATATAATTAAATGTTTGCTGTTGAGTTCATAACGATTTTTTAATACGATGCGTATTTCTTGAATAATGTTTTCAGCGTTTAATTATCGTTCTTACTGTATAATTTAATTGAAATATGTTTTGTGACGTTTTGTTTTTCGCAGACTGCCAGTATATGTGGACGCAATAAGTAGTAACTAATTATTATTATTTGTCTCTGCGAAGTTTATATGAGTGTGCCGTACGTTGTTTTGCAGTCGTGGCCGAGCGTCGTTAATGATAGCTAATTTAAATTAGTATTTGACATTCGTGCTAATTATCGCTGTGTTACTTTGTATGCGGCCAGCTAAAGGAGAACGTTCTAGATGGGTGTTGTCTATTATTGTAATAAATAGTTTTGAATTTCGAACGCGGCATTGTTGTCATGTCGAGAAGAATTTGAAACATTTCGAACATTTTTAAAGTGCTGCTTGAAAAACGTTCCAAATTTGAATAAAGTTTTTGTGTTGCAAGAGCTTTTCCCCAAGAAGAAAAAAACGAGAAGTAAGTCCCCATTTTTGCAATACATAATAATAATATCACATGATTTTTTTTATAGATACTTACTATTATTATATTAATTAGTTGATTTATAATGATTCCAAAATTGTTAATGATTATTTTATGTCATTAAAAAAAAATTTATAATATATTTAATTCTTACTCCATTACGATGTTATTTCAATGATAACAAGAAGGTGAGTGGCTATATTCAATCCTCGTAAAAACAACAAATGCCGCAATATTCCTATAGGATTCTTATACGCGTCATATGGATAAAAGATAGAGATTTATAAGCTGCAAAAATAATAAAATTGGCGTATGAATACCTTCATCGAGCATTACTAATTATCTCATAATACAATTATTCTAATAAAATATGAGTAGGATGTAATTATTTCCAATTAAGTTAAGTATGTCTATACTGTGTATCAAAATATAGTCGGTATAGTCCGACCACTGTAAAACGCAATGTAGACTGCTGTAATAATATAATATAAATATTTATAATAAAATATCCGACTTCTGGCAAAATGTTGTAATGCCTCAATCAAAACTTAAAATGCACTTAGTCATATTTACTGTAATTTTATTTTCTGTAAGAAAGTGACTTTTTTCTTATGAAATGACAGTTATTTTTTAAGGAATAATAAATTTTAAATTTTTACATATATATTTTATTTACTTTACTTTGGTTTTCATTTGATATATATATTTTTTAAATAAGCTTACAATACATGAATGATTAGTGTCCTCTTAAAAGCAGTCATCTGTTGAATAAGCCCCCTAATTTTTGAGTTAATCGGAATAATCAGAATATATTATTTAAATGATTTATTAATATAACACAAAATCGTCACAATCGTGCCAAAATAAAACTTTTAATAAGAGAAAATATTAAATATCTATATGTAATATATCTATCTTTTAAAGTATTATTATTATAATGGCTTATTAATCTTTATAATCTAGCTTTTACCTTAAAACAATTATTATATTATTCGAATGACAGTTAATTATAGTGTCGCTATAACAATAATTTATATTATATTAAATAAGTTTATATATCTTAGAACAATACTTTGAGATGTAAAGATAAAATCGAATGCGATGTCAAAGTAAACATTTTATTGCTGTATTATTCCATAGTAAAAATGCTATTTATTTAAAATGAGCGATAATAGGCTTATTATCTACGATAAAAAATACAATAATTATATGCCAGAGGTTACCTTACATCCCAATTATGGGTTGTATATAGCTTAAATAAAGCTCATTAACTCACAAAGAAAATAGTAATTGTATCTTTATGGTTTTATTATGTAGTTGTATGTTATTGACTGATATTATCATTAATTATCATATATTCTCCATATTAAATATTCGTATTTTAAAACTGGTTTATGGAAGAAACTTCAAAGGTTCAATTGAACGTCTTCAAAGAACACGAGAGATATTTTTATGGTAGTAATTTATCGAATTGTTAATCGTTCTTAAAATTTAAAAAAAACTATACTCTTTGAAAACTTCTTAATTGAGATAAATGTTTTTCAAAAAAGCATTATCCCCGATATAATATATTATAGACCAGGGGGAAATGTTGCACGATTTGTCTGCGGCCCTTTGTTTGGTATTTTTTTTTTATCCCTGAACAATTTGAAAATAGTATTTTAATTGCGGTCATCTTGTTAATTTTTAATTTATTATATGGCCCTTCAGACAAAAAATAATAAAAAAACATGTCTTTTGTTGTTGATATTTTAAGTCATTTCTTAAGTAATTTTACTATAATTTCATCCCTACTATTAATATATCTTTTTCTTTTGCTACAATTGAAAATATTTTGAAAATGAAAAAAAATCTTTCACATGTACATTTATAATTTTATCTTTGTACTACATAAACGCACTAAATAGTTATAATGGTCAATAATAAGAAAAATAGATTTTCATGCAATCAAAATAAATATTAATATCTATTGTTGATTAAAGTTTTACGATGATAGTCGACTCAAAATCCAGCATTTTTCCTCATACTTTTTACTTTTATCTCATCAATTGACTTATGTGTAATTTTTTTGTAAATATAATATTTGTAAACAGATAGCAAATAATGAAATAAAAATATTATTTTGTAGTGAATTATTTATCTATTGTCTTTAAAAACGTGCTTACGCCGAAATTTATTTCCATTACAATGCAATGTATTGATAAAAAAGAAATTCATTCTAAGATTTTGTTTATCTGGAAGAAAATTCAGAATACTTTAATTACTATATTTTTTTGTTGAACATTAATTATTTACATCATTATAATTGATAATATATATATTTTTAATAGCAGGTATTACATTCCTGTTCGAATAAAGTTATATACTGCAAACAATTATAGGGTATGTATCTAATAGTTTCTTAAATAAATATGTTCAATTTTAATTTCCACTCGTATTTTAATATAAAAATTTAAAAAATCATCATTATTTTGTAGACAACATATATATCTAGTCTTTGTCAATAAAGACCTAATTTTTCATTATGTAAATTTATATATCTATACAAATATATCCATAAAAATATATATGAATTAAAGTAAAATGTTAAAGTAAAAAATAAAAAAAAAAAAACGGTTTGATTTTTACACTAAATTATCTTTAGTTACGGTTTTAAAATATAGCACATTAGTTTCAAGAACAATCGTAGACATAAAAAAAAACAGATCGGTTTTGTTAATGCCACAATATGAGAACCCTGATAGATAATGAAGACTTTTATTTTTTTGGTCATAATTACTCGGTAAAGTGATTAATGTATCAAGGATCTTCAGTTGCTGATGTTAATTAACTTTAATTAGCGTAAATTTATGTAAATTTTCTGTTTCGTACTTGCGAATAATAATTCATAGTGTCAGTTGTTTGATAATTAAAGTTCTGAGAATTCTGCATATGCATCGTTGTGTGTATTAAATGAATCTTTACAACACATTCAAATATTTATTAATATAATTAGTACAGTCACGAAAACAATTTTATATTTGACTAGAGTTCAGTATTAATTTCAATAAAAATAAATACTTACAAGAGTACATATTTGAATATATAAATATCTTTGCCGAAAGCAAAAAATAGATCGTTAGCAGGACTGTGGAGTCATTAAAAAAAACGACTTCGATTCCGACTCCAACTCTGAATTAGACTAAAGACTAGTGAAAATAAATTGTTTTTCTTTAAATGGTCTTCAATTCTTCGAGTTCATACATTCATTAGTTCACCAATCATTATGATGAAAAGGCTAATTTTCGAATATACATATTTGACTTAGATAAACTGTATGTACTTACGGATTATATCTTCCTAGCTGAACGGGAGTGTGAATTCCGCATATAGTATTTTATCTCATTATCTCGATAAGGAATTAAAAATTCTTTCCAGATTTTTTGAAATTTTCCAAAATATTATTTAATTAATTAATTTTATTTAGTTTATACCTACCTTCTCAATACTTGATAAGGTTAGACTAGTGATTTTATTTGATAAATTATTTATCTACTCTATTGATATAAACATTGACCACTTACTTAAGCAGCTGAACTGTTTTATTGACCACTGGTATAAAATAACAAAATACTTCGAAAATAAATTTGGCATTAATAATAAAGTTGAGAATAGATATTGTAAGATATGCCGGATATCAATAAACAACCAAATTAGTTGCATATATAGGTATATTGATTTTATATATTTTTTTCTGTTGTAAGCTACTATTACGCAACAGTGAGATAAAGTTGAAGTAATTGTATGCCAATCGATTGCTGAAAAGTAAACATTTCTGATGATTAAAAAAAAAATGCCCTATTATATAGAAAAATCTTACATTTACAATTATTGACACTGCCCTGTAACTTCAAAGAATCAGCGAGATTAGAAAAATAGCTAGATAGCAGATACATATAATAAATAGTATACAACAAAATCTTCTAATATATTTTACCATAAACTGCAAAAGTTACTAAATAAACCTTAATGTTCAATCATCTCGAAACTAGAATTTTCGACTTATCTCACTGTTGTTTTAGGGTAGCAATATGTTAAATGGAATGTTATTTCACCCTGATATGTCATCTGTATAGCAAAACATATTTATAATAAAAGTATAATATTTATATTTTATTTTACTGTATTCAAATAAAATAATCTCAAATAAATGTAATTAATTCAAAACTTCTTAGCAGGAAGAGTGAACACTTAAATTATTTAAAAAAAATTCTGTATTATGTATTAATTGATTTGTCCTCCATTCACTGTTTTCCACTTGAAAACCATAATAAAACAATTTTTGTATTGATTTTCATTGCAACATCTTCATTAAGAGATTCTCTGAGAGAAAAATACTGAGACAAAGAGAAATGCAACCAAATATATATTAAGCCATAGTGCATTTTTTACTCAATTAAAATTAATACTAGAATTGCAATATTTACTGTTCGTTTTAGTAAGCGTATTGTATATTTAACTCTCCAAGGACGAGAGTGACCATATGGTCACAGTAAACACCGTTGTCTATTGATCCCACTATTCATCTTTTTTCTTCCTGCATATCGTTGCTTTCACCATATTTGGTTAAGAAGGTTACATACTTCAGTTAGTCATCAGCCGCGGGAACAGAAACGGCCACCAAAAGCACATGCGATTTTCTGAGTTTCCGTTTTTTTTAATGGACTTTTTGAAACTTTTTGTGTTGAAATTATGTTGATCTAAAGAGGTCATGCATGAAGATGAGCATGACCATATAGTCATGCGGGGTTTCTATACAACGATTTTTTTTTTGAAATATTTGCTAGGAATAAAAGTTATCCGTGACATCAATATGACTTAAAAAAAAATTTTTTTTATCGAAAAAAAGCTCTCGTCTCTGGAGGTATTTACAATTAATGTTTGTTTCAAAGATGTGAGAATATCATGTTTATTATGTTTCATAATGTTTTTTTAACACCTTTCGTTTTGATTGGTTAGTCAAGATATTTTTAAGAAACTGCAAACAGTTAAATGAAAGCGAGTTCCTTTACCATTAATTGGTTATATTCTATTAAGTGATGGATCAAAATATAATGTGACATCAAAAACTTTTGCAACGCACCGCTAAACGCAACGGGTTAATCTAGGTAATCCGATTGAATATTCGAATAAATTTCACTCTTCTTTGATATTCGAATGTTTTAATATTCTAAGCGGAACTATTATTAAAAACAAAATAAATTAATGTTGATTTTTGAAACTGTATTCCAATTTGTTTATTTGAAATAAAAAACTACATATATACTCACAGAAAGCATATTATTTGTTTTGAAAATAAGTATGTTTTTATATTAATAGGTCTCGCTGAAAATATTTTAAAAAATCATCTCCTATGTAAGCGGTTGCCGATAAAATACTAAAATACGAAATTTATGATGTCTAGACATTTTTTACCTAAATATTATGTTATTTTTTAAGTATTTAACATTACAAAAATCAACAGCGCTGCAAAAATAAAGAGAACAAGTTATTAAATGGTAAAAAAGTAAAGATCGTGATATTAATAGTATGAAGATTAATTTGATTATCTGAATCAATCAACGAAAACATAGAAAGATCTTAAAATAAAATCTGTAGCCTTGCAACTATACTACAATAATAAAAATAAAAAACCATTATTGAACATTTTGAAGGAATTAAATAGGCATAGAAAAAAATGATCAGTCACCGAATACATAAATAGTCACAGCTTTGTTTTTTTTTCACGTTTTTTTGGGTTGAACAACTGCAAAATACTTTAATATTATCATTTTCAATTTACTATGTCAAGTTATTCGGAATCAAATTTCAGTAACGGAAAGTTCATTTCACAAACATTGAACCAGAAAATAATGTTGTTTTTACGGTATGCATTTTTAAATATTTATCTAATATTTTTTTAAAAAATCAATATAATACCTCGATTACCATATAAGCTTCTTTTTACGATCAATTGTTTTTACTGTTCATTTACACAGAATCATTAACGAAAAAGAGTTTGTTCGTTTGTTGATTGACATTTTAATTTCTTAGCTTTTTTTTGAATCACCGTATTTTCTTCTGTTTATAAAGTTTATGAAAATTAGAATTGATGAAAACGCTTAGAGGCAGTTACAAAAAAGAACTCTGAAACGTAATTTTTATAATTTTTAGGATAGGTTATTCAATTCACTTTCAAAGAATAATGTCAATTCAAAATAAATGAAGTCGCCTGCTGTGGTCTAGTTGTTAAGAGATTGGCTCTACCAATCAGGCGAGTCTGGGTTCAATATCTTTAATAAATATTTTAATGCCAAATTAAGGTTATTTTTAATTTACGTTGGTATTAGTGATGTAAATTCTCCTCGAAGCGATCTCGAGTGACCTACCAAAAATTCTCATCGAGTTTATTTCGTATGATTTCTCAACATCAAAATATTTCTCGCATTGGCATTAACTGTAATGCAAAATATATATTTTTAAATAAAATAAAATAAGAGACTGTAACAGAGCCCATTAGAAATGAAGTGAGCCAAGTGGTATTTTAGGAAAAAAAATATTAGATGCGTTGTAATATTCTACAAGACTTAAAGTATCGTAAAAATAACATTACAATAGTGTTACAACGAAAAACGTGTTTTGATGATTTTGGGCCGTATGCAAATTATGAATTATACACAACCTTGAAGTGCACGGAGACTTCTAAACTGGTGTTTAATTGACATAATCTAATATTAATGAAAGAAATTGTCTAAGAAAAACATTTATTTCAGTCTTCTTTCTTAGTTTTAATTGTTTACAAAGTCATCTTTTTCAAACTTAAAAGCTAAATTTAGATACTCATTAAGCATTTGCAGCTTGCATCTTTTTGATAGAACGTGTATCAAGTTTGATAAATTGTCATTATCGAAAAAAACTTGTTTTGAAAAACTGTGGGTTACGTTCTTTTTCCTTTCGACAGTCGATATATAGTTTATAATGAAAATTAAAAAAATGTATTTTTTCTAATCGGGAACAATTTTTTTTTTTCAATTGATGTTAATCATATTCAATAGCAACCCCAAAAAATCATTGAACATTAAGTCATGTAGTTGAAGTATTAAGATGCCAAACGGCGATGTACTGTTTTTTTGAATTTTTATCAAAAACAACGTTATTAAACCACATATTTTTCTTGATAAAGTTTTAGCGAAACTTCGTACTTGATAAATACTAATACAATTGTTGAATATACGTGTACATCTATATTTACCGAATAAAAAAATGTTGATAACGTCTGAGAATAGTCAACTTGTTAACTGCGACTCGAATACGTGCTCATAATATATATCCAACCAGTGGCAGTAGTGCGAACTTTCGTGAAAAGTTTTTTTTATTATTCTGATTTTTTTTTTGTTTTTACGACGCCGCTAACGGAAAGCGCTCCTTTGGTTAACGGCACTCGGCCGGATTTAAAGCGAGATTTTTTCAGCTCTTCCGGGAAATTTAAGCCGAATTTTCGAAAGAGTTGTGCTCCAGTCGTAATTGTTATTTTTCTACAGAGGTTGACGCGTGGGTTGCTTCGCTACCATTTTAATTATCTTTATTTGTGTGAGACTTGAGAAATAACTGCTTAATAATTAAGTAAAAATTCTGATCTTAAACTTGATTATAATATATAAATAGCACACGGTATTGAAACATGTGAATTTTTTCCTTTATTTATTTATTAAAGCTGACGAGTAATCGTGATGGTAAGTTTACGTTTAGATCTTTAAATGTTACTATGATAAATATTAATAAAAACACAATAATCCTTTGTACTTCATTCCACTTTATTTAATATGTCAGGACCGGTTTCGCTCATTACGAGCATCGTCAACTGATAAGAAATATAATTTAACAGTGCTATTTATACAAAAATGAAAAGTTATAAACAACAATTGGCATTGAAAAGAAAATACCAATTACATTAAAAGTTATTTTAGAATCACTTTTAATGTAATTGGTATTTTCTTTTCAATGCCAATTGTTGTTTATAACTTTTCATTTTTGTATAAATAGCACTGTTAAATTATATTTCTTATCAGTTGACGATGCTCGTAATGAGCGAAACCGGTCCTGACATATTAAATAAAGTGGAATGAAGTACAAAGGATTATTGTGTTTTTATTAATATAATGCCTTTCCACCAAGTATTGACAGTGAACACCCTAAAAGTGATATGATAAATATGCCTATGTATTCAATTATAAAACAAATGCGCAGTTTGGTTTAACCGTTTGAATACCGCGCAAATAAATCATTAATATGTCCCAGAGATACTGCGTGTTTTTGAGAAAATATTTTTTCCTAATATACACTCGAATTCGATATTTTATAAACCTATATTGACACTACTACTACACATATTCATCAAAATATTGCATACATCCTATTAGAATACCAAGTATTTGATTTTTTAAATGTCTTGAACATCCGTGTTCGCTTGCATATGTTCTGGACACCTGTGTCCGCTTGGTATTCAAGTGGTTCAAGTCAAATTATTTTGAGTAAATATGTTTTACTACATTCTACTCTTTTTCTCTTCGAAAAAGAACTGAATCTTCGCATTTATAAATTTATTGCATTTCCCCAAAAAACCTAATTACGGAAACGAAAATAATTAAAAACCCAACCTTGTTATTAAGAAAACTGATAATTCATGCCGATTCCGAAATATCTCTACGAGAATCGTCATGATATTTCAAATTTGCTTTATGGTATATTCTAAGAAGTTATATTTGAGATGACAAGTTAACCGTTTCATACTGATATATTTTTCTTCAACGCTTCATTGTTATTAATTAATTATCGGCATTAGATCAATTTTTAGGTAGAAAAAGAGTAGCATCTTATAAAAAGGATATTCACCTTATATTGTCATATGAGAAAAATAATAAGCCGTTCAAATAATCAAAACAATTTACACTCTTTAATTGAAGATGATAAAGTTAAACATGTAAACTTTGTATTTTTTTAGTTTGTAGAACTCTATCGTTTTTTAAACTGATAGGTGTAGTCACGAAAGCCAAAGATGTTGACAACAGCACCACTAACCTAACGGTCCATTTTGTAATTATTCTAATCAAATTAAAAACAAATGTCTTGTAAACTAAATTCAATTATTACTGACGCATTGATATATGATTGAAAAAATCTTAAAAGTAAATAAAAAACTGATAATTAATCCTTATTTGGATACAATGTAAAAAATATGTAATTTAAAGCATACAATTCATCAGGCAACATATGAATGTTTAATTAGTTTGCTTTTTACACTATAGTACTTTTAAATGCAAGACGCCGATAATTATTATTTAAATATAATAGTCTATAAGATGTACCTATAAACGTTTTATTTAGTTGAAAAAATGTTCAACACGTAAGTATCTACACAACCATTAAAAAAATAATAGTATGTTTTTATAAGCGCAAAAAAAGTATAATGTGTGATTTAAGATTTCGACTGAAGGTGCTTGGTGGAATTTCAATATTCAATTTGAATCGTTCACACATACATTCGTACATTTACAAAAATTTTATCACTAGTTTGTCACAAATTTTAGAAATAAACAGAGCGCAATTGAACAGTATTCCGATTTTAAATGAGCAGCTACATATGCCGGGTTCTCCACTTTTATACCATATATAAATATAATCATAAAACCTTTTCCAACCAAAAAAAATATATAATTCTTAAAACTACTCATCTTTCAAATCTGTGGGCATTCCCATGAGCTAATCTTTTTCGCCAGCAATGGTTTTAAACTCGATGATACATTTATTTCTTATATAAACACGAAACGTTCATTTACTTAGCGTCAGTTCAAGTTCTTCCGTGCACTTGAACGCCTGAAGATGCCGAAAGGCGAAGCCCGGGTCGTAAGTGACAAAAATTGTGTGAATGTATATAATTTGAACGATTCAAATTTATATTATGTGCTGTAACTAAAATATACACGGTGACTAACTTGCTAAATAAACCAGTCAGAAAAATTACAATTTACGTTAGATAAATTAACGAATATCTTAAACAACACAGTCTAAAAGTCAATATGACGTATTTATGAAAACTGATTAAATATACCGACCAGACAGTTAAATTTTATACTGACCAAACTAATGCGGGAAATTTATTATATATATTTTAATCATACATCTATGGGTGTTTTTAACGTTTTTTGTGACCTTCTTTAGAGGGTAGCGAAGCCAAACATCTTTCAAGGAGAAAACAATTAATCATAATTTGGATCTGTCACTGTTTTGGGCGCTATATTGTTGGCAATGGGTCTTGACTTTTACAAAAAAAAAAAATGATATCACACGCCAAAAAAAAAAAACACTAAATTCCACTTATTAACGAATACCACGTAAATTCTTAATAATATTTTAAATATATACACTGTTGAGTATGTATTAAAACAAAATACTTTTGCAAACTTCATTTTATAATGAATGCTTTTCCTTTTATCTCCACTGTTAAAGATGTGTTTTTTTAATAAAACGTATCTAAGCTTCCCATTTTTAAATTATTGATATAATATGAACGTATTATAAAGCAGGGGTTCCCTACATTGTTTGCTCTATTCTCCCCCTCCCCCACATGACTCATAGTCTAAACCAGTGGAAGGGAACCTGCGGTCTCTTGGCTATTCTGATGCGGCCTTTTGATTTGATCAAAATATTCACTTTGATCAAAAAATTATACGCAAGCATTTGAAAAAAGAGCACAATCAACCCATTATATGTTCAACAATCGACAGTCAAAAAAAGGGGGGTGGGAGTGTCAACGTTTTCTTTACTGCGGCCTTATGTTAAATCAGATAAATGAATGTGGTCTTTAGAAATGAAAATGTTCCCCACCCCTGATCTAAACTCAAAAGATATATTCAAAATAATAATAAACATATGCATAGTGTTGAAACTCTTCTTTAAAAGATATGTATTTATGTACATAATATTAAATATGTATTGAGATGATTTTTGATTTACTAATTACTGAAATTACTGAAGCATATTTCAATAAACAACAACTTAGTGGAATTGCAGGTTATTTAAAAATATCCTCCATGTGCTTGTAGAGTGATTTTTTGAACATTGATTAATCAAACGTTATATTTAAAAACAAGATTCTCCCCCTGTAACTTTAAAATTCTTCCCCAAAGAGAATTCCCCACCGGTTGGGAACCGTTGTTATAATGTTTTACATTCGGACACGTGTATGGAATAGAAAAAACAATAAATTGAAACCCTTTAAGAATACTGTTTTTCGAACATTCAATAAACAAAAGTATTCAATTACTATCGAGATTAAAATTGTCCTTCATGTGATTTTTATGGCAATTTTTAAAATATCGTGTCTTTAAGTTAATTGATTTAACATTTGGTCACCTTCCCAGCGAAAGGAATTCTCGGAAAAGAAAGAAAGAGGTGTATAAAAATGTACACTACTTCAGCGAGCTTTTTGGATTTAAATTAGAAAATGCCATATTATATTATATTATTTGTGTAGAAAAGAACGTAACGATGAAGTTAAAATAATTAATGTCAATACAAAAAAACACTGCATAATAGTTTTCTAATAAGTTGATAAAAATTTTGACGCTAAAATACCATTAATGAAAAAATATTTCTGGATATGAGCTAGACGTAATTTTTTGCTCAATACCAAACTGAATATAAAGTTTGACGTCTATTGAAGGTAATTGATATGAACGTCAAAAAATTTCTCCTCGTTTTAATTAAACACATAACATACCATCACTTATAACTGTACCTATACTTAAATGCAGTCCTAAGAAGTATGCTTGGTATGGATTATATTAGAATTATATTGCAGCGTTATTTCATTTAAAAAAATCGATATTTATTTATTCACGAAGAATTATAATGGAACCTCTATATCGACCGATGATCAGCAAAAGATCTTTAGCGACACAATTGAGTGAATTGCGTTTTAAGCCAATAATTGTTCAATATTATCTAGGGCGGTAGTGAAAAAAAAAATAGAACATTGTTTGCCTTTGACTTCTTATCGTTTGTTCCACGAGGATCACGGTTGAGAAACGATGATCTAGATAACTGAAAAAATTCAGTATACTATCATCATAGGCGTTGACCATATATTATTGTTTACTAACCACATTTTAGGAAATCCTTCAACATAATTGAACAAACGTTGCAGTACGATTCGTCGTTAGTCGATATAACGACGCCACGGCGAGTAAGACCAAAAGTCCAACATACTTATAAATAAGCGCACATCAAATCATCGGCCGATATGCGTTAAAACTGCTGCTGCTATGTAGTCACGTACTTACTAATCACGCTTAGAAAACGGTTTCAATGAATATAATAATATGAAGTTTTTTTAAATATTATAATATAGTAGTTCACTCTTCTATTTGCATACCTTACTCATATTCATATCTCGAATTGGAATATCTTAATCATCCTTTACCGCATAATTTATCGAAAATGTCCTAATCATAATTTATTTTTAATATTTAATTTTAATGACACTGTGTAATTCATCTTATTGTGTTGCTATCATAAGCAACCAACTTCACCGTGACGTTTTCTTTGCAATTAATTAATTATGTAATATTAATAACAAAAACTTAGGTATTTTATATTGCATGTTTGTTTTTTTATACAACATGGCCGTTTTACAAGATTTAAAAAATATCTGTAGTTATGTAAGGCTTGGAAGGGATTGCAAAAGCCCATTGTTATTTTTTTTTGTCTGGCCAGTGAGACTCTTGTTAAATTAAGAAAAAAAATCTCAAATTTAATCAGTACAATTTTTAGTGTATTTTTTGTGAATGATTTAAATATCTTTTGAAATTTCTCGTAAAATACATTCATTTTGAGTGCATTATACAAGAAACCTAACCGTTTTTTGTCCATAGCCTTAAAAATATCATATATATTGATTTAAGATATTCTAGCATGTTCAACTTCACATTTTTGTGAACAATGCCTTTAAAGATTATCACATCTGTACATTTTCCCCTTTATAGTAACTCTGCACAGTTTCCAAAAAGAATGTTTATTTAATGCTCATCATTAATAACCATCTTTTACATATTTTCTGGAATACATGGATATTATTTTCGAGGATTTTTGAAATTAATTGTCTAAGTCTAAGGTGATAGAAAATCCAACCGATCTCCGGAAAACAACGAATAGCTGAGATTAAGCAAACATTTTGTAAAGGTATTGGCAGCAAACCGTTGTAGTTAATCAAACATAGTCATGTTGTTAAGCTTGTTTTTTTTTTGAAAAGCCAAACATTACAAAAAAGTTAAAAATACTTCACTGTAATGTAAATCTGCATTTTTTCAGAAATGCAGTTTTAAAAGATAACTGTCATCTTATAATAAAGGGTAGGCTAGAGGTGACTCGGAGAGGATTCCGCGAGCCCCTTGTTATAAAAGCTGAAATTTATAACGTATGTATATTATCTAAGACGGCTTATGTATAACGTTTGAAGGATGGAATTGGTGCGAAAACAATAATATCTCAACAGTACCTTGGTAATCTTGGAACTATTCACTCTTGAAATCTAGAGTAAGTAAGAATATTTTTCAACTATTGATGTTAATTATTTTTCGGGTATATATTATAAGTATATTAAGTAACATTCGATTGTTTCAATAACTATATTACTTACACCGCAAATTCTCTTGAGATTAAGCGAACCAGTTAAACAAATACGATATTATAGTAATTATTACTATCATTATAAATTTTTTATACTTAACCATTTTGAGGTTACTGTCGTTAATAAAAAAATCCAAGAAGACAATAAATTATTTATTATTATGATATGAACAGCAAATATGTAAAATGTTAAGTTTTATTTGGCAAACTTACACCGATTACGTACGTAAGTATCGAATTAAAATTATCAATAGTAGCCTTGAAGGTTTAAACGTCATATTTATTGTATAAATAACTATTTATTACAGTTTTTTTACATAATACAGTGCCCATTATAAGTGTTGATTGCCAGACAACAGTATTAATTAGTAATTATAAGTAACATAAAAATTGTACTTAACTTTCAGATTCCTGGCATCAGTGAACAAACAGCCAATATCGAGCGATTGCTTCAAAACAAAAATATACAATTAATTGTCAGAAGAAAAAATAACAATAAGCGATATTTAGAAAGTGGTTTCTCACTAGCGTAATCAGTAATCACACTTCGATTATAATAACTCGCTTGAAATATTCAAAAAGGAAGTAATTGAAGGCAGCAAGCTGTTTTATCCGCATTTCAAAACGGCAGCCCTCCACAGAGACCTGCTCTTTGCCAACACGTCAGGTAAGTGATTATTGACTACCTTAATTGCAATAAAAAGTAATGTTTGTGATTATAATCTACATTTTTATATGGTTAAAAACCTGATTCATAACAAAGAAAAACTCATCATTTTGTTTGAATCGTTCAAATTAGATCTTGAAGTTTCATCAAGCACCTTCAGTTGATATCAGTTGATATAGGCAGTGTTTTTTTGATAATAAAAGGTAAAAGAACTTCTTGTCAAGATTTTTTCTCATCCGTTTCCGTTCTCAGTGTCAAGAATATGGATTCCTATAAATAAACCTTTTTTCAGTCTTTTTTCGTGATCACAATTTTCATATGCCCTTCATTTTTAAATTTAAAAGCTAAATTTAGATACTAATTTTGCATTTTCAGCTTATTATGTACACTTCCACAAAAATCCTGGTCGAACACGACCCGGGTGTCGCCTCTCGGCATCTTCCGGTACTACTCAGTGCACGAATGCAAACTGACTCAGGTTTAGTGCATTTTAATAGAATGTGTATTAAGTTGTATAGATTGTGATTATTAAAAAAAGTTGTTTTGAAAAAACTGTGGGTTACGTCATTTTATCCTTTCCACAGTCGATATTGTTCTCGATTTCCTTTTATGAGTCTTTTATATTTTCTTCGGTTGCACGGCAAATCCAAAGTTTGGAATGTCAACTGTAATGCTTTATATATAAACTATATAAATATAATATATGACTCTATATCCAATCCTCAAACGGGGTGAAGTTTAACAAAGGACAACTATATTCCTACCACGGTTTACGCGGTAGATAAATTTTGAAAACAAAAACCGCGTAAAAAAGAGTAAGGAAATCATACAAAATCATTAGATAGGTTCTATTACATAAAACAAACGGCGGAAATAAAGACATTGATTTAATATGAATTTTGAACATGCTGGAGAATTCTAGAGAATTGCACGTAAACTAAAATTTGTTAATACTAATTTTTACTGCTGTAACTAATTTCTTCATAACTGGCTGAAAATCTCTTTCATTAGAAAATCTTGCCAGATTAATTTTACAATTATAATATCCGTGGTATTTTAAGTTTTTTAATATTTTTTTTATTTTTCATCAATTCATTAAATACATATTTCTTTATATAATACATGAATTTGGCAGATCTATTTGAAATTTGAGAACACTTTTCATATTTGGATAAATTTTTATCACATTTTTTTTAACATGTAACAAAAGTACCGCGTAAATCAAAAAAAAAGCGTAATCTCACTCTAACCCACTATTATTTAGGTATCCTCTAAGAAGAAAGAGAGAGTGAAAGATCGTGCGACCGAATAACAACCAGTACTCTTTAGTAAAAAAAAATGAGATGACGTACATACAGTATAAAGAGGTTGGTTTGGGTTAGGTGAGGCGAGAAATTTATTTGAATTACTGAAGCAGGCCTTATTCAAATTGACCTTTTCAGTAAAAGAAACTAACGTCATATTTTATTTGTTGACCAAAAAAAATAATTCAATACAAATCAAGTAAACGAGACGTAAGTTTCACTAGATAATCTAATTTAGTGTTACTATAATCAGAGGATTGAAGAGTACTATTTTTGAATTACTCCGGTTTCAAGATAGTTGCTCCAATTCTGACCACACTTTTTCCAAGACATAAGAAAACTACAGCACGTATGCAGCCAAATGTATATTTTTGTGCGACCCACTACGAGGTCATTAAATTGCCTTTTATTAGAGAGTCACTTATTTTATTTATGTTGAAATTCCTTTTCACGATAATGATTATTGAATATAGTCACCGTTCTGGAAGAAGTTAACTAACATAAATGAGTCAACTATACAAAGAGATTCTTTGATATAAAGACTGCAATAACTTAGTTGGTGCATTGATTATACCAGTTTAATAATTGCCTATATAAAAAAAAAATATTTTTATTAATGCTGATTCAACGGCAAGTCTTGATATATTAATTGTAATTGCTGTTTACTCAAAACTATCAACTGTATCTTACAAACATCTACAAGGACAATAACGTTACATGAATTCTATTTTACTTGCTCTAGCCAAAAAGTTTGCCGAGCCCTGCTCTATTCCCTACTTCGAACATTTTTTTTATGACTATGTTATTAAATTAATAATATTATTTATTATATGCATACTAATGTTTAAAAAAAATATTGATCGTTGTGATCATTATTGATTAAAAAAAAACCAGTAGCAAATAATTCTTCTTCGTTTGAATATTCTGGTTAAATATTGATTACAGATAACATCGCTCGACAATTGTGTGTAGGAAATTTGAATCGTTCAAATTATGTACATTCTCACAGATTTTTTCCACTGACGACCCGGGTTTCGCCTTTCGGCATCTTCAGGCATTTAAGTACACGGATGAACTTGAACTGACGCTTAGTAAATGAATGTTTCGTGTTTATATAATAAATAAATGTATCATTGAGTTTAAAGCCATTGCTGGCGAAAAGGATAAATAAGCCCATGGGAATGCCCACAGATTTGAGTAGTGAGTAGTTTTAAGAATTATATTTATTTGTTTGTCGGAAAAGGTTTGATGATTATATTTATATAGGGTATAGGAGTGGAGATCCCGACATGTTTAGTATTTCATTTAAAATCACAATGCTGTTCAATTGTGCTCTGCTTATTTCAAAAATTTCCTGGAGCTTATGAGCGTCCGTATTTGGGTGAATCATTTTTATCAGTGTAGGAAACCTTGATGGCAGTGTTTTATTGCAAATAATTCAAAGGTTTAGGAAAATACTACATACATTAATTTGAATTTAGGGTGAAATTTTGGTAATTATAAAAAATCCGGAGAACTACAAGTTTCTTAGTCTGAGCTCTGCTTTAACACTTTGTAACGGAACGGTAAACAGGGTTGAATCTGTGAACGGTGTGGCCCAGTGTCCGCGATCCAACCTTTGATTGCTTTTATTCCGCTGCTGTATAATTATCATTACCGGGATTCTTTCATATTTGATGAAGGTGGCTGGCTGCCTCCTTGCCGGTCGGCGCTGCGCGGCCCGGAGAGGCCGGCCTAACAAATTACCGCGGCGGCGGCCATTTATAAAAATCTAAATTACACCAACATAAATTAGTGAGGAGGAAAGAGTGAGATGTAATTATGGAAAGCCGCATTAATATTTATGTCCCTAATTATAAGACCTTTGAATAATACCTAACGAACGCGAAGAGTGAGCGAAGGCGTTGCGTATCTTTGGCGGGAGAGCGGCAACCCGAGATCAATTTAATTGTCACTGCTCTTCATATACACTGAATGATTTCTCTGTTCTTTACTATTTTCTACTAGTTCACGAGACCTATTTGATAGGTTTAAAAATGTAACCATCAAGTAACCAACCTGTTTTTTTTCTTTTCACATTCAAACCGCGATGAATTATTACATTATTTTACTGAGAAATTACTAAACATCATATCGTGCATTTTTTGTTAAAAAAAATAAAAAAACAATTTGTACAGCATATCTTAACCTTTAGTCCTAGGAGTATGGACGTACATGTACGTTGGCGCCATTTTTCTGTAAATGAATATGGAAGTACTTTTAAGTCAACACAGGAGTGTTTGTCTGTTAGCATACATATGCTCTAAGTATGAATTACATATTACATTGAGAAAAAGTGACAAAATAGTAATGTTAAGGAAAGGCAGTAAATAGGTCTAAGATCTATTCACTACTATAAAGGTTAATATTATTCAAAACTATGATCAAGATCTGTTTCTAAGTAAGTAAGAGTAGGCATATACACTTCCAGAACTCTAACTCTTGATATGTAATATAATAATTAATGAATGATTATAGGATAAGATAAGCACTATAGTGTAATCTTCTTTTTTAAACATATTCGCTCCTTATGTGGAGCGTATGGCCGTCACGCGGTACCTCCATGTTTCCCTGTCTCCCTCCAATTGCTTTGCTTCCTCACATGACATGCTAACATCCCTCAGTTCCATCGAGTTCATCCTATGGATAGTACCCGACAGAGTTTGGAGTGCCGGAATCCCACAGGTCGAAAGAAGAGGCAGGGAGGTTTGAGGCTTTCCGGCCAGTTCCAACGTCTCTCCATAACCACTGACCTGGCGGGGCGCTGTCTTGTACGTTCCCTTATCTTCGAATTCCTCACAAAATCAAATCACCCCAACAAAATTATATGACGCAAGCATCTGTTCTCAAAGCTAATATATTGTATTGAAGCTAGCATATTGTAATATAAATACATATTTCTATGCTTACTGCTTAAGTTTGTTGGTTATAATTATAATATCTTTATTGTACTTAAATGAAATTAGGATGACCGCACTGCATGAATCCTTTAAGTGTAGCTACAAATAATTTCTAAAATTTAAAAAAATATTTTGAATGATTCCAATTCCAAAAGTGACATTGTTGATATTCTAAGTGAAAAACGTGAGGGGAAAAAAGTGAATTAAAACCACTGTTTTTGAGTAAAAAAATATAAAAACTGCGATTATAAACATTTATTTATGCTTTCACCTTTAACGATGATTAATCAACAAAAAAAATACGGTTGCTTTTTTTATTTAGGTTAAAATATTTAATCGATACATACTATTGATTATCATTTTTTAACCACTTATTTAAGGTATGTTAAAGATACATTTTGGAATAGATTTAGTATGTGAAATGTTTATTTTATCATTGATACTTCTAATGATAATTAATTTTATCTTATGTTATCAATTATTAATTATTATTATATTATGTTATCGTTTCACTCTCTTGAAGCTCGAAGATCTTTTTCAAGCTTAAAGTATTTTTCTCTTCTTTTTCGAGGCCGAGTTAATAATCCTGAAATTCTCATGACTATTAACTCACATGCTCCCAATTTATTCTTACGTGGGCGAAACTACGACCAAAATCTTTTGTTTCTAAAAAAAAATTCCTCGCATAGGACGTATGAGTCGCCAGTTCCAAAGGCCGTTCGACTGATCAACTCATTGCCCAGAGAACTGGACATTTTTAGTGACAGTAACTGTTTGTTAAATTTTATTTCTTGATTTTGTATGTTGATTTTGATGTATTATGTAGTTTTATTTTATATTTTGTCTCATTATATTTGTCAAGTACATGTCGAATTGGCGTCAGCTGTAATGTCATATAGTGTACTTTAATTTTTTTAAACAATAAACGATAAACAATATTGAAAAGAATTTTCAACAAGAACAATAACGTTAATTTTTAACATCACCTTTTGTATAAAAACAAATGAATATATTTTAAAATACGAAATTGGTAATAGAGTGCTTTTTATATATTTAATGAACATATTCATTTTTGTCGGTTTAAAATCAAAAGTGATAACACAATATCATTAGGTCCAATGTTTAAAAAAAAAAATGACTGCAAACCAAATAATGTGGTCCACTGAACCTGTCTGACAGTTTTTAATCTGCTAAAAAAAGACAAAGCTTATTGAAAGCACAGCTTAAAACGTTTATTGAAAACAATTTTCAATATTAAAGCTAATAAAACTCCGAAAATGTGCAGTTTTAATGAAACTTCATGACATTGTAAATAAGCGACATTTGATGCCATAGTTAAAATAATATTTAATCCGTTTAAAAAATGCAGTTTTATATTATTATATATTCATACCTAGTTAGTAAAAATGTGGTGACAGCAGAGGGTTACAATTAATACCATTATATTTCATTTATTGCTCACATACATACATATGTAAATGTGAAAATACGTTAAGTATGTATTGTGTAAAAACATAAACAAAAATAATTTAAGATTTCGACTGAAGATGCTTGGTGGAATTTCAATTTTAAATTTGAATTGTTCAAAATTATTTACATTTACGTTAGTGACAAAACTTGTGTGAATGTTCATAATATGAACGATTCAAAACAGTTGACAAAACTAGCAATGAGCGAAACCGGTCCTGACCTATTAAATAAAGTGGAATGAAGTACAAAGGAATATTGTGTTTTTATTAATATAATACCTTTTCACAAGTATTGACAGTGAACACCCTAAAAGTGATGAGTAATAATATATTGTTTGTTAAAGATTTTTAATTGTAAAAGGAATCTATTTTTTAATTTGATCCATTATTTCAAATATTTATTTTTTAGCCTATATTTGAAATCAATTTAATTTTATGAGAATTCTTCAGCATATATTTCCATAAAATACCTAATATTATATGTATAGGTACATAGGTAATTTATTTATAAAACACGATAAAACAAAATAAAATGTTCTTATACCAAAGGTTGCCCTTGCCAGCTGTCCGAGCTAATAAATTAAAATACGTAATTATATCAAATCCTTTTAGTACGTAACTACCAGCACTCGAAAGCAACTGAAACATTTAATCGTAACAGTCCAATCGCACTATATTCCCGGCGGACGAGCCGCCGGCGATAAGATCGTGAAAGATTTATCTAACCCCCCGACGAACGGGCTTCTTCCCGAATACGGTTAGGCGTCATTGAAAGAATAGCCGCACGGTAAAAATCCAATCGCAAACTAACCCGAATCCTCGTTTACGGTTGCAGTAGGCATATTACTTTTATAACTTTTACTTTTAGATTCTGCTTGTTTTTGAATACGATTTGTGATCATTAAAACATTTAGTAAGACGTTGTCCAAATGGTGGAATATTGCGCGCAACTTAATGAAAGATATTATATAACAAAATTTGCATTTATCTTAAGATTCCTGGTTACATGCTTTTCTAAGGTTGAAATTTTTCGAACAATATTCTCGGCTGCAATATTCCTGCAACGAACCCAAACATTCAATGAACAAATCTATTGGGCTTTCAATTATTACAATAAAGCGAACTGTTGAATAAAACTACATTACTTAAATATTATTTAGTAAAAAACCGTTATTGATGAAAAAAATGATCTGACTTGGTTATTATTATACAAAAACGATAATAAGGTAAAAAAAGAAGTAAGTTGTATGACAATATAAAATCCTGGCGATGGCGTGAGGCCGAAGTAGCTATCAATCAATTCCTATATTTCTTGTAGAACTCAAGACTTTTCATATTTTCTAGAGCTGCGGAGTCGTCAAAAATAAAACGACTCCGACTCCAACTCTGAACTTTACTTAAAATACGACTTTGACTATTTTTTAGGCTTAGTAAGTAGCATACAGTGGCACCACTTTTGATCCTAGTAGATTAAATACACAATTTTTGACTCAAAGTTGTTGGTATTTTTCGAGCCCGACTCAACGACTCCGCCTCCGAATCCTTACTCTGATATCTTCACATTATTTAAATCAAGCTGTTATACCAAGAAAGTGAAAATTCAATAGATATCCGTATTTGGTGTATTTTGCATGGGTGTTAAAATGCCTTTTATCTTGGAGATTTTAAATATTCTCACCAATTTGATGGCACCTATGGTTGTGAATACTAACATTCATATGCAATAATAGAGCGTTGTCATCATTCATAGCTTCAAAAAGTTTTCATCATATTGTATCATGTGTGCAGAGCTTTAAGAAAATATAATAAATTAAGATGGTGGCTAAATGGTAATGTATTGTGTTTTTGTTTCGTTTTTTCATGTGAATTCATCTAGCGTGAAAGAGATGATAAATGATTGAATTGTTGTAATGTCTTGTAGAAACACACTATTCTAAGTGAGAACCTTAAGAATATTTTGATGCTAGATCTGATAAGAAAACTCATAAATGAGGAAAAACTTTACACTGATTTCCGTGTTGAAGTATAATCTGTATGTTTGTTCATCGTAATTATTATTATGGAAGAAATTTACATTGTAATTCATATGATTTGTTATGCCAATATTGTTTGAACAGAAGGAAAGAATGGGGAGTCATTAATGTATCACAGATAATGTTTAAATATTTTTATTAAAATTTTGAAGTAAGATTTTTAAATTCAACAAAAATTATGTATCGTAAAACTTATGTCGTCAATGAAACAGTGATTCTAAATAGGCGGTTATCGTGCTGGGAATTTCTTTCAGTGGATCGCTTTTTAAGTCACCTGTCATACCGAGTGTCTTCCGATAGACGCACCGCGCGCAAGCAGCTACTTAGTTTATTCATTACTAAGTTTTAATTGTTTTCTATCCCTACTACTCTTTTCTGAAAATATAAGTTGAGCGACTGAATAACAAACAGTTCTCTTAGAAAAAACCTTCTGTTGTGATATCTCCATTAGGAAAATACATGCTCCACATTGGGAGCTTACATGGATAAAAAAAAATAAAAAAGGTGATCTTATCTACACAAAGACAAAAAAGTCCGCTCCCAATGGGGAGCATATAGCTACAAACATACAACGAAGATGAACAACAGTATTTTACCTTTTCTTTTCATGAACATTAATAGCCGATAAAATAATCACAAATCACAAATATGTTCGTATTTATAATGTCCCGGGGTCTAAGCACATTTTGGTGTGGAACATCGCTAAACCTATAAATACTGCAGGGCTGTAGATGTCTCGGGGTCTTTTTCTTCTTTTCCGAAATAAATTTGTTTGCATACTTGAAACATTTAAATTATTCTAAAAATGATAAAATATGAATAATGCAGGAATGTCGATATTGGATATAGCAGCTCAGCATGGAAGCTCAATTATGATTTTTATGAATATATTTCATTATATCCGCTATTTACACATTTTGTTTTTCAATCCCGGTGTATTTTAGTTTCTTTAGAGAATTGGGTGTATTCCAAAAAAAATGCATTTATAGAATTAATTACGTTTAGATTTTCTGACTTATTCAATAAATAGGTTTGCAATTTATTTTACACGCCAGTAAATTTTCTGACAATTTAAAAATGCAACCAAAATCCCCCCCGTTGAGGGCAACGGGCTTACAGCTAGTACTAATTAATATTCATTATAGTTGAATAAGACTTAGTCAGTGCAGTGGAGACTTAGTGCAGACTTAGTCACTGTCGTTGGCGTCCGTGACGGATCTCGCAGGATCAAGATCCAGTAGGAACACGTTTATTTTCAATTGATTTGGCATGGAGAGGCATGAACAAAAAAGTCCACCCATCCTTCCAATGCTTAAATAAAAAGACGTAGCGAGCTCGATTAGCTAACCACTTGTTCTGTGTAAGCTCTATCATTTCTTTCTCTACTCTTTTCGAAATCTGATTGAGCAACTGAGTAACAAACAGTTATTGTAGAAACACTTCATCAGTGTATATACGATTCACATTGCTAGCGGACTAGGACTTAATAAAACATATACATATATTATTGAATATTTCTGTTGAAATCATTCACAGTTAATTCCTCAATTTTATTTAGAATATTTCTCTTATTTCTACACGCTTTTTGGCGACAACCGATCATGTGTTTCAATATTTTAAATCGCTGTAATGATCGTTAAAAGTTTTATAATCATAATTAAATATATAACAAGATCAAAAACTATTTATAATAATAGTAATGCTTTTTAAGATTAATGTAGTGAGATGCATCTAATATATTGGCAGAGATTTTAATTATTTATTATTACCACCATTTGATATGCGATAATAATTTATTACACCCCATTTATAAGTAGATACCAATGGCATGAATTTTGAAAAAGAGCTCGTGATTTGTTTTCCGAAAATTAGAGAACAATTATATTTGACCGTATCAAATGATAGGTTAGATAATTATTTGGGGTTATAATCGGCTAACCGTTTGTATAATTATAAGATTGTTTCTTGAACGAGTGAATTTATGTGAAGACATTAATAATTATTTATTTCGGAGAGATATTCGACTGGACATGACTAAATTATTAGTGTTGCTTGTTCAAAAAAACTTTATTTTATTGGAAATATGGCTCATAAAACATTGAGTTAATACAACCAAAAAAAAACTAAGTAGTATCTTATTTATTCATATATTTAAGTCTCGTAAGTAAGCAACGTAAGTAATTATGCCGCCTGTGTGGTCGAGTGGTCAACATCGTTGGCTACCGCTACGGAAGGCACGGGTTCGAGTCCCAGTACGGGCAGTTTTATAAATTGATTTATGAATTTCTGTTCAAAGGCATGAATGTATGTGATGTTTTGAATTCCCCCCCCCCCCATCCATCCTATCCTATGAACGGGGCGTATCGAGAGCGATTAGCTAACCACTAGTCCTGTCCTAGCCTTTCTCTAAAAAGAGAGGTTGAGCAACTGAGTAACAAGCAGTTCTCATAGAAACACTTCTGTTAAGATAAACTCCATTAGGAGTCCATATGCTCCATATTGGGAGCGGACATTATCGTCATCATATATTCTCTGCTCGATGAAAGCTTCATAAATCTTATTTGACTTAAAAACATCACCTCTTATTAAAATACAATCAAGTAATAAGGATACTGAAATCTATTAAAATTTTGTACTTTATTAACTAGTTAAAGTTATTTAAAGCAAACCGTGAAAACTTTTTTCAATTAATTTCTGTGACTTACAAATGCATTTATTTGAAATTAAAATAATCTACTTTCGGACAGTTATTAATCATATTACTAGATTTGCTCATTGTTTGAATATAAAACACACAGTGGCGTGCGTTCCATCCACAGCATAGGGTAAATAACAACATGAGGTGCAAGGTGTCAGTGCTGTGTTAACATTAACACGTTACAGCCACGCCGATGTTATTTATTACTCTCGATATTATTATATTAATATATGCACTCATTCATACGCGTCACAAGAGCATAACGAAATACAGAACCGAATCGCAGGTAAAACGACCCTCTATCGCGTGCCACAATCTCCCCTACATTACAGAGTGATGACAAACTGACTATATTTTATAGAAGTGTTTGGCCATTCATTTCTGCTTTATTTATTAATGCGTTTATTTAATAAATTCAATTTAAATGCACGATTTTAAGAATTGGAAATAATATAATCTGCGATAAAGAAATGATGTCATTCGACTAGGTGGGCATAATGTCGCCATAAAGTAAAAAGTGACCGAGTGTTAAATATGTTATGTTAGACATTTTTTAAATTTTTTAAATGTTATTATCAAATACTTATTTAGTGAATTTTCTTTTTTAGACTTTTACAAAATGATATCGATTGTCAATGTCAAACATCGGTACTATCTTAGAAAAAGATTTTTGTTTATTTTAAAATGAAAATTACAACACATGGCATTAAATCTTACGTTTATACGACGTGTCATTTACCTTGATAAATCACACGTTGAAACAATTTAATAGATGAGCTAAATCTAGTTGCAAGTTGGATAACCTACTGTTTTGGTGTAAATAAAATCTCATTTTTTTTCAGTAATATTTATGTTTTATAACTAGTTAATAAGATTAACCTTTCCGCCGTATCAAATCTTTATGGCAGTTTTTTAAAATTGTTTATTATCTCTATTATTATACAATTTTTATGTCATATTATTTTGTCGCATTCAAGAATGTTTACTTTCCAGTATTTTACGGAATACTGATATGATGCCGAAACATTTATCATGTATGCATTGTATTATTTGTGATATTTATAGTAATTTTGTTCTACTCTTTCAGTAACGTCGCTTTACTCATTATACTTTAAACCTAAAAAACAATGTTTTAAATTAATATATTCTATTCGAATAGCTCACGAATGCACATGACTCTTTTTGTAAATTCATATTTTATTTATTTGCGTGTACTTCAATGTGAGGAATATAAATAATTTCAGATTCTCTTTAATCAGGACCTTTGTTATTTAATTTACGATTATTCCGATTGAAATTCTTTGAATGTTTCAACTTTAAAAAATCATGAAATAATAATTTCAGGAGACCGTTAGTAATTCCCAGTAATTTAGTAGGGAGTATAATATCAGATATCATTATTTTAACCAATAGAATAATTTTCAATATGCAGATAATTTGACGAAGAAGATGTTGTCGAGCGATTAACTCGATGACTGCCCCAGACGAGATATCTCGTCAAAATGTTCGTGCTAAACACGCCGGTTACGAGTTAACTCGTCAATAACTAAATAAATTATAGCCAGCGTGCTAGGTAATTAATTGTAAAATAAACGATTCTAGATTGCAGATTATGAATGATGAAAAAAAAACCATAGAAATGTACGCTTCAGATGAGCAAGATCTGGAAGAGGAAGAGAAGATTCTTACTGAAGACTATCAATGCATTGACAATAAACGTATCTTCAGGAGACCTTCCTTTAATTAAAAATCAATAATTGAATTATTTTAATAACATGATTTAAAATTAAAACTGCAAGTAAATATATTTTATGCATGTGCCTATCACAATCATATTTTTTCTATTATTCGAATTTTCACTATTCGGACTATCTTCGTCCCTAACTAGTTCGAATAATCAATGTATATGTGTGATACTATAAAGTATGTTTTCAAATAGAACTACCATTTACGATAGACGGTAAGATTTTATTGTATTTTATTATATTTATTTAAAAAAGGATAATTCAAACTTTGTTCAAGGTAATCTTATGACTATTTGTGTTTTATTTTCACGCATTCCTTTATTTATAGTACCATATCCGCAATGCGCTTTTGATCTTGAGAATGCTTATTATTAGCAACTGGAGTATTGTATTGTCGAGGTGAATGTTTCTTTTTTTGCAAAACGTAATATTTTAAGTAGGTGGCCAATTATCTCACCAATTACTCAGAAGGCGTTCTGAAACAGCATATTATTTAAAACACTCGTTATCTCCATAATGCTAAAATGGAACGCATAAAACAATTCTTATAGTTGAAGTGATAGTTTATTTATTTTTTAAGTAGGTGATAACAAATAATTAACCGTTCCGAATGTATTTTGTAAATACAATCGCATTTAAGCTACACTAGTTATATTACGTAAGCTGAAAACGAAATTTGTATGGAAAATCAGATTAATGACGATCAACAGGTGGCATCCATCGAACGCATGTCACCGTTTAAGTGTGTAATCTGTTATTTCGTGGAGTATCTAGTTGTACTCCTGAATCATTTAAACTTGACCAGATTTCAATATGTTCCGTTATTCAAGTTAAAAAAATATCTCACTGAAAAATTATCAAAAAATGGAGACTTAAAGAGATAAGTTACATTGATAGATTAGTGAAGAATAATTAATATATACAAAATATGCAACTAAGAATACTTCTGAATTAAAATGTTTTTCTTTGTTCTATCTTTTCTGTATTACAATATGTACCAGCTAGTCTTTAGAGTTAAGAGTAGCGATTGGTAAGGGTAATGATAAGGGTCAGATCGTAGTAATTCGAGGCTTGCGAGACGGGACCAAGAAATAATTGCAAAGTTATCTATATGGATGATTTTAATTTAACTATGTACAGTGAAAATGTAAGTTTCTCAGCCGAGGCGTCGTGGCGTAGTGGTACGGCTCTCAAGATTTTTAAAACTAAACTATTTCTCTACACATATCATGACAGTGTAATGACATGTGACCCAAGTGCGGCCCGCACTAATCCCCAAGTACAATATTCGGCACTTTTTCAACAAGAGGTTGCCGTGCCGTGCCTTGCTGTAACTAACGAAACACTTACGAAAGAATAGTTGTATTCAAATAGTAATATAGTAAAGTTAAGGCAAACAAAATATACAAGAAAAAAAATCTTATTATCAAACAATAAATGAAATTTAATAATAATAAGCTTTACTTATAAAAATAAGAATTCAATTCTCGATGTTTTCTGAAAGCGGATTTTTTTTTTGGTCTTAACTCAAAGCAGTTTTAAATAGCGAGCTTTATACTAATGATCACAGTAAGAAATCATTCATCGATGAATTTGATACTAAATTACGTACCGTTTACATTAATACAGAATTTTTCTATAAATAATATAAAAAGTTTTCTAATAAAACAGAGTCGTGTTTACATGCAAATTTTAAATGTGGGTTGAGAGTTTGAGCGACGTGTTATAACTCTCAAGTGATATCCCGGACCTAGTCAACACATCGCAACTACCGGAAAGAGGTGAAAAGCGAAAAAGCTCTACGCGCCTAGAGCGAGAAGGCGTTAAAGCTCACGTTATCCCTCTCACATAACGTAGACGGTATTGCTACGCCGTAGGCCAGGTCTTATAAATATTCTTGAGAATAATTTGAAAAGGGTTTTAATTTTTCAAGTAATTTGACGCCTTTATTTTCAATATTTTTTTGAAATATTATTAAATACATATTTACCTTCATGGTAAAATATGTTTTAAAATAATATACTGTTTTGAATATAATACATACAGATATTTTTATTGATATAAATTATTTATAAAAAAATATTCAATCAATTGTACCTTATCTATTGAATTTTAGAACAAATATTTAAAATAAAAACCATTTATGCCTCGAATAGATCAAAAATCTCCATCACAGATACACAAATATAACTACAAATTAATGTTTACAAATGATTTTTCATAATTTATTTAACGAATAAATAGTTCTTAATATTTAAGAATGTATCATATGTTTGTTATGAAGGCAATAATTTTATTGAATATCTGCGAAATAAAGAAATGTAAGATATATTGCTGAACACAATTTTACTTCGATTGCGTGTCCAGAGTTTTTGAGTCCTGCCTTAGACGTTGGTAACTACATGCCCCTAAGGGAGGTCGGGCGAGAATCGGGAGGCGTGATCAGAAGCGGGAGTAAGGGTGTGCAAACAGCTGCGAAGCCTTGGGGGTCAAGGTCCTTTGAGTTTTCTACTTGTTGGGTTTTTATCTTCGCATTCCAGAGCGTGGGGAAAGTGATGTTTTGAGTACAAAGGCGCAGCTCAGCTTTCATTGCAAACATACAGCTTTTACGCGATAGTAAACGTTATATATTTTATATCTGGAAAGTTTATGTGAACATTTATGTATGTAATTTAGTAAATGCTTTACACAGATTTTTCTGACACTATATTTTTCGTGATAGTGCAATTTAGAGTATATTTAGTTTTTTTATAATACTGTAAGAAAGATTTACTAAATAAGGGATTTTTATTATTTAATGATTTATAGAACAATATTGCGAATTAAAAAGTTTTAACGTTCAAATACCGAAAAAATGAGATTTCAAAAATGAATGCAAATGACCAGCTAAAAATCAAAATTTAACGTTTGTATTACTAATCAAAAATTCAAGCAAATCAACAAAAACTTAATTAGGTAGTAATTTATAATTGTTAGACAGCGTCGTCAAAATTTCTGATGCTTTCAAAAGAAAGACACAAATGCAGCGATTTGCTAAAAATGCTTATCTTACTTCTTTTTTTCATCTGTGTCTTCTTTGCTAAGTAAGATAATGCAGCTGACTTATTACCAGTCATTGCTAAAATACCATTATGCATCTAAAAACTCGAATCTGTGAACTATATCTATATACATACATGGTAAATAAATAGCCAAATTCATGTGCCATGATAAATTTGATTCGTTAAAATTATGTACATTCACAAAAGTTTTGTCACTAACAATCCAAGTTTCACCTTACGGCATCTTCAGACGTTCAAGTGCATGGATGATCTTAAACTGACGTTTAGTAAATAAATGTATCACTAAATTTAAATCCATTGCTGGCGAAATGAATTAACCGATGGGAATTCTTACAGATTTGTATGGTGAGTAATTACGGCATGATCAATATTTATTTAGTTTAACTGCTAAGTTAATCGAATATAATTAAATGACGTAAAATTAACCAATTAGATTCTTAAGTTGCTTTTTTTTTACTGTGGATACTCGTTATGTGGATCCATCCACAATAATAACGATAAATTAAAGAATAATTAAATTTTATTATCATAATGCTTAAATTTAATAAAATATTATTGAAAACTTTTTATCGTTACATAAATATCTTTTATAAACAGCATTTTTTAATTGATTCAAGCATCAATAGCCAGCCACTTGCATACCCGCTGCTTAAAAGCTACCGTCGGCAACTAAAAAACTTGTTTCAATTAAGATGCTATGCAGAACTATGTATCTGTTTATGAACTTTAAGCACGCGATACAATTGAATTATAGTATCTGAGTTCCTTTTTTTCCTAATGAAATATCCTAATCATTTAAATATAATTCGATTGATTGCTTGAGTTGCTTACTTATCATTCATATAATGCATACAACTAAATATGTCATTACACATACATATTTTGTTCACAATACGTACCATATGGGCTATACATATATCGACTGTGGAAAGGAAAAAGGATTTAACCTACACATTTTACAGGAGACACAAAAAAACTTTGTTTAATACACAACCTTAAAGTTCATGGAAACTGATAAACTGGTTTTAAATTGACTTTATCTAATATTTATTTAACATTAAAAATCAAAACGAATGCAACACAACTCGGTGCGGCACGAAAATTTCAAATGGTCTCCGCCGCTATAGAGTATCCTACGTGACAAACAGCACGCCGCGATCAGTTTATTTCAGGGCTGTGGAATCGCGTGAAAAAAAGACGACTCCGACTCCAGCTTTAAAATAATTAGCGACTCCGACTCCGAGGAAATTTTTCAATAATTTCATTTTACCACTTTTAAGGTGTTCACTATCAATACTTGGTAGAATAGCACTATAATAAAACATTTTTAGTACTTTTTCCATATAAAATTTATTGGATCAGGACCGGTTTCGCTCATCGAGAGCATTATCAACTGATAATGCTCTCGATGAGCTCTGATATAATTTCATTTTAACTTATATATATATATGAATACCATCAGATCATCTTTAGTCAGCCAAGCATGAAATGTTAACACTTTTGACTATTTTGTTTAAATACACATCATTAAATATATTTTTCAAAAAAAAATCGAGCCGCTCATTTTTCACGACTCCGACTCCGGCCAAAATACCGTGACTCCGCGACTCTGACTCTGACTCCACAGCCCTGATTTATTTGATTCTTTGATTCGGTTTAAGCCGCGTTCCAATCGTATTCGCAGTGACTTCGCCCAAGTAAGACGTAGCTATGGTATCCAATCCGGAGATTTCGGGATTGAGAAGATGAAACACGAAAGAGATTAAAAAAAATATGTCGCACTGTTCATTTGGGCAAACCCCGTTCATTTCTCAATCCCAAATCCCAATTTACACACGATATTATGTTGAATGTTCAATCTCGGGATTGAAAAATTGTCGATTTCGAAATCCCGGGATCACCAAAAAGGTTCAGGATTGAATACCCTAGACGTAGTGTTATCGTTGTGGTCTAATAACTGACGGTATAAGCTTCTGTTTTGTAAATCCCCCGTTTTCTTTTTATTTTATTGAAATTGAAGTGAGCCATTAAATCATAGCATATTCTGATGATGTAATCAGTTCATATATGTCAATCCTAATAAGACGAGCGTATCATTTTCTTTGTGCTAGTGTTTTTTGAGATTTTAAAGCGTTAAATCGGGGCATGGCACAAATAAGGCTGAGAAACACTGCTTTACATATTAGGCTCAAACGTTTTTGTCTCTTTTTAAAATCACGCACGAAACGCCATTTTGTTAAAAAAAAGCCACTAGCAAAAAAATAAATAAGCAGGCAGAATAAACTTTGTTTTATTTTGCAAACGTATTGTATTTGCTAATTATAGATAACCTTGGCAATAAAGCTGGAATCATTAATAATATTATAATCAGAAAAAAGTCGTTAGCGAGATTCTAAAAAATATTGAATAATTACTTTTTTAAATTAGCATTTCTAATTAAAATATAAATTATGCTGCATTAAAGGTAATTTAATTTTTACTCTGAAATATAATAAATGAGAATTTCGTTTGTGATTAAAATAATTATTTTAAAGACGTAATTTGATCTAGTTTTATTAGGACAGCGCCATTATGAGGTAAATAACTTAATTAATCTTGATTAAATGTACACGTGAGAATATGACGAAATACAAAAACGTACAAATGTAATTAGTAATTACAATTATATTATCTTGTATATTTCAGACATTATAATGTTTTATTCCTTAATTATCATTAGCTTAATTTACATAAAAGTATTAAGGTTTTTTACGAGTCAATTATTTGTAATTAAAATCATAGATAATATCCGACTGTTTGAATGTACTTTGCAAATACAAACTACACATCTTTGTATCGGTATTGAATTTTTTATAATTTATTCAATTATCACTTTTAAGGTGTTCACTGTCAATACTTGGTGGAATGGCATTATAATAAAAATAATAATAGACTTTTAGTACCTTTTCCACTTAAAATTTATTTGATCAGGACCGGTTTCGCTCCTCACGAGCATTATCAACTGATAAGGAAAATAAATTAAACAGTGCTATCTATACAAGTTAAATTTAAATAAAAAGGTGTAAGCAATTAAAAGGATTTACAAATTACATTATATTTACACAAAATTAAAATGCTTAACACCTATAACATACCATTAAAAAATCATCAATAAATATAAGTGGCAAATGATGTCAATTATAAACACAATTAAAATTTGGGAATTTTTTAAACAAAATGAAACTCTACAAAATTTCAATTATACAAGTTATTTTGAAATATCTAAACAATTAAGCAAAATTGCATATTTATATTTCACATTAAATATTTGCAGTATTTTTCAGAATTTCTTTCCTATTCTATCCTAACAGAATGGTTGAGTAATAAATTGGCTTGTGATAAAAAAAGTTCATTAGTAAGGCTTATAAAGGGTCTTTCAATAGGGACGCTCGATCTTGCAGAACGTGGTATGTGTTGTGTGGCACATAGCGCCGTCCTGTTGGAACCACATGTTATCGGTATTTATATCATAGTTAAAGCCACAAGAAGTTACTTATCATCGATTTAAAGCACTCGCCGTTGACGTTTATGGTAATGCCAGTTTCGTTTTGAAAGAAGTACGGACCGATGATTCCACCGTACCAAAATCTGCACCAAAAAGGTACTTTCTCGGGGAGAATTTGGCGCTAGTGTTTCTCGTATGGATTGATACTGCACCAAATCTGTCAATTTTGCTTGTTTGTATATCCATTCATCCAAAAATGGACCTCGTCAGCAAAGATGATTTTTTTGGCGAAATTTGGGTCAACTTCCAGCTTTTCCAGAGCCCAATCAGCGAATACACGACGTCGTCTATGGTTTATCGTACGTTTCTGGGTTATTTGAGTTTTATACGGGTGGAGACCCAAATTCCCGACGCAAAAAAATTCGCTAAGTTGAAGTTACAGAATGGCCAAATTCTTGGGAACGACAAAAAGTTGACTACCTTTTGTTTTCCCTTACACTCTCACGCACAGCAGCGATGTTTTCAGCAAATCTTGCGTTTCAGTGACGTACTGGTAATGGCCGAGTATTTACCAAATTAGTTGACTTGAATAGTCGAATCGGTAAGACGGTTGTCGCGAGGATATCACGTATTGCGTGGAACGTTTCTTTTAATGGGGCAGTGACTTTGATATTAAAATGTGATGATTTGCACACGCTGTTTAACGCTATAAACCTTTCATGGTGATTTGCCGTACTCTATTAAAAAAATTACAACAAATTTGACAGATGTCATTTTAACAACATGGCTGCTATAACCTAACAAATTTCAAACGTCCCTATTGAAAGACCCAACATTGAATCCAGACACGGGAAAAAACTTTGAAGAGGCGAAAGGTGTTAATTTTTTTTTAGATTTCAATGATCATTTTAATAACCTACTATTAACACGAAACTTAATGACTAAATTAAATGAACTTAACGCGTTCTTTCAGTCTTGACTTTATTCTTTTTTTGATATACGTAATAAATTGTACACTACGATAAATTGATAATTAAGCCGAGCACATTGATAAAGTTGTAATATATGTAAGTATTTAAACTGTTGTATTGCAATTTAAATAAATTTACAGCGGTAATGCAATACAGTAATTATCTAACAAAACAAGACATTGTATGGAAGAATTTATCGTCAAGTTTTGTAAAATAAAGAAATTTTTGTCCAGTACGACCAATCTCCATCAAATTATTTTTGGTACAAAAATTTAATTGACTTTTAATTTTCAGTTACTTTGTCCTATAGCATAATAAACTAAATTTAATACAAATTCATTCTTAATATATAATAAAGTTCAATAAATTTATTACAACACTTATGTAACAAAATTTTACACGTGTTTTGCTTCTTTGAGAAGCATCATCAGACTTAAAAACCGAGAGGTTTACGAATAAACTAAAAATTGATTCTAATTCTTTAGTTGTAAATTACAAAATAAATAAAAATTGGGAGTTATATCCCTTTCTTGCAAACATAGGTAGAAGGAAAGATTCAAAAAAATTTGGTACTGATTACAAATTAACTTCTTTTTTAGGTAAGGTAAATTCAATGAAAATAAATTTAACAATGGTGATCCGCATATCTTATTTAAAATGTTATTTAACAATGTTTTCTTTCTATTATTGAATTAATTAATTTCAAAAAAGTCCAAGTTACTTATTTATAACGCTTTATTATTTACTAGATAGAGTATTGAAACATATTAATTGTTATCAAAGTTGTGATACTTTTCTATCAAATGATTCGGAAGCTATGAAAAATTATTGCTTTTTAGATGTCTTACGTGTTCTTCAATTCTTACTTTAAAATTTATACCTGTCTACCAAAAACTTACCACCGAATTGAAAATATCATTATCTTTCATTTGCAAAGTGAAAACTGCAATTGGCATTAAATAAATTCAACGACATTTAATTTTGGATCTAAAATTACAAACTGTATTTTTAAGAATGACAAACTGTAATTTACATTATACAAAATAAATTGTACGCCTGTTACTTTATTTTTTTAAAAATAGTAAAATGGCATAATCCGATCTATGACTTTTAATATTTTATATAGACAGACCTCACGAATTAATATAGTTTTTTTTTTATATCAGTCGAAAATTCTCATTAGCTGAGTGAAATTATTGATTCAAAATTATGAAATATAAACGATACAGTTTTTTAATGTATTTTTTAATGGGCTTCCATCTTAATTGTAAGCTTTAAAATTTATTTAGGATTTAATGTAAACATTAAAACGAATACAATTTTGTTTTATTTAATACCACTGAAATTACGCTAAGTGATTTGTGAATATTTTTTCTACACGTTCATGTTTTGAATAATTCTCGTTGAATCACATTTTATAATATTATAATCAATTAGTTAATTTCACTTCTCATTGAATGATGATTTTTATAAACTTGTTCGAAATCCCATTAAGTGCAATTATTTTAATATGTCTGCAATTGCTTAAATTTTACAGAAACTGGCGATTAAATAATGCTTTTCATATCACGCAAACATTGAATTAGTACACTAACTTATTAGCAGTTGCCCTAATCCAATTAATGTATACGTTAATATGATGTTATATTCGTTTATAAAGATTTGTGGTTTTTTGGGAAAAAGTGTTTTTTTTTTCACTAACTTTGTAAATAATACTCTCAGGTGATTAACGTTACGTGTGGTATACGGAGTATATTACAATTTACTTTAAATGAGTTTCTGTAGCATAAACAATTTTATTCTCGATTACTTTCCGCGCACATTGAATAATTTACAAAAAATGTATTTTTTTAATGACACTTTTGACCTATGATTTCCAAGGAAAAATCTGTGGTATCTAACCAATTTATTGATATTATAAAAAAACATTGTTTATCAGATGAACGATATGAGATTATGCGAATAAAAAGCATATAAAAAAGAAGAGGAGAACATAGCTTTTATTTAAACTATAAAAATGCTGTACATTTCAATAAATACTTAAAATATTACGTTTATGAAGTTACTGTATTCAAATTTAACCATTTTTTTTATTTCATTGACCTTATAATATAATTAAATAATGATTTAAGTTTTTTTGCCTTTCATAATATCCGATTATGTCAACAGCAAAAATAGTTGCAATTATTACATTTCAGTTGTAGCAACCGTAAAAACTAAATGCAATAACCATGTCGAGTATCAGATACTTCCTTATAATTTGTCTTGGTCTTAAGAATTTTGAGAATGGCCTAAAGGTATGGTCTTCTTTTAAGTAGTAAGATTTTCTATACACTAAAAAACTAGTGAATGGTTATATTGACGAATTTCAGATATTTTACAGTCGCGACGGTGGCTTGCTAACTTAGTGACTATATCTCATCACTAAATATATTTGCCATGATCATGGCACCTGACGAAGACTCAGAAAAACCGTACACTGAGCTTCGAAAACAGATGCTTGCGTCGGATAATGGGGGTGAGGTGGTTTGATTTTGTGAGGAATTCAGAGATAAGGAAGCGTACAAGACAGCGTCCCGTCACGTCAGTGGTTATGGAGAGACATTGGAACTGGCTGGGTCACGTGCTGCGGATGCCTCCAGAAAGCCTCAATCCTGTCTGTTTTTTTTTCGACCGGTGGTATTCCGACGTCCCGATCGTCCGTCGGGTACTATCCATAGGATGTACTCGGCGGAACTGAAGGATGTTGGCATGTCATGGGGGAAAGCAAAGCAATTGGCGGGAGACAGGGAAACATAAAGGTGCCGCGTGGCGGCCATATGTTCCACATAGGAAGTGAAAATGGCCAAAGAAGAAGAAGAAGAAATATGTTTTAAGTTTGTGCCGTAAAAAGGGCAAAGTCTATGATTGGTAAGCCAAATTGGTTGAACTTTTATTAGTTTGTCATGTTCTTCCATTTTCGAGGTTAGAATCGAAGAAGATAAAATTATAATGTACATTTTGAAAAAAACATTTATAATAGCGTTTGATCATAACTACGAAAAAATCACACAAGTTTTTTTAAAATATTATTGAGATCTACGATTACACTGATAGTCACCCTATTCGAGGTCATACATCGGTGGCGTTATCAATAAAATAACTCCTTCTCATTCACTCGGCACGGGTGTACTCTCTCACGCGAAAAAAATACAGCGCTGTTGTAATTATCTAATTTATGAATTATACAGAACTTTTTGTACCTCGTATATTTAAATAATGAGATCACCACAAAAAAAATGTGTACGCAGAAGAAGAGGGGGAAATAGATTTTTACGCGGGTAATTTATGCTACTCCATATTTAATTGCTTTCCTGTAATGGCATTTTTTAAACATAAAATGATATATCCAATGTAGATTTTTCAAACATAACACATTTTTAAATACGCATCTAAAATTCAAACATGTTTGCCAGATTTTCAAAATTATAGATCAGAAAAGTTAACCAAAGATCAAAAAAAATAAGGAAGTAATTAAGAAAGTATTATCATATAATTAAATTATAATATGTATATGTTAATAGGCATTTATGCAAAGGAGAGTAAAAAAAGTTACAGACAATTAATTGCCTTTAATCACAATTACTACTATACTGACATTGAATAGATATAATTCCAGGAATAATAATAATCCGATTTAAATACAATCATTAACTTTTAATGTTGTTTTTATGGAGCTTTTTGCTTGTTTAAAAATACGTCCTTCATCATTATGCAATACAATTTTTTTGTAAGTTATGATAAGTTTTGTAAATCAGAACTTATAATATAAGCTCAGATCAGTGAGGCTGTCAGAAAATCACTGAATGATAATTGTTATTATTAATAGATCATGGATTCAAATTACATATTGATTCAAACAACACACACACACAACTTGTTCATCCCTTGGCACTGTCTTCTATGGGTGTTTCTAATGCGAGTCGATTTACGTCAACATTTTTCATATTACGCTCCGTGCGTAAACAAAACAATATTGATCTTAAGCGTATAAAACTAACTAACTTATGTCTATTATTATTGCTTTATAAAATTAAGTTACTCAAATTAAGAAAAAAAGTGATCGAAGTTTGCAGTTTTCCTGAAATTGATGATAACTATGAAGTTTTACCAGTGGCGGATTTAGTAAGCACATAGGAGGCCCCAGGCGCAAGCATTTTTTTAGAGTCCTTTTTTCACGGAAAACATAAAAACGTTATAACAAAAAGTATATGCATTATTTATGTAAGCTATTTTTGAGGCCCTTGAGATTCGAAGGCCACAAGTGCGCGCCTCATTTGCTTATAGGGTAATCCGCCACTGAGTTTTACTTCTTTAAGCTTTCAAGCCTCACCATTGGTGGCTTCATAAACCTTCATTTCTGCTAATATCGGCCAAAGTCTGCTCGCGAAAGTCATATGTATTCGAAACCCTTCTCGGACAATGGTATGATCTAGCACAGTGATGAACAACTAATATTGAAAAACAATACTTCGTATAGAAAGCAATGGCATATTTTTAAAAAGGGTTATGACTAACGTGATAATTTATTTTTCACTCCAAACCAGGACACCTTAAAAAAATTGGTACTGTTTAACGATCGACGGAGTACATACTACTTCTTGTTACAATTTAAAAAAAATAGAATAGTTATCACAATTTAGTATTCATCCTGAGGTACGGGACAGATATTCTAATTCCGGGACAATCCTGACCAATCCAAGGTTGTTGGCAACCCTACCCGTGAGCAATTGGAAAATAGAAACGTTAGCACTACTCTTTGCCAGTTTGTGTATTACTGGTGTACAGATATGAAGTATAAGAAATTTAACTTACTATTCGTCACATCAACCAAAAAAGAAAATTAAGCTACTGATTAAGCAAATGATTTTTTGTTATTTTTTATACCACGTGAACTCTTATAAATTAGAATAAAAGATACTTATAAATTTAAGCGTACATATTGCTGTTGTTTAAATTGATAATACTTTTGTTTATTATTAAGTTTAATTGATAAATTATTTTTTATAGGAATGTGATATCTGGTTTATTTGAGTCCACACAAGACACGCTAATAGTATTTACAAACTAATGAATGGCCATAATTTTATTGTCATAAACAGGACCTGTTTCACTTTTGATAAATCGATAAAAAAACATGCCATTAGAATAAATTTTCTTCTATCGAACATAATCAATAATTAAGTGCTCCAATTTAACTTTCAACCTATAAATAATCTTAATGAATATTAAAAAATGTATAATTACGCTACGGAAAAAATCATGTCCCCAGAGAGACTGCTTATTAAAAACCAGTCTGAATTCGAAACCGACGTATTTTTTCACACACGATATTATCATTAATCCGAACGTAATTTATTTTACGATGAAATATTCTTTATTGCTAACACGGTTTATATCTATTCGAATACGTAATACTTTTTTAAATTTTTACGTTGTGAATCAATAACAATTTTATTCAAGTACGCAAGTACATAGTGGGGCTTAATTTCACCAAAACATACTATTACGTCTATGATGAAAAGAACTTATAATTAGTAAAAGTTCATTTTTAGTAATTTTAGTTTAGGTGTGCGTAGAATGTTACAAATGACCCCTCCACAGGCGAAGTGAGCCAACTAGTAAAACGGTAGAACTTTTTCTTGGACTTTCAAGCTCAATCGAATCTTTACTTGTTGTCTTGGTCGATTGCATATTATTATTTCACTATTGTTATGTGTATTAGCTAATTCGATTTTACTATACTTTAAGACGTGTAAAATATTACAACGCATCTAACTTTTTTTTTCTAAGCTAACACTTACGACTTACTTCACCTGTAATGGACACATTAATATAACTTCTTAAGGGTTTTATAATCAGTATACGACTACGCTAATTATAACCAATGTTCCCTCTAAGACAAGAGGTTAGCTGCGCGGACCGATCGAATATTAATTGAACAACTGTCTTGTAGTGCGCATCAGCCCTGAATGAGTGCATGGAGGCATCCCAAATGCTGCGCGGCCGCGCGCGCGCATCATAGAAGGAACGTTGATTAAAACAATTATATTAATTAGTTAAATGATTATGAGTATTGCCTACATTCATATGATAACAAATAGCATTTATACAATACGACATCTTTGTTTTTGTGTACATTATTTTTAACAATTTAGTTATGTATGTATGTGCTAGGGCTTTTAATTTTGAGATTCCGACCAATGTAGAGATCACGTAATTTCAAAGTCCTTTTTCCGATTCTGATATTTTGGGATTCACTACACTTAACATAAAAAAATCTAATTTAAAATCCAAATACCTCCCGATACATAACCATATTTATTAATTCCCGACAGTGTACTTAAGTTTGTTAATGTACATATTATTGTATAATAGCTACATATAAAAAATGAATAGTAGTTTTACTCTCACATATTTTGTAAAAGTCGTAGACAAGAGAAGACAATTTTACAGTATTTTTTCCATAATTTTGTTCAAAATCCAGTTGCAATCATTTCTTCAGCAATCTTCGGCGCAAGATCAACACGTCATACTTCTCGCACTCTAATTCGAATCATAATGCCGCACTGCTCGTAGACCAAACGTAGCACTGATGTTTGCAACACTGGCTACTGATTCACGCATTTGCTTAATTTATTAACTTGAAATGAATGGATGCATTCACAACCATATGCTTAGCTGTTTTATATAACGAGCTTCTCCTCACCAGTTATATATCAAGGGCTGTGGAATCAGATTCGTAAAGTCAGATGTTTTTCCCGGAGTCTGCGATAGAAAAAATATTACGCCTGGCCTATGTTTATAAAATTATTAGTCTATTCATTATATTGATTGGTAAAATGACTATTTACCAGAACTTTTCTATTAAATATAATGATATGATGGTATACATGATGGAAAAATAACGTAACCCACAGTTTTTTCAAAACAAGTTTTTTTCGATAATCACAATGTACCAAACTTGATACACGTTATATCAAAAAGATGCAAGCTGCAAATGCCGAATTAATATCTAAATAAAGCTTTTAAGTTTGAAAAAGATGACCTTGTAAAAAATTAAAACCAAGAAAGAAGACTGAAATAAAGGTTTTTCCTAGACGATTTTTTAAATTAATATTATATTATGTCAATTAAACTCCAGTTGAGAAGTCTTCGTGCACTTCAAGGTGGTGTATAATTCATAATTTGCATATGGCCTAAAATCATCAAAACACGTTTTTTGCGCCTCCTGTAAAATTTGATATGTGTAGGTTACGTCCTTTTTCCTTTCCACAGTCGATATGTAAGGTAAACAGGAATGGTTAAAACATAATTTCGTAGTCTGTTTGTAATGGCTTGGCTCACGTCGTTATATCAACGTTCTAATGTATGAGTATGAAACAAACCTTAGTTAAATTATTTCTAAACAAGTTTTTTCGATGAATATCACTGTTGTTTTTAGGTGGCATATTCAGAAGTCACAGCTGCATTCAGTGACGTTCCTAGGCTATGTGCCGCCCCTAGGCAGACCCCTAAAATAGCGCCCATTTTCTTTCATTCCTTTCAACTATTCTAGGAATAAATATACACATATAGAAGTCCGAATCCTCAACTTAATTACACATTATCAAACAAATCTTTTGTCACTTATTCCGTTTTGCTTTCAGGTGATTCATAGTATGTACCTTATTGATAAAGATCCTCACAAATAAATATGATCCAAAAGCCCACATTTATTGTTGCCACAAAATAGCTATAATCTCCTTTACACATCATTAAAAGTAATGTAAATTTTAAATGCACTTAAATAATATAAGTCTCTAATCTTGATATGGTATTTTGTTTATCAAAGACATTGATGCATCATATTTATTCGTGTCAAAAATATTTAGTCATTTAAAAAATCTGTGATCATTTACCGCTCCCTAGGACTTGCCGCCCCTAAGCAACTGCCTACTCGCCTATGCCCTAGGGCCGTCTCTGGCTGCATTCCATTTTCATACACCTCTTACATGGTTTTAAACGCACATAATATTATGAACAATCATATTGTTTAAGGCATGTAATTGCAAAAATGCGCATTCCCCTGAGCTGAAATGTTCAATTTTACTACTTTGGTCGTGTTCAATCGTATATCTTACTGTAAATAATAAATTTATTTAAATGAGATACTTAAAATAAACTACAACTTCATTGCCATAAGAATGGCGACTTATTCAAAAATACATCAAATGATTTCTCAATCCACGTTATTATTATATATACACATCTGTTTTAAAATCCGACAAACGAATAAAATCTATATTTATGTATGCAGAAAAACGCGTAAAATATTGACTTTTATTAATGTTTTTAAAACTGTGCGCGAAAAGTACTTTTTTTTTAAATTTCACAGTTAGCATTATAAAAGACGTATATCTCTTAAATATGCCAATAATACCAAGATGATTATTATATAGATGTCATTATAAATTGTTTTTTGAGTACTCATAACATACGGCTAAGAATTTTTTCTACAACAACTAACTGAACATAGATATATAGGTATTTTATAGGTTTAATTGTTGCCATGTCTTGTTAGTAGAATACGATATACATGTAATTTTTCCATCACGATATAATGTATCATTATTCTATATTTAAACTTTTCTAATGTTCGTACAAATTAAAAGCATTTTTTGTGTGAAATAATGTAGCGTGTACTAACTGTTGTAAAGGAAAGCTCGCATCCGACGAAACACGGATAATTAATAATACCGCCATCATTAAGTTTCTGGAATACAACTCACAAAAATAAGGGCAACTTCCTATTAAAGTTATTAACTTAATGGCCAAAGTCATTAGCGATTTTAATTTTTGATATCCTCACCCGTTCCCCCGAAACAGAAATCTAATTTTTTATCGTTCAAAAATGTATAATTAGTTGCTACTATTCGTAATCATTTTTATGGTAGCATTATTAGTAAGCCACACTATTTGAGGACTTTTCACCGGACCATAGTCTACGGATCCGATCACTCATCTGAACCCAGCACAGATAATGGTTTAAAATTAGTAATTATTAAAATATATTTTTTTATATATATACAAATTTAATGATTTTATAGAAAATTAAAATCAATTTAAAACCAAAAAAATATCAACATTATACGCCAGAAACAATGTCTTAATTTTTTCCAATACTAAATATATTACTCCAACTTTCAATATTGCTCTTCGATGAGGCTTAGAAAATAAGATCTTGGTTAGAAATGGACAATTCATTGGCAATTCACTTTCAACGCCTATTTATTTAGTATAAATTAAAAGGTGAGTGTAAGTTATGAAAAAGTTGTGGAAATTATACTTTTTGACTAAACACCCAAGAATAAATTTAAAAACTCAATGTATAAAAGTTTTCATTCTAAAATTTGATCCGTTAATCTATCAAACTAATAAATATATTATTGACCAAAGAACTAATACAAAATATTAAAAAGAAATTTTACGATTGCCCAATTGTGATTATGATAATTAAATTTAGCGAGCATCGATCGGTATTAAAATGATAAGCTTACGCTTTTCAACCTGATCTGCTTTCTCAAGAATTTTTCCAATATTAATTTTATTGTCGTAATAATTGAAGTTCTATATTTTACTACGCAAAAAGACTGAACATACGAGTCCTAAAAAAGTGAAGTGAGCCAAGTAGTAATACAATACAATTTTTCTACTGGAGATTCGAATGTGTATGGTTGACTTTTGAATTTGATTCGCTTATGGTAGGATTAAGACTGTGTGGCCTAAAAAAGAACAATTTAATATCAAAGCAATTTAATTCGTTGCTTAAGTGCTCCATTAAACTCAATACTTACAAGAATGACATAAAGTTTATTAGTTAGACGATTAAAAAATATGTTTTTGTTTTGCGTTTTTTTTATTGTTTGACTGATTGTGTTAATTATGCAAATTTATATATTAATTATAATGTATTTTAATTAATTTAAACGGGAAAATGTTAAATACTTCTTCGAAGTATATTTTTTTATAAAAAATAAATAAATAATATTTATTGAACAATCAATTTTAAGCCAGGTGGCAAGGCTGATTCAATATTTAAAAGTGATAAAATTCAATGTAAAAAAACCTATTTAATGAAAATGATAGTATTTTTAGATATTTATCTTTCAAAAAAAAAATGTTTTGTTGTAGTGATAGTAAAAATGCGAAAAAATCAAATACTTCTTGCAGCACAAATTCACATGATCGTTATTGCAACTTTTATCATTCTTATTTTAAATTTAAATCATAAACTCTTTTCTCTCCCGAAATTTATTTGTTGCTATTGAAACTGAGTTTTAAACATAATAATTAATAACTGTGTTGAAATGAGTTTATTAATTTTGCAGCGCTCGGTATTTATGTAGGTTCATTTTTATACATTAATATAAGTTTAACTGCTTAGATGTATAATATTATAACCATTTCTAATTATGTACAGGCATTAGAGTACTGGGCATAAACTTATTGCGATCTCGGTTTATTACCATAATTTTGTAATTAAATTAATAAGGCAGCCGGTATGAAAAGATATTATTTTTTGTTTGAAATCAGCCATGCCATAAGAATGGAAGAAACTGGATCGATTAGCCATTAGCCATTAGCTCAGAGCGTTATTTCAAAGAGGTTAATGAACAACTAACTGCTAATATTATTATACCAAAGTTTCTGATTATAACGCCAATTCGTCAAACCCGAGCTATAACTTATCCGTAAAGATTCCGCTCCGTATACGGTAGCGGAGTGAACGCGCTGAACGACTAGTTCCGGTAACATTATTCTGTTACTTACTACAAGAATGCGTAAAGTAACTATCTCCAACATACATATACTATATTTAAACATCGTATATTTTATAAATAAATCATTATTTATCGCATTATCCACATATTAATAGCCAATGATGTTGGCTGAGTGTTGGCTGAGTGTAGGTCCTGGATTTCGCCTTTTCATTAGCATTCATGATGACGTCTAGAAAGATGGTAAACACTAAATACTGCAGGGCTGTCGATATATGTTCCGGGGTCTTCTTCTTCTTCTAGGAAATATTTTTCTTTGCATAAATGAAACATTTGAATTATTCTAAAAAATATATTATGTAAAATATAAATACTGCAGGGCTGTCGATATATGCCCCGGGGTCTTCTTCTTCTCCGAAATATTTTTTTTTTGCATACTTGAAACATTTGAATTATTATAAAAATTATAAAATATAAATACTGCAGGGCTGTCGATATATGCCCCGGGTCTTCTTCTTCTTCTTCTCCGAAATATATTTGTTTGCATACTTGAAACATTTGAATTATTCAAAAAAGTATGAAATATAAATACTGCAGGGCTGTCGATATTGAATATAGCAGCTCAGCAGGGCAGCTCAATTATGATTTTCTCGCAATTAGTGCAACTGGACTAGTACAAAAAATGATTTATTTTCATAAAACAAACATTGGCACACATTAAAGGTTAAATGATCAAAAAGCACCAGTCAACACACGAAAAACCCTTTTGTAAACATGTGGATTCCATCATTTCTGTTAGTAACTGGCTAAACAATCATTTCACAATGCATTTGTTTTAACATATCGATTTCCCAAGCGATGGCTCGATTTCCTACGGTTTAACAACAACTCAGTTATGCATATTAAATAAAACTAAATCTAAAAGTACTTTTGAAGTATAATAGAATATTTACTTCCAATCATTTAAAATAAAGTCACGGATTGACTCATTCTTCTTTATTCTAACTATATATTAAATACAGAAGTGAATGAAGAAAAAAACAGAACAATGATTTATTATTTGATTACCGGCGAAATAATTTTAAATTTTAATTGATCAGAATACGTAAGTGTTGATTATTTTTTTTTTTTATTCAGGAAATATTGAAGTACATACATTTGTATGTATTGAAAATTTCAAATTACAAAATTTTTGTGAGAAATCAATGATTCGAAAATTATTCTTCTTTACAATAACATTTTTATTCATTTATTCACATGTATGTAAGTTATGATGTGTGAACTTTTCATGGTTTCACAAAATGTATTGCAAATACAATTTTGTACGCTATCAAGTATTTGTTAATTTATTTTCATCACGTTAACGACCATCTTTTGATATTCATTCTGATCTATGGAATTGTATGTTTGTTTCATTCAAATAAATAATTTTAATTTAATATATGTATTATAAAAATCATAAAATACGTATAACTTTATATGGCTCTCTTGACCAGTTTGACCAGAAAATTTACTAGAAAAGATGTACTATTTTTGAATTTTTAAATGTTATCAAAATTAGGAAAGTTATTTTTTTTAAATAAATCAAAGAATGAACCAAAAGTTTTTTATTTGGGAAGCTGGATAATTAAAAACTTAGTAAAAACATGTATTCTTTTTAATTTATATAATTTTAATTTAAAGAGGTATAGACATCACAAATATAATTTGTGTTTATGTTCTTTACTGATAATCGTAAGTGAAACAATATTACGATGTCATATAAAAATTATGACACACATGAATACTTTTCTCATTTATCATTTCAAGCAAGACCGGTTTCGTGCGGTATTTTTTTTTCATTAATGTTATTAAAATACTATTTTTTTGTATAAACGGCCGTATTTCAATCTATAAAATGCACTTCAAAATAATTCATTTGAAGCTGGTTATTGAATGAATTAAACATAACATATTTTTAGAAATAATAAGAATATAATGAAAAAAAATATGAAATTACTAATCGTTTGTAAATAAGTATTAATATTCTTAATTATTTCAAGTTTTGGATAAATTAAGGGTACCGTAAGATAATAATCTATAAATTGTTAAATAAACGATTTATTGCACCATATGGTCTAATCCGGAAGATCGCGATCGACCGGTTGATCCCAAAGCAAAATTTGCTATCCCGAAACCTTCCGTGAATTTCGAAAAAAAATGTAATTTAAATATAAAATATACAAAGATACTGAAATTGAATTGTTTTGTAAGCACATATCTATCTTATGGTATGTATTTCACAATTAAAATAAAAATTTCTATGTTTGAAGAAGGGAAAAAACCCTATATAAAATTTCTTATAAGAATCATGTTAGGAGTCGATCGCGAGAAAATTTAAGATTAAAAAGTAGATCCCAGAGAAAAAAAAGTTGGACACCCTTGTTCTAATTTTTTCACCACGAGAATGATAATTTTCTTTAATATTAAAGTTTAAACATACCCGCTATCTTCGTTATACTATAATGTTTAAAATGAATCAAGAATTTCCATACATTTATTTTTTATACTTCTTTTAATAAAAGATTTGCTTATTAATGACATTTTTTTCCGTCAAAGTAAAAATGTTCGACCAGATAAATAAAAATGACTTAAATAGTGAAAATTTTGTGTGTTATGTACACCCACCTTCATCTTAATATTTCTCTCTCACCACACACGAAGTCATAGAACTGTACTTCATGAATAATGGCACTCGTGTCTTCATATGCAGTGTGACACGCTTGCTAATTAGGTGTCAAGCAAAAAATTCTACACTAATGAGGTCCACTACATGGCAACACCACAGACGTGCAGTACATCTCAAAGAAATATATTTTTTCTGGCAAATTTATTCACAACAAAACGATAAATTCTGAAAGTGTTCTAAATTCAAATTTTAATGAAGAGTTCTTATTATCGCTATTTTTATGACTCACAGTGAGAAAAAAATATTTTGATGTTCTTTATTTGAAAATTCAAAGTCGACATATTGATCAACATATTATTGCACTGTTTGTTCTTCAACATAATATAAAACACGAAAAGTTTCAGCTAAGACGCTAGTAGACATTAAATTATGTTTTTTCCAGTTTTGTCTTCGCTTATAGCCGAGCGTTTTATAGATTTAGGGATTTAACGGTCTGATCAATACATTGAATTGATAATTATTGCATAAATTGATTTGATGCCTGAGATATTTTCATATTGAAAAGACACCATCAATCTTTAAGCATTCATGAATGTTTGTTTCGTATTTTACTTGATTGTTTTATATATCGACTTGTGAAAAGCAAAATGACGTAAACCACAGTTTTTTTAACCAGCGTTTTTTCGATAATCTCAATATATTTCTAATATATAATATCTGTAAGCTGTAATTTATGGATGTGAGCTGTAAATTTAAATGCTGAATTAGTAAATAAATTTACCTTTAAACTTTTTAAACAGAAGGACATGTGAAAATTCTGACCAGGAAAAAGGGTTTCATTGAATTATTATTGATTCAATAAAACACTAGTTTTCGCGCACTTGAAGGTTGTGTATATTTAATATTTTTACTTTGTAAAAAAATCATCAAAAAATGTTTTTTGTAATTTATTTCTTTTGAGTTACGTCATTTTACCTTTCCACATGTGATATTTATAATTTTTGCCAAGCTTTCTAAATGTTTACTATGAAATAAGGAAAACAAATTTATTATAAAGCAGTGAGAGTCAAATAATAATTTATATTAATACAATCGTTTATTCAGCAAGTTCTCTATTCCGCACGTCATTAATTTTTGAAATAGTTTTCGATTTCGTTATAAATTATCGTTTCTATTTATTAAGTGATTTTTATCATAAATAAATAGTATTGATTCATTTAATGCGTCTGTTTATGCCATCGTAAAGGCTTTTGAATGGACAGGTTTTAATACAAGACAACTTAAGAATGACGTTAATTTCACAATTAATGTTACATCAACGTCTAATATTATCTTAAAACAACTTTTATTTGCCTTGTTTAATCGCGTAATAAAATGATAAACGTCAATCTAAAAGAACATTGCAATGAATCAATTTTATCAAGTTTCACTATCAAACAGCGCTAAAAAGAGAACACATGCGCAACAAATTATGCCCACATGTTCTGTTTTCAAACACCCGTTGCGAAAACAAACACTGCAAAATGCACTTCTTCTGTTATACTATTGTGCAATCTATTCAGCTATGCGTAAGGTCTATAAAGCTATAGCATCTGAAAATTACTTGCCGTAATTTATTTCAGTCGATAACGTCTGATCTCATTATGAGTTAGCACGCATGTACAATTATTATTATAAATTTATTTCTGCATTGATTGAATTGATCAATAATAAGATTCGTTTTTTGAACGAGTTCTTGTAATTGTTTTGAATTTCCCCCCTTTAATTTTCGCCATTTTTAATTCGAATTGCGCGTGAAATTGTTCTGTGAATGTGCGCGCGCATATTTATAAAGAAGGGTAATGTTAAAAAAATCACCTTTATAACATCTCAAAAATTCTAAATAATTATTACTTTTGAATACTTTTTATTTGAAAAAAAAACTGCCGGAAGTCACTAGCATTTTACTGAAGATTTTTTGCTTCAAATCTATATCCGTTCCTGTTGAAGAGAAATGCTTTTTAATTCAAGTATCTCAACAGAAGTTTACGAAAACTGCTTGTTATTCAGTTTCTCCAACTATATATTTTTTTATATAATATATAATATTGATTTGAAACAATCCCAAAAAAAGGTGCCGGAACGCCGTTCTACCGCATTACAAAGAAAAAAAGCTCTGCTTTATAAATAAAAACCATTGTATTAAATTGCGAGAAAGATACACAGTTTTTTTAGTACAAATTAAGTATCAGCTAATATATTTGTAATTTTGTAGTCGTGCTTGCGTTATTGCAGCTTCTCTCGCTTATTCTTTTAATTAAGTATTTTTTTTGCTCACTAAAAAATGCTTTACTCAAATTAACGATCATTTCAAAAATGTTATAAAAAAATGACATTTGTGAGCGGGAATCAGATATCATTAATGAAAGGGTAGATAAAGACAGTGACGTACCTAGACTATTGCCGCCCCTAGGCAGAGTTTAATCTAGCGCCCTTACTATTTTTGAAATAAAAGTATGAAATGCTTACAGCCATATTGTTATGTGTCTTTTTTCATTATTTCTCATTATTCTCAGAATGACCTAGGTCACTTCCGCTATAGTGCCGTCATAAGTAAATGTTATATTTAAAGAAGGTTTTTGCGAAAAAGTTTACTACGGTTTACCTATTGGTCATAATATTATTTAACATGTCCGCTCCCAATATGGAGCATATTGACTCCTAATGGAGTTTATTTCAACAGAAATGTTTCTACGAGAACTGCTTGTTAATCAGTTGCTCAACCTCTTTTTTTCCAAAAAGAGTAGGGATAGAAGGAAAGGGCTAGGACAGGACTAGTGGTTATAGCTAATCGCTCACAATACGCGCCGTTCATAGGATAGGATGGGTGGGAGGGGGGAATTCAAGACATCACATACATCCATGCCTTTGAACAAAAATTCATAAATCGATTGACAAATCAATTTATAAAACTGCCCGTACTGGGATGCCGCCTGTGTGGTCGAGTGGTCAACGTCGTTCGCTACCGCTACGGAGGGCAAGGGTTCATAATATTATTACCATTGAAAAAATATTTTTCCTTTTTTTATTAAATATGAGAAATCATATTTATTCTATACGAAAGCCCTGTATCAAAAATATTTAGCTTTTTTAAAAATGTTTTCTGTGATCTTTTGCCGCTCCCTAAGTTTTGCCGCCCCTAGGCAACTGCCTACTCGCCTATGCTCACGGGACGTCCCTGGGTAGAGAGGTGCTAAAGGTTTGATGAAGAACCTATAACGCCATATCAAATTCAAATCTTCAATTTTCAAGGAATATTTGAAATTTTCAAATACATTTGCAGTTCAATCGTTTAACACCATTCTTTTAACAATGTATCAAGTTTGTATATATGTATATATTAAAAAACTGAATTTGAAGAGCAATAAATATTATCAGAAATTAATTTAACAACGATTGATTTATGTTGCATGTTGACATAAGTACCTATTTTTAAACTCTCCATCAATCTTATTTTTTTAGTTATATTGAAACAATTTTCATACAACAATTTTATTTGGCTTCCGTCGACCTATATATTTTTTTATTTATTTTACACAGTTTAAATCTAACAACTTTGTTAATTTATGCGTATTAAAATAAAACTGTTAAGCATGCTTAAATAAGAGTATTGTTCAAACTATACAGCAAACTAATATATTTCAGCAAAAATGCTGTATCTCCGCCAAAATGTACCTGAATCTTAAATCAAATGATATAATCACAATCTGTTTTATCGACGAGTAAAATTCTTTGTATATCAGTTGCATACAAATAAATGATTTTGATTAATATATATTTTTTACATTTACTTTAAAGCGAACCTTGAATCAGTCGATAATGTGTGTGTTCGTTGTATGTTTATTATTTTATCCCCAAAAGTGTTAATAATCAAAACTCAAATGTGCAGTCCTTTTTTTCCATTTTACGCGGTGAAACGGCGTTCCACCACCATTTTCTCTTCATTTTTAATATTTAAATCAATATTCATTTTTTTTATTATTATTTTGCTTAGAAGACTGTTGATTTTCGGATCTTGTATTGATGTGCTATACTTTTCTAGAATTGTCAGAACTTTAGACCTACAAGATCTGAATTGTAATTTCAATCTGAACCTTTATATGAAAAATCAAAAAATATATGCACTAGTTCAAGTATTTTTAAGACAATAAACATAATTTTAACCTTTTTACAAATATGCCACCGCTGCTGTAGGCGATCGGCGTTTCCGTAAAGTTACACTTCAGTAAACAAAAAGAGAGTTTGAACAACTGTGTAATAATCAGTTTTCGTAAAAAAACACTTTTGAAATACCTCAATTAAGAAGCCATACGCTCCACATAAGGATCGGGCGCATAAATTAGATTTTTTCTTTACAAGAAGTGAGTGTTGTCACCCTTTTTTAAGCACTGCTAATAATATATGTAATTTTTAATGTTGAATCAAATCTCATATGAAATAAGTAATAAATGTTGTTTATTTTCTAGTCATCTACAGTAAAATACGATTTACATTCCTTGGCATCTCAAGTTTATTGAAGTAGAATGGAAACGCTAGAATCGATTTTTTTTTTAAAATACGATAATTTACCTCCGATCAACGATTGGAAAAAAATGTTATATTATGTAGAAAACGTCATTTTGTTTATGATAATTAGTTGTAATACATAATACCAAGCTATAAGGAATGAACAAAGTTGTTAACTTTACGTAAAATGCAATCTTCTTATAATCTTATGTAATTCCCGATAAAATATCAAAATAAAAACAATCAATTGTTTTGGTTTTATGTATATCAATTAGGGATTAAATATGGCTGGAAAGGCAGTTGTTTTAAGACAAATTTTATGAGGGACGGTTTTATCAAATGAATTTGTTCAAAAATTAATGATAATTAGAATAATTTCAATTATTTTAATTTAATTACTATTTTAATTATTTGAATGTTCGTCCCTTGATGACATTATTTTAGCAAATGAATCTAGAGCTAAAAAACTCCGTGCGGATTTTTTACTTATGTTAATTGCTCATAAAACCCATTTTCGCTTGTTGCTCTATCAAATCAGGGGAGCGGCGAGCACCTAATTATTTTTATTCAGAAATAAAAAGAATTAAGCGTTTTTTACGCCGGCAATCTGCGAAGACCCCCTTCTCATTTAATAGTGGTGCGTTGTAATGATTTTCTTGACGAGGGGGACGAATCCGTGACTTTAAACAATGAAAAGCAGATTTGTAAAAAAAAAACTTTAAATTTTTTGAATGGCCCTGTACACAAGGGTGTATTTTTAAGTGGTATACTTTCGAGAACATAATAGAAAGCGGAGTCAACGGGGAATGAAACCCGATTAAACGGTATAAGGCAACGATTCTCAAACATTTTAATTCCTGCCCTCGTTTATGCTTTACATTTGTACAAGTTTGCCCTATGTATTGAAATTTATTCCTGTCAAATCACTTTTGATATACCACCTGTCAATTCTTGATGTAAAACTGTTATACATAGTTATACAAATAACACTTCACTTATTTTAATAAAAACACAATATTCCTTTGTACTTCATTCCAATTGTCATTAACAACTGTCGCAATGAACGAAACCGGTCCTGACCTATTAAATAAAGTGGAATGAAGTACAAAGGAATATTGTGTTTTCATTAATATAACACCCTAAAAGTGAACTTCACTTATTCTACAACTTTATTTACTGATCAGGAACAGTTTCGCTCTTCTTGACTATTTTTTATCAAATTGAAAATGAATCCTGGAGTAAATACTTAAACAATAAATCTGTTTTAGTTGTACCAACTCAAGCATACCTAATACACCATCTGCATTCAATCATTCAATTCTGGAAATTTTATATGTATACTGCAATTTTGAAAAAAAATATGGTAACTACCATGAATCTGACTCTAAAATATTTGCTTTATTATTTGATATATTTTATTTTATCTCAAGCATTTTTTGTAAATAAAGCGGTTGTCATATTAATTTGCAATTTACAATTTTGAATTAATCTGGTCATTTTTAATACCCCATGACTGACAAAAAGCAGATTCTGCCAGGAATGATAGAAAAATGTGTAACTGTTATTTTAATTACGTACTTTACGTATGAATTCTCAAAACTTCTAACTTTGTATCAGTACTGAAGCTGTTCTCGAACACAATTATATCGTTACCCTTTTTTTTATACCATGTCCACTCCCAATGTAGAGTACGGAGACTCCTAATGGAGTTATCCTTAACGTGTTTCTACGAAAACTACTTGTTACTCAGTTGCTCAACCTCTCTTTTAGAGAGTAGAAATAGAAGGATTAGGCTAAGACAGGACAATTGATTAGCTAATCGCTCTCGCTACGCCTCGTTCATAGGATAGGATGGTTGGGATGGGAGAATTTAAGACATCACATACATCCATGCCTTCAAGAAGAAATTCATAAATTAATTTATAAAACTATCCGTACAGGGATTCGAACCTGTGACCTTCATAGCCAAACCCAACGACGTTGACCACTCGACCACGCAGGCGACACAAACCCTTAAAAAACAAAAAATCATCAGTTATTGTGTTTTCGAAATGGCCAATTCAATTGACTCAACTTCCGAGGATAAAATACATGTTTTTAGGCAAATCAGGAAAAAGAACTGCATTAAAAAAATGTTCAACATGTACTTAACCGAACAGTATATACTTTTTTTTTTTGAGAATAATACAATACACTCCTGGAGAAATATTCAAATAAAAATCTGTGTAAATATCAAATATAATCTATTATATTATAATATTACCGATATTTTTACGGAGCTGTTATCAATTCGCACACCAAAGTTGGGAAGCTGTGGTATACGGTATTATAATAACGTTTCGATTCTAATAATAATTTATGCGTGGCTTGGTAGTCGATGATTAACGTACCTATGTATACGCTATTATTTCATGTTTTGTCTCCCGCTACGGTATTGTTCTTGCTAACATTTGTGCATTATTTTAAGAGAAAACCACGTACATTATATATCACAGAGTATTCTGAAGTTTATGACCGGATTTCTAAAGTTTTTTTCGCTTCATTAATTTAAAAACTTGCCTATTAACAATGTGATATTTAATAATTGAAAGGAATATATACGGTAGTAAATTGTTCGTATTTATTTTAATTGAATCCTTTGTTGTGGTATCGGGTTTGATAATAAATGGAAAGTAAAAATATGCACGGAAGTAAGAAATGATAAATTTCTTGTCTAGTAAACACCTAAGTCTTAGGATTACAAAGAAATTACTACAAAAATACGTTATTATCATATTTATTAGTGACCCAAAGCTGTATCTTGTATATATAAATGTATAGGTATATACTGCACACATAAAATTATAACGCTAGAACAAAGATAAATCAACTATTAAAATTATATTTTTGTTGGTATACTCCAGTTACTTTGAGCCCCCAATACTATCAATTATTTTTTATTTCATTATTATTAGTAGGTTTATTAAAAATACTAAATTTTTTGGCAATTGATAATTTTAAATGTTTATCTTAATGTTTTACTATATTAATAAAATTAACATATAATCTTAGTAATCCAAGAAAAAACATAAAACATCGACTGTCAATATTTCAACGAACATTATTTTTTAAAATAATAAAATGAAACGTTTATTTCAATTTAAAGTACACTAAATGTACACTATTTGATAAACATACCGTTCCAACATTAAAACCGTAAAGCCGTAAGTCATCATGTAAGCTAAACTGACTTACGTTGTTTTTCTTTTACACGACACGTACGGCATTTTAATTTTATATAATTATTATTCCAACAATAGTCGACAGAGTAATAATATCATTTATGGATTCTCTCTAATAAAGAGGGTTGGGGCACTTATTATAATTATTATTTCTGGAAGAGTAGCACTTAAAAAGGAAATGGAAAGGGCTGCTAAGTGCATGTACCCCTACATAATAAGTAGATATAACAAAAGGGGTATGCATTTAAACAAATAATTTATATATACTCCAGAGTTATGATTCATACTTCTTCAATCATATATTTTTTTTAAATGCCACAATTATTAGTAGGTATGTTATTCCTTTATGTTGGCACAGCTGACATGGACCAAAGCGAAAATGAAGAAATGGCACATCGTTGAAGATTTACGTTTCCTAACTTAACTCATTTGCTCGTAAGAATTTATATGGGCTCGCTATGTTCAGTTATTGAAAAATCGGAAGGGTGGGAGAAACTTTTAGACATCACAGACACCCATACCTCCGAACAGAAATCGATAAATCAATCGAAAACATGCTGTTCATACTGGGACTTAAGCCCGTGAGATCCAGCACGGAAGCCAACAACGCATTCCCCTGTATGATCCAGTGTGAATGACATTAATAAACATTTTCAATAACTTTTTTCTTTTCCTTGTTGCAGACGAGTCAGGATGCGAGGCTGACATGGCGGAGTGCGTCGGCGGGGCAAGGGGGGCAGGCGGAGGGAGTGGCGGGAGTGCCGGAGGAGGGGATGGGAGAATTAGTCCCCACCAGAGGGATGACGACCTAGCCGCCGCTCTAGAGGTAAGATTTCTAATTATGAAACTGTTGCTTATAAACACATGTTATGTGTCAATGAAATATAAATTATAGATGTCCTACCCCTTCTTTCACAATCATAGGTACAAGAATCGTTTAACTTCAATTAATTATGTTATTAATTATGCAAGATTTATGTCGAGTCAGCTCATTAAAGATGAAGTGATCCAAGTAGTATTTGTTAAAAAAGTTAGACGCGACACCTCTCGAGGGTCCAAATAATAGTTCAATACAATTTAGTGTCCAACCAAAAATAAATAAATTTCCGTGTTAGTGTCGGTTTAACCAAGTACAAGAAGTTAATCAATTCGATCAACAATAAAATGTTAAGACCAGTGGTGGGTTACCGATACGTCAACAAGGGGCTCGGCTGATATCAAAGTTATTCGCGGTGTTACTGGGAAGATTTTTTTATCACTCTTATACATTTATCCACAATTTTTGCATTACACAATAAATAATAATAAAGCAATCGAATGTTACTTAATATCCTTTTAGTAAGTAGCAATACACAATGTACCGTAAAATAATAAATATCAATACTAAAAAATATACTGTCTTATCTCAGATTGCAAGAGTAAAAATGTATATGATTAACGCAGAAATTAGTACTGTATTATTTGCTTTAATTCCATATTTCAAACATACACTAGAACCGTTGTAGAATATACATACAAATATGTGTAAGAAACATAATTATAATGTATAATTGTTTTTTCTTAATTTAACAAGGGCTCGCGCGAGTTAGCCCCCTCCAATCCACCCCTAGTTAGAACGTGTTTTTTTGACAACATTGGATATATATTTCACAGACCTATACTACTTGTTTCTTTTAATGCGTAAATGGTTGCCTTAAATACATTTTATAAATATTATGTTGTGTTCAAATTAAAATAATTTTCGTAATCACGAATTATATGTATGTGTCTGTTTTTTGATCCATTTGGGTAAGATAGACTGCAGAGATTGAAAATCAGATTACGAAAGAATATTTGATTATTATAATATTATTCAGTGATACAAAAGTATAGATATGTCGACGTCACGCCATTTTTAATAAGGTTGTGCTTTAAACACATATGTTTTCAATATTTTACCAATTACTTATCAAATATCCAAGACCTTAAGTTATTGTTAAATAGTCAGATTTCTTATGATACATATATTAGCATAATATCAGACTGTACATATATCAACCTACACTTATTAATTTAGTCAAAAGAAGATTAATGATATGATAAAATTATTTTATGAATATTGTTTCTATTAAAATGCAAAGCTTAAAATTCATTGAAATGTGAATGCAAAATAATTAGAAAAAATATCGGTTTGTTGAAAAGTGTTTAATGTATTTTTTATGTTTAATTTGATTGGCTATTGATTTGAAAGCGCTTACCAAGACGCAGTTTTAATAATTAATCAGATATGCTTTATTTTATTTAATGGCCGATTTCTAGTTATACTCAATTTCGAGAATTCCAGTTTCGTGAAGAAATCAATTGTGTTTTATGATCGATACTTGTAATTATCGCTAGATATCGGCATATAATAATATTCTACGCAATCATTATTCATTAAAATATTCACGAAGCAGTTATAAATGATTGGAATTATGAGCAATATGCAAATCTGATATACATACTATATACTACTTATGCTTTTTACCTTCGCTGAGAAAATTAATTATATCGTAATCGTGTAGTTGGTGGATAGTTAATTGAACTGCAATAAATTAACGCGCAGGGCCGTATGAAATATGTACAATGTAAAACAATTGTAACACATATCTATATTTTGTTGAAACTTAACGTTGATTGTTTTTTATTTGGAATATTTAAGTCAAAAAGTTCTAGACAGCGAAAGGGTCATTTTTGGCTATATAATTCAAAGTTTTAATTATTGATTTAATAAATATATCTACCTGTGTGGTCGAGTGGTCAACATCGTTGGCTACCGCTACGGAGGGCACGGGTTCGAATCCCGGTACGGGCAGTTTTATAAATTGATTTTTCAATTGATTTATGAATTTCTGTTCAAAGGCATGGATGTATGTGATGTCTTGAATTCCCCCCTCCTATCCATCCTATCCTATGAACGGGGCGTATAGAGAGCGATTAGCTAACCACTAGTCCTGTCCTTGCCCTTTCCTTCTATTCCTACTCTCTTTGGAAAAAGAGAGGTTGAGCAACTGAATAACAAGCAGTTCTCGTAGAAAAAATTCTGTTGAGATAAACTCCATTAGGAGTCCATATGCTCCATATTGGGAGCGGACATGGAATAAAAATATATATATATATATATATCTATGTTTTGAAATCACAGACTGTGTATAATTGTTAACGTTCGTTGTTTTTACTGACTGATGAAATTACATAAAAGTATGACTATCATAAAAAGGTAGCCCGCGTAGATTTGATTGTTAACTTATCATTCTTGCCACCAAGAAGTTGGTAGGCTAATAAGGCTAGAGAATATTGTCATACTCTCTTGTAATATCTCAGGAGTGCATGTTCATGGTTTAGATCCTGCTGAATTCAACAATGAATGTTGATGTATAAAATTAAAAATATTTCTCACGTAGTTTATGTACGTCGTTCAAGTCATCACAAATAAAGTATGTTTAAAATATACTCAGTTGTGATTGTTTTTTAATTTAAAATACATGGTGCATTCGCAATTTGATGAAATTTTATTGTTTTTTAAAAACATATACAATAAAAAAATCTCATAGTTAATACCATATTATATAATTTAATTAATCTTTATGTAGTAGAAAGAAATTATGATACTCCTAAAAATATGTTACATACAAACATGTTAGCAATGTGTTTATTTCTCCAATAATTATGTAACCAATTTGATAATACATATTTCGAAAATTGCAAATTATATCTTGTTTTGTTACGTATATGACTATTATTTAGTTCATGTCTGGCCAACCCGCGGCCCACGACGCTCATATGTGCGGCTCACGGTCGTATATGAATAATGATTTTTAAAGTGACGAGTTATTCAGAATGTATTTAAAATCACTTTTAAGTAATTAAAACCAAAAATGTTTTTAAAATTACGTGAAAAACACGATATGCATAGATTCTGTTGATGTGTCTGATTTTTGTGTTGGTTCATTGCGTGTTTTTTTTTCACATCTGGTTGTAATATTTTTTTTCACAATTACCCTGATTAAATGTTTGCAGATCATCTCTGCATTCAAATTATTTATTTTGCTTACAAAAATATCAATTAGTATGAAATTCGTTGTAATAAAAAAAACATGTATTTTTGTTGTATAATGTATGCATGTATGTGTGGTTCGGGATACAATTTGGGTTGGCCAGGCCTGAATTAGTTGATTTAAAAAATGTAATATTACTGTTACACAAAGATAAACGTAATACTAATAATGTTTAAGTTTGGCTTAAAACGAACTGATTTTGTTTTTTCGTATATAAGTATATCATTATGAGGCGAGGTATGTTTAAAAATTAGAAACAGAATAAGAAAAAAACAACATCTAGATTTATTATGACCCTTTTATAAAAGGTAACCTCACATTTAAGACGTACAGAAATCAAAGCAGGTAATTAATTCAGAATGCGCTACCTTCTTAAATCATTATAATTTAATCATCCGACCTGTCAAAAAATCTTCAACCATCAATTTCGGTTTCGGATTTAATAAGAATTTCATTTTTATAATTACATTGTTGCCTTTTTTATATAACTATAGTCCATGCCCAAGTGGAATAAAAAAACAGTATTTATCGATTTTGATTTATTAATAATCATATTTATAAGCTATAGTAAATTTATGATTCTTAATTATATCTGAAGTCTAGATTCATAATTCGTAATCAGCTACGTTTGACGATTGTTTTAATTTGGGGTTCCAAAAACGGAAAAAGTAAATCATACAGACATATTCAGACATTAAATTTGTTTATAATTATATCTTGTATCACTTACCATAAAAAGAGGAGGTTGGGTCGAATAACGTTCAGCCTGAGTTCTTGTGATTTTTAGTTAGTCAGTTTCTTCCAGTTAAATCTTTTTTCATATCTTGCAATTTAAAATATCTAATTCTATTTGTACCTAAGTATATTTTTTATTCTTTGGATTCGTGGTACAGTAGCCAACGCCGCTGGCTTCCGTAACGAATCTCAAGGGTTCAAGTCTAAATACAAACAGCATTTTTTTCAATGGATTTATCTATTTCTGTTCAAAATAAAAAGTGTCTCATTTAAACATCACAAACGAATTCCCTTTTTGAGCGATTAACTTAAAACTAGTTCTGTCTTTTGTCTTAGACATATCTTTTCTATCCCTACTATTTTCGATAAACATCTGCTTGTTAGGCAACTGTACAATAAACACTTATGTTTTAAGATGCTTCGTTCCATTAAAAAACCTTATGCTCCACATTGGGAGTGGACATTGATTAAAAAAAAACAAGTATCATGTTTAACATTCTCTAAATTTCTTTTTTATTACTAGTGTTTCTCATGGCAGATTCAATCTTTTGTTAATATAAACATAAGCTAATCAACATTCACACCAAATAAAATATAATCCACGTTTCAATAATGTGTTGTTAGTAAAAAATACAAATCGCGCTGATATCATTTACTGATAAATTTTCTATTTAGTTTTATTAATTTAACTACGGCCAAATGAAAACATATATCATGTGGATTTTATTTTTATTTATTTTGTTTTATCTACGTCTTATGAATGATTTTATTCACAATCTCATTCTTCGCCATTTTGAGTCTTAGTACATAGCGTAAAAGGTATTTTACATTTGTCAAATGAAAGATTCAGCAAGAAACCCTTAGCCATTTTTTAAATTACGACTAAATCTATAACATTTAATCTTTAAGTATAATGGGTTAGATTATATGCTTTGCATATTTAAATTGATATCGATTAAAACTTGTAAAAATCGTTCGATATAATTACCCCAAATATTTTACCTGCGTACATTGTCCCCGATATCCCCCTCGCCTTGAATAATCTCTCGAACGCCGTCCGCGGGCAACGCTTACAGCTCCCTGATTATGATTCATATTGGACATTAATCAATCTCAACTTGTGTCTAGCGAGCGCCCGGTCTAATAACGCCCAACTATACGAGACGCGTAATCCGTCTCTGGACGAGGTGGAAAGGGGAGTGTGGGGGCACATGCGCCCCGGGCAACTTCTGTTTTATTATTAAGTTTTAGAACGTGGCGTAAACATGTGAGGTGGAAAAAAATTGACGAGCCATGATGATAACGACATTTTCACGTGCGCGAATGCCTGTAGGCAAATTGTTAATTTTGCCTTATTAACATGTAAATGTTATAAACCGTAATACCTAAAACTATTATATAATTGATTTAGATTTACGTTATCGCTTTCGCACAAACATACATTATTAAGTATTATTATTTGGTTAACAACTGTTTATAATTCAACAATATTGATACAAATAGCACACACACATGATTAGAAGGTAAGTAAAAATATTTTTAGTGTGCATTATTGCATACACATACATATAAGTTTGAATCGTCAAAAATAGGAGAATTATATAAAAGGCGTTGATATTTATTAAAATATATAAATTAAGATAACCATGGAACCGAAAAAACTATTTTTTTTAAAAATGCTCTAGCCTTTTAGCTGCCGTACATAATAACGAGATAGCTCGTCTCTGGCGTGTTGAGCACGAAAATTTTTACGAGATATCTCGTCTGTGGCAGCCATCGAGTTAAATAGTCAAATATCGCAGTGTTTTTTTTACGGATTGCATTATTCGACAAAGTCAACATGTAAGTATGATTGTTTTTTAATTACTAAGCCAAAAGCTATCCATATAAATTCAAATATATATTAAAACAATATTTTAAGGATGGTAACATAGTGAATTGTATGTATTTAAAATGATTTAATCTTATTATTTTCATATGTACTTGTATTACGTGCAACATCATATTTAAAAAAAATTAACCACCATTTTTTTTATAATTTAAATATAGCTATTCGGTCTATACAGAATATAAAAAAACATGTATATTGTTAATTAATTAAATGTTAAATCAAAACGAAATGCACATCTTTACACTTATATTTCAGTTGTTTTAGCAGGTAAATTCACTTCCCGTAAAATCTGCTATCATTCGTAATTCGGTGGCAGTAAGTTTTCATCTTTGGCGCTTCCAGGCTCGGCTTTAAATTTTGAGTGCGCCTCTGTCAAGATGAAATACCGGGCGGTGAACAGAGACTGATGGCGTTGTCCGGCGTTAGTACTGCCCTGTGCGATTTACCCAACACCCTTCTCTAAACAACCCTGCCTCTCAAAATGAGTCATCATTCATAAATGATAATGCAGATTTGTTTGCAACGATATTTTTTTTACTCAAACGTGTACATAAAATTACGTATGTATTAAATTGGTGCAATATTCCGAAAACTCACGAATAATATTTTGAAAGTTTCAATTTTATACGAGTGAGGAAAATAAGAATGGGTTATTTCTAAAAACAGTAACATTACTAGAATTCTAAATCATAGCTAGCCTTTTTATTATATTAAAAAATAATGTTGTTCATATTATTCTTTGGTTCCTAATATAAAATTTATATTAAACTATCTGACTTAAATAATCAATAATTTATTTTAATATTTTGGTTTGACATAAAATTGCAATCGTTTTGACTGCAACTGAATGCTACTAAAAATAGTTTTTAGTAAATCAATGTTAAATATTATTTTGTATATATAACATACTTCGTAAACATAAAAAAACATGAATTTATTTAATCAATAAGACTTTAATTTTTGCATGTTATTTTTTATAATTAGATATAAATTTTTAATTTAAATTAATTTGCTGGTATCGCAAACAACCGAGAAAAAATTGTCATATTTAATTTAATTTTGTTATTATATAAAAAAACAATTAATAGATCTTTATTATTTGCAAAGTCAAAACAACTCTGTTTTAGTGACCATACAGGAATAATTTACAAACATCCTATTTCCTCCAAAAGCTCTTCGGTTTTGGTATCCTTTGTAGAGACAAATACCGAAGGTATATTATATTTTAATATACACTAAACACAAGATGTAAAATTAGTTTTGTCTCAACAAGTAGCTGTCTTAAAATAAATTATTTTATGTATATAGAAAAATATTAAGATCACGCCTGGCATACATAAATACTATTTGAAGAAAATATATTGAATTGCTTTCAACAGAAAATAAAAAAATATTTTATAATGGAAAATCTGACCAGGACAAAGTGTCATCTAATCTGTAGATGATTTTACCAAATAATAAGGTTGTAATGCGTATGCATACGTACGTATATGCACGATTACATTTTTTGTTAAAAATAATCTGATTAATTGTGAGATTAATTGATTGATTAATCTGAGAATATTTTTTTCTTTAACAAGGGGCTCGCCGGCCATGGTCAAATTAAACAAAAGGCTCGCGCGAGCCCCTCTGAGCCTCCTCCAGCCCACCCCTGGTCGTAAATGTAATTATTACTGATATCTTTCATATACTAATTTTCGAGCAACTATCTAAGAAGTAAACCAAAATAATGGATTATTTTTGATCGGTACACGAAAATTATATGAGCCCTCAAAAAGTAAAGTGATCAAAGTAGTAAAACTTCTCAATTGAAGTCACAACTCACTAGTACAGTCAAGTTCTTACTTTTTGGTGGATTCCGAATATTTATTTTAGGGAAATAACATTATTTAAAAAGGTATTTAGCGAGCTCACTTCACTTTATCGTCAACTTCGCCATAAGGCAGTTTTTTAAAAAATATATTATTTCAAGTTTAAAATCTCTGTTAATACTATATCTCTACACAAACGTGTTCATTGATTAGCAGAAAGGTCATAGGTGTTAATATTTGGTATTAGATTCCCCTCTAGTTCCGCGCAACTTTAATGATCAATGAAGACATAATTCATTTTTAATTGGAACGCTAGATACCAAATAATAATTACGTATGGGCATTGTTGCTACGAATTATCAGGCCACCGACAATCAAGAGAAGCAAATAATATATGTATTTTATTGTACGTAAGAAACATACCTACATATTTTAGTTTTGTGGGAATTTTCTGATATTATAATTATGGTGTTCAGCGGGCTTATCTCATCGAATTATTCATTTATTGAAAGTGAGAAATGATATAAAAATTTATGAGGAGTCATTTAAAACTTACCTGATGATGAAACTTTTAACGAATGGTTAAAATATAATAACACCAAATAATATTTTCTTCTTTATGGTTTCTAATTATTCAGTTATAAATTTTAGTATTGCATGTTTTGAAACACAATTTGCAATGTAAAGGCTTTTTTTTCAATTCACTTTTTGTAGTTTCAGCCAATGAGTTCGTAGCACAGTGTCAACGATTTTGGCTTCCGTGACAAATCTCACGGGTTCAAGTACTAGTAAGAATTTGTTCTTACTATTACTTGAACTTATTTTCAATTTTGAAGTTATTAATTTTATTGATCACTCAAAATTACCTTTCACCTTTGCGATCCTTAAGTAACGGGACGTAGCGACAATGATTAGTTTACCACTAGTCCTATCCTATCCCATATCCATCTAAGCCTAATCTCTGCGACAAAAAGAAGTTGAGCAACAGAGTAACATGCAGTTTTTGTAGAAAAAAATTGTTTGAGATACCTACATTAGGAAGCTATATGCTCCACATCAAAAACGGGCATAGATTTAAAAAAATATTGTTTTCTAATATCATCGTTAGTAATTTAAGAAACAATATTTGACTGGAATAGTTTATGAAACTTGTATTTTTAATGTTTAGTACAGAGTGGAAATATATTATTTATTTAAAAAATGTCACTTCATAATTATTTTTTACTTTCATAATATATATCGAACATGAAGACCATTTTCAATAGAATCATTGTCAAATTTTGCAATTTTTAAATTAAAAAAAGAGATATATAATAATTTATTATTTCCCAAAATTTAAAGATATTAAAAAGTTGTACTGTATATATAAATAAAAATCTATTCAGATGTTTATTATAATTTAAGTGAGTTGAATTCTATAGAATGCTTATTTCCTAATTTAAATTATTAATAATTCTCATAAATATGTATGAAATTAATGATTTTTCTTACGTCCGGCAGTACAGTCGTACAAACCGTCGAATATCCTCGGGGCAACATTATAATATTTAGTTTTTACTGTCTTGAAAACAACACACACAAAATGAGTATTTTATCAATTTATCAAAATACACATTGAATGAAGGAGATTTTATTGATATTAGAAAGATTTGGAACGCTTCCTCAACGAGTAAAAAAGCAAGACAATGAAACAGTGTAATGAAGCATGTATATTACTTTTAAATAAATCAAAGATTTTTCACAAAATTGTTCGAAAATTTACATGCTGTGTAAAAAAAAAAATGCAAAGTGCGTATATTCTTTTTATATATGTACATTGAAATCACGCGTGTGTTTTTAAAATAGATCTTAATATTGATTCACTAACATTAATAATATGTTACTTATTATTTTAGTATTGAGATTCGAAAATATCAGAATTATAAGATTTGTCATTTGTTTATGACGTACATACGATAATATTTACGCATTAGTTTTGAAACAAGTGCCTTTAATGACATTCGTTTCATTATTGTTTTTTTTCTCTTACGTCTAGTTGTTACGAAACGTTTGAACACAAAACGAAGCACAATTTAATATATACAAACTGAGTGCTCTAGATTAATACCAGTTCAGCAACTAGGGATTGCAATATCGGTATTACCGGAACTCCGGTATTTTAGTTATATTTTCAATGACAGAATATCGGTTTTGAAAATTCAAAATACCGATATATTAATACAGCGCAATTTACTGATGACTGTTCCTGAAACAAGCGTTGAATTAGAATTTTTTTCCGATCAAGATAGTTTGCGAATTCCTGCAATTTTTTCAGCTCATATTTTAATTTAAAAGAAAAACTAAATGGTTTTTATAGCATGTAAAATTAGCTGTATATATCATACATGAGTAATTTATATGAAAAATTGAAATAACGGTCTTGATATATTTGTCCAGAATTGTTATTTGTTATTTAAGTATTTAAAATAAAATACCGAATAACCTGTTTTAATATATTTTTCCGATAAAGCAATCCCTGCGTGCAACGCTGTGTATGAAAATATCGGAATTCTGCGAAAAAAGCTTGAGTAAAACAAACATTTTTTCGTATTATGAAGTTGAGATAAGTTGCCTTTTTTATTATTGTATCGAATTGTAGCAGGGCGATCGACAACTCATCTCTCTTCATGCAGAGATACTTGTTAGTGATGGGCTTAAGCATTTTTGGAAAAAGATATCTGACAACGATATTAAATATGAATTGTACTTAAAAATGCTTCAAACGTCACTATAATTTATTAAAGAAAGATCAAAACTGTTTTATAAATTTATAATGATAACAAGATAATCATAAAATCCGCAAAGAAGTTTTAAGAAATAAATATATAAGAGTATTTTAAAATTCATATCCACTTCCCATATGATGAATATGTGCTTTTTTATTGAAATATCTTAACATACGTTTATCTAAGAGAAGTAATTGTTACTCGATTACATAACTTGTCTTTTTTTTAAATAGAGTATTGATAGAAAGAAAAGAGCAAGGGCAGAACTAGTGGTTAGCTTATCGCTCTCGCTATGCTTATTGTAGGATTGGAAGAGTGGGGGAGAAATGCTGAAAAAAATTCTGTTCGTACTGGGATTTGAGCCCGTAAGTTCCGCTGTGGAAGCCAACAACGTTGCCCTCTGCACTACGAATCCGGGGTTCACAGTTGACGGAAGAGAATTATTAATTTATATTGCATGGTTAATAGATTTCCGGGCCTATAGCTGGCTGATCAGCGTCACCCGTTGTTTATTCGCGGTATTCATTGGCTCATATCAATACAGAAAAATTCATTAATTAACTATCCAGGTACTCTAGCCTCATTTTTATACCCCCACTGTTTAAGAAACAGAGGTTGATCGACTAATTAACAATATGTTTTCGTAACGAAACTTCTGTTAAAATGAAGTCTATCTTCTTTTGAATAGTTAATTCTAGATTAATCCAAATTTATTCAGAAAAACAATCATTTTATTCTATGAACATACTAAAACACTTTATTGTTTTCATTTGAAATCTTTTCTGTTTCTGTATAATAACAGTATGTTTACTATTATGACATCAACGATATGATAAATCAATTAAAAATAAGTGTTAGATTGAAATGGATTCTACAAAATTGGAGTACTAATATTGAACATTTAACTCTAACTTTTTTGTTGCCGTCCCCAAACTACGAACACAAATCCATGCATCGATTGAAAAAACAATTATGAATGTTTTCCTGCTGGGATATCAACCCGTAAACACCGAAATAACAAAGAATAATGTTGACTAGTTTCCTACATGCCTAACTCGTTCTTTGTCTTCTAAAAAAGCGACATAAACTGTAATTAACTTTTAAAATGCATGTATTATCCATTTGTTAAAATAATTGATTGAATTGGCATTTACTTGGTTAAACTCCATCATGATAGGGTCAAAAATATTAATGTATTTTAGTTCTACATTTTTTATACGCAGTTGATAGCTATTTTGGCTTGAGTCTGAATTTACATGAACTGAATTATATATCAGGCTATTATTTGCAAACCCCGCTCATTCCAAAATTGTTGAAACATGAACGACAAATGTAATTTAGTAAATGCAAATACACGTTAAAAGAAATTTTAGGAAGCAATCTCAAAAATGATAATATACAAAATATCATTCCGAAGTAATGTAAAACTAAAAATACTATTAATATCTACATTGTTTTTCAAAATGAAATTTATTATTTTACAAAATTAAATTCTAGTTTTATTGTTCAACCATTTTGGAATGAGCCGGGTTTGCAAGTAATAACCTCATATATAAAGTATAGTGTGTACATAGTATGTATGGCTAAGTTATTAGATTTTTAAATATTGTTTCGATGAGGGCGTAAACCGAAATAGATATTATGTATACACAAATGATAACTGTATAACTAAAATACATTGATATTTAAAAATATTTATTGTTGAGATTTTCTTGTGCTATTTGTCAACATAGACACTATTAAATCACGGTTGAGTATCACTGCATACGGCGGACTTATCTGCGCTGCATTATTTTTTTCGCAAAAATAATGGAAATTTCGAAACACAAAATAAAAACTCCGCAAATGAATGCGACTTATCAATGTTATTTCCTTTTGTGTATTGTGAGCCACGTCAAAGTGTGTGTACGTGAGCTTTTATGTATATATGTATTCTTTGTGTGTGTTGACGGGGTGGTTATCGTGCTTGTGGTAGTGACGCGCCATATCGGAATTTATTTGGAGCTCATTTTTTATTCCGGAAAATACGGTTGTTTTTTTTTATTCGTGACATAAAGGAAAATTATTTTAATTATATTTTGTGTGTTTATTCGCCTCTCAATAAATGAAATTTTCAAATATTTTTTCATACCGTTATGCAAAATACATTAATTTATAAATAATATCCCTATCTGATATCTCAATCAAAATTAATTGTTTATATGATAAAAAAATTGTTCTATAGTAATACAATTTATTACAAGATGGTATAGTTGCCTATCAGTATTCGCTTAGCACGTTTGATACAGAGAGAGTGTGTATGTGCGTTTAAAAAAACAAAACGCTTACAAGAACTTTCTATGTTCGCATACGCCAAGAAAATTTGTGTACTGTAACGTCTGTAACTGTCAATTTAATTGATAAATGTATTCCAACCATTATAAATTATTTTATTAAGTTTTCTAATGAAAATTCACAACTAACAAAATTCAATCAGCGTTTATTTAGTAGAGCTTGGTAGAAGTATGATAAAAATATTGTTTTATTTTTTTGATTTTAAGTTGAGGCTACTGAAATTAATTGTAAATATTTAATAACAATTCTTAGAGGGAGCCGGTAAATTGCTCGAATTACAAATTATTCGAATTGCTTCGTTATTTAAACGATTTTTCACGACTTTTTCTACGAATTTCATTTTTATCTTGTGCGACACTTGTTTAGAGAGTAAAATATAAAAATAATTTTCATAAGTATTTATTTTAACCGTGTTCGCTCCAAATGCGGAACATTTGATCTTTTAATGGAGTTTATCTCAACATAAGTGTTTCTACGAGAACTGCTTATTAATTAGTTACTCAAACTGTTTCTATATATTTCCAGAACACATAAAAGACTAGGGCTAAGACAGAACAAACGGAAACAAATTGATTATCTTGTTATTCGAGCAATTTCCATTCGAGCAATTTACCGGGAACCATTCTTAGACTTTGCGGAATTTATTGTAAATTATTTAAATGTGCTTACTATTAGTTTGGCCGATTTTTTTACATAACTTTCCAGTGATATAAAGAGTAAATTATCGAGTCACTTTTCATGTGTGTATATATTTGTTTTTTTTATACAAATCATTTATTGAAAAAGTTAGCCGTCACTGCAAAAGGGAGACTGTTTCGATATCTGTATTTCATTTACGTACATTCGTATCCAATACTACACAAAAACTTTTTATGAGATGTATGGATATAGGAGACCGGCGACCAGCCCGCTGAATAGGAAATTGAGAATAAATGAGTGGAAGGATTTTAATGAAACATTTTAAAAAATAGAGGATTTATCTTCGGCTCTTCAATAGCGGGGAACAAATAAATAATGTGCGCCTATCTCCCCGCCACTGGCTATATACGCGTACCCACTTCATAATATGAATATTTTTTTTCACCACGAGCACTTGGAGGATTTTTAAATTGAATAAGCCTCTTTTTTGTCCAATATTTTCCGTGTTTGAAGAGTGTTCTATTTTCATTAAATTATATTTCGCATTATAATATTTTCTTTTCATATTTACTTAAGTAAGTGACGGCATACATCGAAATAAAATTTTCATATATTTTTTTAATCTAGTACGATCAAAGATTTAAATTCGTATTTTTTTAGTACGATTGTTTTTTTTTTAAAGTCCAAACAAAAAATGTATCAATTATAATCTAAAACAAATGGTTGTAATTCAATGATTGGATATCTGAATATTTTAATAAAAAAAAAAAATCCTTTAAAATGCAACGGAAATTTTAATATTTTTAAAAGTTATTGATCTAGTAAAATTAATCTAGGTCACCATCATTTTTTTTTCAATAAAAATCTATTTACTAAGTGTAATCTAAAGTAATTCATGCACTTTGAACGTCTAAAGATGTTGAAAGGTAGAACCCGGGTCATTAGTGACAAAACGTTTTGAAATATAGTAAAAAAAGATTTAAATTTATTATGTAAGTCTTAATGATCGTTGACATGTACGATAAAAAAATAATTTGATTGATTTTTTCATTGTATAATACGATATTGATAGTGCACTATGTCTGAATTTGAAGTCAAATTAAGTATGAAAAGTGTTTTAGAAAACATAATTCTATCACTTACAAATGGCAACCAAGACCGTTTTCATATTTACCCCGATTCTTCCAAATTCAGACATAGTGCGCTCTGGAACTAAGGTATCGATATAATAAATTTGTATTTTCCTGAAGGAACAAAAAAATACATTAATAAGATTATTTGAATTGTTTGCAGTCAATTTCATATGAATCATAAGTTAAAATTTAAAAAAAAACACTAATTTCACTATAACTAATATTTTCCTTTATCTTAAAAATGAAATTACTTGTGCACGAACTTTTCTTAATGGACTGACTTTGATGCCATAGCATTAAGTAAACTGTGTCGATGTAAATTAAATACGCTTTAATAAAAGCTTACTGATCGTTTCCTTATTGAATGTGTATTTTGGGTATTGTTTTATATTCGTCTAAAATCACTAAATTCAGATCTACGATTCGAGATATTCTATGCGCAGACGAGACGTCTCTGTAGCGGAGTAGGGAAGTCAGTTTTTTCTTGGAATGTCACGCAATTACATGAATGCTGGGTCAAGAAAGAAACCTGAGAGCGTCTTAAAAAATGTAAGCTCTCGCGTTGTATGGAAGAAACGTTTAATACACCGAATTTATAAAAGTGTAATATTCGTGAAGAGATGCTACAATTTTGAAAAAATCAGCTTTTTAAAAAAAACATCACCGTTTGTATTGATAAAGAATTTACAAAATGATTATTATTTATTTATTGATTTGGCATTTACTTGGTAGAACTCCATTTCAATAGGGTAAAAATATCAAGGTATTTCAGTTCTACAGTTTTTTATATATGTTATACGTTGATAGCTATTGATATGAGGTGAATAATATGATGCATTGTGTATCTCTTCTTAGCCAGTATATATAGCTGAGCAAATTTAAGTTTAAAGCATAGTTGTGACGATGGCGAAAGCCGAAATAGCTATCAACGTATAACATATATAAAAAACTGTAGAACTGAAATACCTTGATGTTTTTACCCTATTAAAATGATTATTATTTGGTTTTAACAATCATTGAAAACATGTCTAAATTGGCATGGAGATTTGGGTATTTAATTACAGTATACAATGTCTTTTCAATATAACAATTTTAATCGTTTTTATATTTTAAAAATAATACGATGTTTATATATTAAACATGCTAACAATAGGAAATAGTTTTGTTATAAAAATATATAACATCGATGTCAAATTTTTGAATAAAAAAGGTTTGAAAAATATAATATAATGCTGAAAAATCCATCATATCCAAGTGGAAAAAAATTTACCCTTCCCATTCCGCGTTCACTTTGCGGTAATATTTTTACAGATATTTCATTTATTATTGTTATGTTTCAAAAATTATGAAAGCCATTTGGGAGGAATTGGGTTGCCTACCCTCCGAATTTCTAACTACCCCACATACACATTTATGTTAATACTCACACATCTCTGTTAATACATTATTTTTTATTTTTCAAACCTACTTAGGTACACCAATCAGTTTACGGTAAATTAAATAAAACATGAGTGATGACTACGTGATATTTGATGCAAAGCTTTGAAAAAAAAAAAACCTGCATCATTAATAATTTTAATAAAAACATAAAAAAATACAAGCAATTTTTTTTATATTTTTTTAGCACACATTTATTATATAAATAAAATAATCTATGTGTTTTGCTTTCCTGGTATGTAGTACGTGTTATGATAAGTCGTAATGACATTACATCATTCCAGGTTTTATTTTCATCGGTTGTTATCACCACTTGTAAGGTGTTCACTGTCAATTCTTGTTGAAAACATGCATTATATAATAGTAATAAGTAAAACACTTTTGTACCAATTCTACTTTACTTATTTTGGATATAGACCAATTTCGATCATGACAAGAAGACATACATCTGTTGGTATTGCTCGCTATGAGTGACACCGGCTTTGATCTGAAGTAAATAGTGTGTATTCAGTTTAAATATAGATTCTTTTAAGTTAATTGTGATCATGGTAATCTTTTGCTTGATAACAAAAATATTTGATTGTAATGTTTTCAGTTAGCATCGATATCATAGCAACCCCAAAAAATTATAAAAATAATACAATTATCAACGATTAAATGATTTAAAATTATCATATATTTTGCATTACAAACATCAACAGCGGAAATAATTTTAATCACTTTAAATATGTTGGGTAAAAAGGCGCGGCCGCTTTTTGAGAAGCATATTTAAAATTAAATTTAGACAAGAACATAACGTTTTTTTAATGAAGTTCAGTAATAAATTTTATCACTTTTAATGTGTCTAGTTGAAAAAGAATTATCAACTGATAAAAATCTGTCAATGATCAGTTGATACTGATCTTCATGAGCCAAACCAGTCCGGACCATATAAAATAAAAGTTGAATTAGTACAAATGGATGTTTTATTTTGTTAACATTTGCATCGATTATTATGAGAAGTGGAGTTATAGCTTATGCATCTCGGTTTGCTGTTTACAAAATACATTGTGGACAATTTAACTTCGTGTACGGTGAGTTTTTGTGCGTGTACGTTGAATATGAGCACGTGTGTGATTGTGTGTGCAGAAATTCATTCCGCGGATAAAAAATAATCAGATTTTTCAGCGTTCATTTATAAGCACAGGGATGTAGTCAGAGATTGCTTTTTGTTCTATTTGTATATAGTAATACACTTATATATGTTCACACCTCTGTTTTATATATATATATTTTTTTTTATTTGCGTGGTAAATAGGTTCACTAAGCAAATTTGCGTACACCGAAGCATTTAAAACATACAAAAATGGAATATAGGTTTCAAAAAATAAAAAATGAATTCATCAAGGCAAAGAACTCATTGAAAATTCAGAGATATGTAAAAAAAAAACGCATAATAAATGATAGTGTTGGGTAAAAACTTTTATTATTACGTAACAGTTTAATTTTTTTTATATAATAATAGATAATATACAATGCATATAAATAAATTAAAACGAGATAACAATTTTAATATTCGTCTTGCTTGCAAATTTATACTAATCTATCCAGTCGTTTTTTTTAAATTGATTCAAAATCATTATTATCGTCATATCTAAAAACAGATTTTGTGGATTTACCCTTGTAAAATAGTCTGTCATTGATTTTTCATATATGAAAATCTTAATTTCTTGATACTGTCTATAAATGATTTTTAAGATTTGTTTTATGTGCTGTCTGACGACAAAACTGCAGTATTTCATTCACTGGTATTAGTGCCACAATTATTCATTAAGCCACTAAGGTGCCTTTGTAGATAGTTGATTTCTTTTTACACTTCTTTTACTTTTTTAGAATGTAGCAGAAAAATACTGCTTTAACAGGTATGACGGTGACTATACGATTTTATGTATTATCATCTCTTCTTAAAATTTCCTTATCGGTGATAATTGGATTAGTAAATCTCAACGTATATCATTTTTATCGTCAGTGTTCGTAAACTCCTGCGCCACTGAATAATTTTATTACTGTTGCAGCGTTATGGTGTATGAATACATCACTGTAATATAAAAGCGAAAAAAATATATATATTTAAGTATCATCCTCGTCTGCACAAGTACATTTTTAGTTGGACTATCTGAAAATCGTTTTTTTTATTCTCAGTGCTAATTAAAAATATTATCTTTTTTTACAATAAATTTACTAAGCAATCTATTTTTGTAAATAAATTTCTTTTAAAACTATAAGTACGAATATATTCTCTATTTTTACTTTTTTAATGATAATTCATACTTAATTGATTTTTGACGCAATAGTTTGCATTGCTAAGAGGTCTTTTTATTTATAGTTTATTTTTCTTGTATTTTGCTTCAATTTATTTGTTTAGTTGTAATACCAATTGTTTGTCATACCTTGTTTTTCTTACTTAACTTTTGTATAAATATTACTGTTTCATTGTATTTCTTATCAGTTGACAATGCTCACCATGAGCGAAACCGGTCCTGATCTAATAAATTTTATGTGGAAAAAGTACTAAACATGTTTTATTATTTTTATTATAATGCCATTCCACCAAGTATTGACAGTAAACACCTTAAAAGTGATCAATCACTTATATTTATATATCATATGGGTACTTCGTGATTTTTTTAAAAATTGTTATCCAAAACTTTAACTTAACGTATGAAATTGTTTATATTATTGAAATATAAATTAAACAAAATTAAATGCCATATTTAAAGTGGTGGGTGATAAGGTATTTAAAATCATCAAATTAAATCTGTCCTTGGATACCAATTGAATGAATAATAAAAGTTTACTTGTTTCCTTTCTAGTATTCGAACATTTGAGTTTACGACTGAGTGGAAAAAATCATTTTGACTACCTTTATATAATAACGATGTATAAAATTATAATAAATATCTATTGAAATGAAATAGATTTTTTTTATTATTTTGTATTAATATAACAAAAGTGCCACTTCTGTCGATTGTAAAATGATTAAAATAGATTGTCAATGATTCAATTTTAAGAAATACATTTTTGTCACTTTTCATAAAAACAGAATCTATTGCGAACATGTCATTTAACAACACAATAATTTTCGGAAGAATAAATTAATTGGAAGTAGAAATAAAATAATTGGGAAAATAATATGTTGTCGATGGAAATAGAAAATTTAAAGTAAGCGGTTTCAATGGCCGATTTTAAAGATTGAGCTATATAAACGTTTTTAATGATAACAGATTGAATTGTGCTAGTGGTATAGTTGGCAAGAGCTTGCTCTACCGTGCAGGTGGGTTTGAGTTTGATTCCCGGTAAAGTAAATGTCAAATTTAGATTTTTCAATTTAAATTTAAGACATAAGACATGGGTGTTTGTGATGTCAATTTACCTTGAGTTAATCTCGAGTGACTTAAATAAATTCTCATCGAGTTTTTCTCGTATGGTTTTTCAACTTTAAAATATTTGGCGCATTGGCGTTAGCTGTAATCTCATTTTTTTTAAATTAAAAAATAGTATATATTGACGAGATGTCATTTCGCTCGTATCTAACCAATAGAAGTATTAATCTCGTCAATCTATACTATTTTTTAAAATTCAAAAAATAGTTTGGATTGACGATATTCGTTTCATTTATTCGCTGATTTTTGAATTTGACTAATAGAAGTATGTATATGCATATATTAACATTGGAATATACAATCATTAGTTAGATTGTTGAAAAGGATTATTATTATAAGATGTATATTTTGATTCAAGGAATTTTTAATATTATTTTAAAACCTGAAATTTGTATTATTTTTATCAATTATGATATTCTGTTTACCACGATAAATTATACAAGAAGAATTCAAACTTTTTTGTCTGGGACAGACGAGCGAGACAAGCTTTCAAGTTGGTATTTTTTTTTGTCCATGTTACACCGATCTGGTAATACTGCATAATACATAAAAAACAAACATAGGCTGGACTGTGTCCGTTGTACACTTGTTCAATTTCGTGCACGTCACTGGAAAGTGTAGGGGACGGCTAACCCTTTTATCACCTTAGGTATTTACTTATGTAAAAAATGGGCTCACGTCAAATAAACAGAAATACATTATTCATCGCACAATAAAAAAAATACACATCCATTTCAAAGTATACAAACTTTACATGTATGTATCTGGAATACTGCGAATTCATATTTTTACAAATTGACACCGTAAATTTTACTCATATAACAAAATTTTTTTTAAAACTTATACTTAGCTAAATAGCCGATATGTTTTTAAAGTTAATTTAATATAAATTTTGTGATCTTATCAGTTTCAAATCAATAAATTCATCAATGGCAGCCAGGGTATTTCATTTTATTTGCTGTTCCGATGCTAGATTATTAACAAAAACTAAGTATTTAAACATCATTCTTCGTTGTGTTTATCTTAAAATTGCATCTAAACATGTTTTATGAGTAAGTTAAAAGAATATTCTGTGAACACTGTAAAAGTGAGTTAAAGTAATGTTAAAAATAACTTCAAATAATCATTGAATCAAGTTTACGTAGATCATACTTTGGTGTTTTAATTTTGTTTTTTTTCGATTAAAAAATGTCGAGGGTATACAAAATAGAAAATTAAGTTTTAATTTATCAGGAAAATCGAATCGCAGGTTAAAGCATAAAAGCTTTCGAATAGTAGTCGAGTACACAGCTTTACAAATTACAAACTACTGTACCGTGTCGGAAGGGCAAGTATTTTGTATGAGCGGCGAAGGTTATTTTTACCGAAAAACGTTGCTTTTTAAAAGGCCAGATTTAGTTTTTTGGGGCATAGAATCGCTTTGAATGTTTCACGTGATGATGGGTGTCGACTATCGAAGCTTTTTAAAAGCTCATGCTTGGAAAACTGAGCCGTTTGTTCCTCAATCACAGCTTTTGTATATCTAAATAAAAGCTTTGGGTGCCATAACGTTTCGATTTTTTTTCAATTAGGGAAGTACTATTGAGTTTTTTAAACATATAACTTCTTGTAGATGTTGTAGTATTTCAATCCTTTTTTATATTAATTTATGATAAATTACAACACAGAATTTTTTCCTTTAAAAACTAAAATTATTTCAATGAAATTATCATGTCAATTAATAAAATATAAAATACACTAATATTTTCTGCCATAAAACTTAAGCCCCATTCCACAGGACTTGCATGCATAAACTACCCACCAAATCATCGATTCAGCTGTATTATATTATTTAAGTCATCTTAGAATTTCTTCGATATTCCTATACGAGTGCTGGTTTTTTCTAATACATAAATATATCTTAAAGATTATAGCTTAATGTAAGTGTTATTGTGATTGATGCATATTTCGCTTTTTTTACTAACCGAACTTTAAAATAACCGAATCTTAGTCTTAAATTAATGTCTCAAAATACTATTGAGTATGATTAAGCTTTTATATTTGTTTCAGCGTAAATATGAAAACAATACTCTTTTAGAATTTCGACTGAAGGTGCTTGATGGAAATTTAACGTTGAATTAGAATTATTTTCATAATGTACGTTTCCACAAAAATCTTGGTTGAACACGACTTGGGTTTCGCCTCTCGGCATCTTCCGGTGTTACTCAGTGCGCGAATGCACTCGAACTGTTCGAGTTCATTCGAGTTCGAGTGCATTCGCGCACTGAGTAACACCGGAAGATACCGAGAGGCGAAACCTGGGTAGTGATCGACCAAGATTTTTTTGGGAACGTACATTATGAAAATAATTCTAATACACTCTTTGTAAATTAGATTCAAATAATTTAATTGCAAAAACATTGTTACAATAAATTCAAATGGTAATTTTACTTCAAATACCAAGTATGCCGTTTGTCATGCAAGAAATATTTATTATAAAATAAATGACACATAAAAAGCTTCTTAATTTATAAATTTAAAGTCTTTGTTACGTGAAGTATCCTAAAAACAATACTTGGACTTTTGTGCGAATAGTCTTAAGCACTTAATGCTACCAGCTACTGTAAAACGTGCCTGCCCTTTGATTCGAATTACTCACTGCGAATAAAATATATTTTTTCAGCTTCGCACTGCTTTAAATTATTAATCGCACAAATGCAAGTAGGAGCTCTTTATATGTGCGAATTTTGAAACGTACCTCTGCAAACACGTATATGTGTATAATATAAGCACGTAATGTTTTGTATTTTTTTTATATTCGACCAAACGAAACAAATGGTCTACTGGGGGAACGGCGAGTGCACTGACGTAGATGAGATATTCGCAATGAAGGGTACTCACAGATATCTTTTTTATTCGCATATTAACTATATCCTATTTCAGATAAGTTCATTAAAGGCATCAAATGTTGTTGATAAATAAAAAATAAAAATATAAAAAGATAAAAGTAATTATTACGTTTCCAAAAGAATAATTTTACTTCTTTGTTATACTGTGATAACGTAGTAAAAATATTTGTTACAGCACAGTTCTTAATTAAAACTAAAATTTAGATATACTTTACAATAATGTCCTAAAGATGATATTCCTGTTAATGTTTACATTTTATATTTATTTTGACATGGTCTTTTTTGAGCTTGGTAAATTACAAATAAAAAACGCACTATTTTGTTTAATTCTGTTACGCCATAATGAAATATATTATGGCACTATGGACATCTCTGATTTTTTTTATACATTCGATTTAAATTAATATTCGTTCTTTCATTTTTACATTCTAAGCACATGCAAATCATACCGCACCTACATATTCTATTGGATATATTTCTTTATTTTTTAATGAAGTGAAATATGATTTTAATAACCTTTATGACACTACATTAAATATGAAGAAAAACTTGCGTTATTATCTATAAAGATGTAATGAGTAAATTAATATTTTAAATACATTTATTTAAAATTAGTAACATTAAAAAGTTTATATATGTTGTAGAAAGAAAACATTTTTTTTTATACATATATGTTTTCAAAAAATATCCTACTATTTTGAAACGGTATGCACAGGTTTCGATCAGAGAATAGCACCTTTTAGTCAACCCCTCAGTGCTCCACTGAAAGAGGGTTATTAATGATTCCCAACCCTTCTCTTTACATTGTCTCGCTGGGCAAATGATTAATCTGGTTTCCCGTTTTGTTTTCGACTGTTTGTTGAATCATTTATGATTATAGCAACATTATTAATTAGGCGCTTGTGGTTGGTTGTTCCACCCGCGACAGATATGTACAAAAAATGCGAGAATTTCGCGAATTAAAATCGCTTCTCGCGAAATAAAAGGAAACCTCCACACATGATGTGGCAGGACTGTATTTTAAATTTTTAAAAATGTACGCTGATATTATTTAATAATTCTAAAGATATTCTCATTGTATTATATTTCGAAAAAAAACGGTTAATGTATAATTTTCTAAATCACATAAATTATAATTTTCTGCTTATGTAGGCTTTAATACTTAAAAATTCACATTTGAGTATCGTACGACATAATAACACTTCAAATTATTTTTATTCTTGATTTTCATTGATAATGGTATGTTTCTATTTTAAATGTATTTTATTAGGATGTTATATATAATATTAATTGATTCAACATGATGCTTTCGATGTAAAAAAAAACTGTACAAAATTTCGAGAGGTGCAACTCATAGATCACAAAAAAGTGTAATAAAATTCATAACGAACATTACAGATTTCTGTAAAATAACAAAGATGTCGGCAAAGTGTAACAATATTATTATTAATTTTATTGATGTATACAAAAAACTGATACAAATAAAATATACTCGTACCAATTGCTGCGTTTAATACATGTTCTAATAATTGACGCGTCTCAGACAGCAATCATAGAAGTATTTTAAGTTCCCAATTAAATTTTGATTTTTGAAAAGCAATGCGAGAACCAATAATAATTGTTAGAAAAATTTACTTCAAGATATTTTCATCAGAATGAGCGCTGTGAGAATATGAATAATTACTTAAGCATGAACGATATTATTACAACTGTAGATGTTTCATTGATTAATTAATTGATAACAAAAATACCTTCTCGAAAGGTGTTCTTTGTTATATAAGTTTTTATTGAGGTAATTATTAACTTATCTGCCATTCGTTGTTTTTTTTACACACCAGCTTTAATCAATTTAAAATGATTGCCTGAAAGTAAAGACTTGTGAAAAATGTAACTGTTTGCAATAAGATTTCGCGTAGGTACAGCTTTCTTTCGTCGAATGAAAAATTTATATTTAGAAAGACACTTGACTAGACAAACAAACAATTCTTCCCAGAAAATATCGGTAGTAAGTCTTGACGAGCCATTGATTTGCACACGCTTCTTTATAGCGTATCCCGCAAAATTAAAGTTTTATAGTTTTTTGACAGAATTGATCCAATTGTGATTAATCATGCTACCGTAGTAATACGATTAAAAAATACTTCCATGTGTCAAAAACGCAACTTATCAAGAGACACTTAAAACTGATTATTGAAATACAAAGATTCTTTTTTAAAACATCAAAAATGTGTTTTGTAGTTTTCTTCTTTACCATTACAATAATACGTCTTCCTTGACTTGTTATTTTGTAAATATTACTGCAAACCTACATTTAAAGTTCAAACAAATAATAACAACATTATTTTTATGACGTGGTCGTAATAATTAAGATACGCAAAGAAATATTTTAAAACAGTAGTTCCTACCTCCCACATGGCAGATTTTATCAATTATTATAACAGCTGAATCTTGCTACAATATTATAATTAAATATTTTTGTTAAAATCGATCACATGGGAGGTATTTTAGTGTTGACGAAAATACGGTTGATTTAATGTTGATGTAAGTTCACAGTAGATTTAATATTTTTTTGCTTCAAATCAACCATGAGTGTTTATATTTATTTGTATGCCGATATTCCAATATGCCTTACGCCGGAAAAACTCATGGTCAAAAATATTTTTGAAAAATTAAACTTTATTTTAGCATTCAACTTTTATTAAAAGTGTATAACTATGTTCAACTGTCCATTAAAATTTCTGAGAAATATTCACTTTAATGCAAAGCTATCGCCATATGTATAATTATACTTTCTTTATGAAAACCGGAGGTAAGACACTCTTGAAAAGGAAATGAGCCATAAAATAAACTGATATAAACAATAACTAATTATAACTATAATTGTTTTTTTTTTATTAATTTTATTCACGCAATAAAATTTGAAAATCACGCTCCATTTGCTATTAAAAGTACCGATTATAAAAAATTGCAAAAAAGACGATACGGTGTTCAAAAATCGTGTAATAAATCTGTTTTTTTTTATTTAAAACATCTTATGGCCTTAAGAACCTTAAGTATACGTAAGTAAAGCTAGTACAGGTAGAATGCATGAGGTGGGAAGAGTCACATCGATCTGTAAACGGCAAAAATAGCGAGTTAATTAAAATAGATAACACGATTTTGAACAAGTTCTACATTTTTAAAATACATTTCGTGAACGGTTTCGCTTGTCACGAGCAGTATCAACTGAAAAACAAACACAAATATTGACAATGGACACGTTTAAAGTGATTACGATTTGAGACTAAGGCTTAGATAAGGTGAAAAACTTTTTTTTTAAACCATGTCTGCTCCCAATGTGAAGCATATGGACTCCTAATGGAGTTTATCTCAACATAAGTGTTTCTACGAGAACTGATTGTTACTCAGTTGCTCAACCTCTATTTTTCCAAAGAGAGTAGGGATAGAAGGATAGGGCTAGGAAAGGATTAGAGGTAAGCTAATCGCTCTCGATACGCTCCCGTTCATAGGATAGGATGGGTGAGAGGGGTAAATTCAAGACATCACATACATCCATGCCTTCGAACAGAAATTCATAAATCGATTGAAAAATCAATTTATAAAACTGTCCGTACCGGGATTTGAACCCGGGCCCTCCGTAGCCGAAGCCAACAACGTTGACCACTCGACCACAACGGCGCCAAAATAAACTTAAATAGAGCTAAAAAATAGATCAAGAGGGCTGGAAGACGGCAAATGTAAGTCTCTGAGTTTGGAATAATTCTGGAATTTGTCAATTTGACACTTTTTCAAATAATAGAGGTAAAAAAAAAGTCTTCGAGTTGAGAATAGTTTTGATATTTCATCAGTTTTTTCACAAATAATCTCAAACAGCTGTGGTTTATGAAAAATACATGTCACGGTGGCTGTTAGCTGTTACGCCGGTTATTTAATTTTTAAACGAAAACTATAGTTAATGATCTTTTCCGGGGTCTCAAGATTTCAAAGATTGTGAATCTAGGGTTCACAAAAAGAGTCTGAGATTGGATGCTCTAGTTGAGACCTTTGTATTTTGTGATCTCACAGTTCTTAGGCAAAATACAAACACAGACGATGACGAAAATGATTATCTTTTTTCTGCTATCTCCAGTTTCTGCCTTTATTGAATTCTTATATATTAATAAGATCGGATATGCTCGATTGTATATTTTTTGGGTGTCTGTATTTAATATGTATTATGCATTTACATATATTTTCAAATCTTATTTCGTAGGGTGCTCTTAAGCGATCAACGATAGGTGACCTACGAACAGTATGCTCGAATAATAATTACAATTGTTGTATCTTGATTGCTGTAATTGGTTGAAGCTTGATTAATATTTGCTTAGTAGTTTTATTCATCCACATATTTTTATTCCTATTATTTCTTATTTCCGCTCCCAGTGTGGAGCATATGGCCTCCTAATGAAGTTACCTCAACAGAAATTTTTCTACGAGAAAAAAATGTTACTGAGTCGCTCAACCTCTAATTTTCCAAGGATAGGGCTAGGACAGGACTAGTGGTTAACTAATCTCCCTCGCTAAAAGTCACCGCTTGTAAATAGTGTTATGTGAATCACTTTTAGGGTGTTCACTGTCAATGCTTGGTGGAAAGACATTATATTAATAAAAACACAATATTCCTTCGTACTTTATTCCACTTTATTTAAAAAGTCAGGACCGTTTTCGCTCATTGCGAGCATTATCAACTGATAAGAAATATAAATAGCACTTTTTATATATATTTCTTATCAATTGACAATGCTCGCAATGGGAAAAACCGATCCTGACCTTTTAAATAAAGTGAAATAAAGTACAAAGGAATATTGTGTTTTTATTAATGTTATGTGTATGATAATCACGTTATATATATCTTACAATCAAACTTTCACATATTTCAATAAATAAAGATAAAGATCATCTCGTTTTTATGCTTAATTTTTGTTTGTTGTGAATATATTGAAAATTCAACATAGCATATATTTTAAAAACAGTATTCGCTGTGGCTTATATTCATTATTTACACTTTGAAAGGATTTTATAAATGAATATTTGCACAACTCTAGGTTGTGTACAAAACAATGAATGAATCATGTATCTTACCATATATTCACATTGTGCACGAATATTAGGTATAATATTTGAGTCGAGTAACATAAAATCACAGTCAATGTTACAGACTATGTTGGGTTGCAAAGCTTGTTTATTATTGTCTTACTGTATCAGACTTTTAAGTGAACCAGTTTGTTAATCAAATTTTAATTTTTAAGTTATCAAATAAACTATTTTTTTATCACGTCCGCTCCCAATGTGGAGCATATGAACTTCCTAATGGAGTTTATCTCAACAGAAGTGTTTTTATGTTGCTCAGTTGCTTAACCTCTCTTTTTCCAAAGAGAGTAGGAATATAAGGATAGGGCTAAGACAGGACTAGTGGTTATCTAATAACTCTCGATACGCCCCGTTTATAGTATGGGATGGGTGGAAGGGAGAAATTCAAGACATCACATACATCCATGCCTTCGAACAGAAATTCATAAATTGATTGAAAAATCAATTTATAAAACTGCCCGTACTGGGACTCGAACCCGTGACCTCCGTAACAGAAGCCAACGATGTTGAACACTCGACCACACAAGAGGCGTAAACTATTAGTAATTTAAAATGCGACAAAATGTAAATAGCTAGCAAGGATATTAATTCAATTGAATCTAACTTAAAAACATAACTTTTGAAAGAATATATTCCAATAATCACTCATGTATAGAACGGCGATGTTTAGTCAATTTCGGCGTAATAAAAAAATTGAATCGAGCTATTAGAATGGGCGTCATTAAAAAAACTGTTTATTATGGGCAAATTAAAATGCGGAGTCACGTACATTATAATAAACGTACCTACATGCATTCGAGCAGTACAAATGGACTCATTTAAAGGATTTGCTTTTAAAATACGTCTATTACGAATGTAAATTTTTTATATTGAATAATAATTCTCGCCTCTTCATTGTGTTATTTCGTCTTTTGTATTTTCTCATTTAATTTGGCCCAGTGGACTTTTTTTAATGGCAATATTAACACGCTTGAAAATCTTAATTCTAGAAATTCAACAACTCACATGAGAACAAAACACTGTGTACAATTGAATACAATGGATTTAATTTTTATTTTTAACCGCTTTCTTAAACTTTTTGCAGTCATTATTGATTGATTAAGTTTTTAGAAACTAAATTTAATTAAGTAAGAACAAATTTATTAATAAGAAATAATATCAATTATGCAGAATTTGATTGTCCAGACAGTATTTTTTGATACAGAATAGTTTGGGGATGGGAAAATCTTTCTTTTTAAACATTACGCCTTAGTTTTGTTTATAAAAAAGAAATATAAAAACATTACAGATATCATATTCTTACTAAAAAATATCATTTATTGATTTAAATATTTGTAAAACTATGCATATATTATCCGTTTGAGAATACATATATTTTATTTCACCAATCTAAATGGATTGTTACTCTTTTCACGGTATTATTGAAAAAAATAATGCTAAATTTTGACGTTAATATTATATAAGTAAGAATAACACTATACGTTTGTTATAATATCGTTTGTGATAGGTACCAAGTGCTAAAAAACATACAAAATTAATAATTTTCTCATCCAGTTTACTCTCAATTATAAATTATATGCAAAATAATTTTGGTTCGGTAAAGTGAAACTAAATTATGCTTTTGAAAAATATGTTTAAACTAATTATGTTGTAACATTAAATTATCTAAGCAATATATACATATTGTAAGTAAAAATTTTGAAATCGGGATTATAAAAAGTAGTATTTTTAGTCACTTTAATTTTAAATGATAATGAAATCTATGCCATCGTAATCTTGTTTTTGAGATATTATTATATATCAAACAGAATAAACCTAAAGTTTACTCAAAAACACCCATTATTTTTATGAATTATTTTACAGTCTCACTCATTTGTATTTTTTTAATAAATCCAAAAATTCAGCAAACATTTTGTGATATCATAACATTACATTTTTTTGGTGGGGTAATGTGAATAGTTTAAAATAGGTTCAAGCATTTAAATATTGAGCTTTTGCTTAGACTCAGGTGGAATGTAATTGTCAGTATACTGGCAAAAAGTGTTAAGTCGAAAATTGGCTGTTTTGAGTTATGTGTGCAGATAAATAGATTTCACCATGCCGTATCTTCTAAAAAAACAAGTTTCGCGATTGTTTGTGTATTTTTACATAATTTTAATATAACATAAATAAAAAAAAACATAAATAACTTAAATCTTTTGAATACATTATTCAAACCCATTAATCATTATCGGTATTGCATGATGTTTTTATAACAAAAGTAATAATTAAAGTGCATCATAAATTGAGATATGAAAATTTCATGATTACCGAAAATTACGATTTTCTCAAAAGAGGATTTTTTGACTTATCGCCTTTTTCCAGTATAACGAAAATATAAATAAAATGTTTTATACAATATAACGAATCAAAAAAGAAAAACGAAATGACACCGCATTCGAAATAACAATATTTTACTATGCGGTGAATTTTAATTCCATTTTTTGCGATGTCTGCACTTTTTCGATTCGTGCTGAAATTATTCATGTATTAGCAGTTAATCTGATTGCATTATTTTTTTAATTTGCTTCAATCCCTTCACCTCCCGCTCCTCAACACTTTTTTTCGCCCCCTGCCCAATCACACGGCATAGACACCCTCATATATCTATCTATACTGGTCAAAAATGTCATCCTAATTTCTGCGAGGAAATTGTATTTAAAAATATTTTATACCGCAAGCCACATGTATAAAACATTTTATTGTTTTTATTTGTGGTGATATTACACATTCGCTGAATTTTTATTTTTTAGATTTTTTAGTGATTTGCAATTATAAACATATAGTATTCAAAGTTGTCCATGTAATATAGTTGAGATGTGTTTAAAACATAATATTATTAAAGATCAACATGAAGTTTATCGCAAAGCAATTTTTGCTCGATCACAGAAAGATCCATTTTTCTTAACTTATAATAGAAAACATGCTGAATTTGTACACTGTAAAAGTATATTATATACGTTTTTTTACATCTTTTTAAATTATAAGGTATTATTAATTGTGAGATGACATTTTTTAGCGAGTATTTAAGAACACGGTCAATTTGACCCTTGATTTAAATGACGTCAAACACTCCTGCATGCTACACAACGTAATATATATATAATTTATTTTTATGTTATGATTTTGTATGTTTTAGAATTAAAAATATTTGACATTACAGCTAGTGCCAGTGCGTCAAATATATTTTTTTTAATGTTGAAAGATCATACAAGAAAAACTCGATGAGTCACTCGAGATCAACTCGAGGTAAATTGATATCACAAACGCTTACATCTAAGGTCTCAAATTTAAATTGAAAAATCTATATTTGACATTGACCTTACCGGGAATCGAACCCAGACCCACCTGATCGTAAGAGCAAGCTCTAACCAACTAGACTATAGCGGGCGACCAATATCACATATCATCCATGTCCGCTCCCAATGTGATGCATATGACCTCCTGACGAAGGTACCTCAACAGAAGTTTTCCGACGAAAACTGTTTGTTGGTCAGTTGCTCCACCTCTCTTTTTCAAAGAGATAAAGTGAGCTATTGGTGCCTGTTTTTAAGGTAGGATGGGTGGGAGAGAATCTAACACATCAAATACAGCCAAGCCTTATTCGGACAGAAATTCATAAATCGATTGAAAAATCAATCGATAAAAACTGTCAAATAAAGGTAAAAGTTTCAAAATAGTTTAATTCGTCACAAACAACTTTATGAAGATATGTCACGATTTCTGTACATTTAAAATTAGATGTTGGTTGATTTACATTACTGAACTGCCGCTTTTCTTATATTGAAAAAAACAACATGAATTTTAAGATTCCGGTTTCAGTAATATGCGTTTTGCAATCCCTAAGCACAGATGCACAGAGTAACTGAAGAAATCATCTTATAAGCTAACTTTTCATAAAAACTATAATTATTGTTGTGAAACGATATAGTTAATGTTAAAAATTATTTATTCATTTTGTAGAAAATAACAATCGTTGTTGCGTCATCTCTAATTTCGGCCATTAATTGTTCTCAACGGAAATGTATTAGTTTCACAATAATGGAGTTTAACAAAAGAATTTATCGATTAAAAATTGTAATGAATAAAGAAACGATTGCGTGGCTCATTCCAATTTCAGCTTAGAAGATTTATCTTTTCTCCTTATTACAAAATTATTCATACCGTTAGATATTGGAAAATAATGTTGAAACTTAATTTACATGAATCAAAAACTATTCGTTTTGCCTATAATTATTGTAAATATAAATCAAACATGATTTCGAGCCCCCATTTTAACGATTTATCAATTTGTTTTTATTTATTTTTTAAATTCAGATCCTCGCTTAAGCAAGCTAATACCGTATTAGATGAGATCATCAAAAGGATTGGTTTTGATAAATAAGTAATATTTATAAACTTACACAACGTCAAAGTACAGGTAAAATTTATATATATATACAGCATAGTTAAATAATAACTATATGAATTATTGGTCAAAGAGGCCCAAAATATCACATGACATTGAATAGAAATAAATATACAAAAATACCAAAATAGCTTATGAAAATTGTATTATTACAATGGCATTCGGTGTCTGATTATTCTAAATCGTATTATGAAATATCTTTTTACGTTTAAAAAAGAAAATACGCGATGTAGAATTTCTTAAAGTATTTTAATCTCTTTTATATCCAATTTTCTTCCTAGAACTGACTAATTTCATACTATTTTATTACGATGGTCGTTACGAAAGCAGTATATTTGTCAGTGACTGTAAGAAAACTTAGACTATAGCTAGCATTCAAAGAAACGAAAATAATAAAGATGTTCGTCTTATGATCAAGAAATAATGTTCGCAAATTTGATTTTCTGATGAAATTATTGACACGCATCTAAAACCTCCAGATAGTAGAAAATAAATTAATACGACAAATATTTATGCATCTTGTTGCTACATAAAGACTTAAAATTATATACCATTTGCGAGTTCGTTCGTGAAATCTCTCAAAAGTTTCACAGCGATGTAGATACAATTCAAAATGCATCGATCTCTTACTTTAATAAATATGAGACTTATAAGAAGAAATATAAGAATTTGTTTAAGTTAAGAGCAGTTCTGTTTACCGAGCTTTTGATATTGCCAAAAAATAAATATTTAAAACGTAAATATAACTTATAGCACATAGGTCCCCAACCTTTTTCGGGTGGCGACCTCTTTTTATAAAAGCCATGTGACCTGCGGCCCCAATGAAATTGAAAAAGGCATTTTTTCAATTTCATACAAGTTGGCGAGCCATATGTTGGGAACCCGTGCTCTAGCATCATAAAGTTGTAATTCTTTGACTTGCTTTTTTATATATGTATAGGTAAATTTGATATAATATGCTTATAAATGCAAATTGTGCACATGAATTGGTTTCACAGTGAATTGTTCTCCTCTGCAGCGATTAAGTGCATCTGTCGACAACGATATAAAAGTATTCAAATATACGATAACACCGGAGACCCAAGAGACTTGAAGAATTTTGAGAAAGAAGTACTCCATCAAGTTGGTATCTAAAAATGCCCTGTGTTTGATTAGTTGTCAAAAGAATCAGCTCAGTGCAATGCAATGGTTAAGATATGTAGCCATTAAGATATCACAGGTGCTGCAATCATCAAGATCAACATCACGAATCCTATCACGCGACTATGAATTAGCGATGGGCGCTAGCTTTGTACGTTACTTGTACCAGGGCCGGCGCCGGACACAGGCCAGTGGGCAGTCGCACGGGGGCATGCTGATTTAGGCGAGGCGAGCCTCCCGCAGCGCGAGTCCACCTCTTTGTCTACTTTTTCGTTCGATTCGTGTGTTTTTTCGGGACTTTTTTTTTTTTGCTTCTGCCAACGGCCCGCGTTTTTTATTGTTCCGCCGCTCGCAGCGCCACCGACGCCGTTTTGCAGACGTTGTCAAATTAGATTTTTTTTTTCTATATTTGATTGGTAAGTTTTCATTCTCGCACAGTAATTCTTTAATGAATAATCACATCTTACTGTCACACCTTCTGTCCTATATAAAATCAACTCTAAGCATATATATCTGTAAAAAAATATTTTTTTTATCGTAAATAGTGTAATGTCCGATATTTTTAATGAACTTAAAAAAAATAAGATTTCGACTGAAGGTGCTAGGTGGAATTTCAATATTAAATTTGAATCGTTCAAGTTATGTACATTTACACAAATTTTGTCACTTACGACTTGGGTTTCGCCTTTCGGCATCTTCAGGCCGTTCAAGTTAATCCATGCACTTGAACGCCTGAAGATGCCGAAAGGCGAAACCCGGGTCGTTAGTGACTAAATTTGTGTGAATATACATAATTTGAACGACTCAGAATTAATAAAAACTGTTCTCCTTATGATAAATTCATATCAAGTATACCCCAAACTAACCATACATACCCCATGATGTCCAAATAGGTGTCTTTAGAAGTGTTTACTCAAACATGACTGAAAAATATGTAACTTTGTATTTTATTTTTAAGACGAATATTTGGTGAAAAAGCAATGTATTAAATAACAACAAAAACACTCTGTTATTCTACTAACTTCACATTTATTTAATATGATTAAGACCGGTGTCTCACATGACCAGCATTTTCAACTTATCTTTTATTTCAAGAATCATAATATATTCGATGATTGTAATAAAGCTCTATGGTTTTCGTTGTTCTCATTTGTGAAGTTAACCCATAACATGCCATCCTAAAAAATCACGTTCTCTGCCATGATGGCATCTCAGTTTCACTGTTTATTGACAGTATTTAAACCTATGTTAGAAGCTAAAAAATATTTTTTAAAATGTATATATGCTAGAATACCTAAAATGATAAATACTTATTGACAATATTAAGAGAAATATTGAATGATTTAATGGCTCAATTATTTACGATTGCATCATGGGCATGGAGGTGTAAAGGGTTCAAATCTTTAAATTGAGTATTTGTTATTTCTTCGTAATTTCTATTTTTTAAAAGCGTTAAATTTATTTGTTTTTTTTTTAAATTGGACATAAGGCTTGTATAGTAACAGTTATCTTGATCTAATATAAATCTAGTCGCAATTGTGATTACCATTAGCGAGCAACTCGCGCAAAATTGACTCGGCATAATTTTTTCGCCGGACCAGTACGCCACCCTGCCGCACCGCCAGACAGCGCCACCCCAGGCATCCCAGCGCCGCCCTCTTTATCATCCCGCTCTCGGGCGGCTGCCTTCCTATCGACGATTCTTTTATACTTTTTAGCGATACTCAACGGCATTTTTTGAATGTGTGCCGCACATCCCACATACGCAACGGCACACGAATGTACGAATGCATTTGATTGCAGGGCTGGCGCAAGATTTATTAGCAATACCATTCGTTTCATTTTTTAATTAAACGTCTGGAATTGTTGATTTTGATGGGTAGTCCTATATACATGTCAACTACAACATTTACTTTTGTGTGTATCAAATCAAAACACATTTTGTGATTTTGCAATTATAGTAAGGATGATATTATTATTCTGTGAGAGATATACATACTTTTGATTATTTTTGTGAACTTATTGTGTCTTAAAAATAAATGAAGTCATTGCAATTTTTTTTTCCACTTTCTTCAAACATTTCATGTCATGTAATAAATTATACGTTAATTAAATATAGATACAGAAAAAGTTCCATTGATGTCAATTATACATCAAAATTATTAATTAGTAAAGAGTGCAAATTCAGAAATCAAGAAGCAAAAGTATGTTTGTGAGTTTATATCAAATAAGGTTAAGAATATTTTTCTAGTAAAACGTTTAATACTCTTATACATTAAAGTTTTTTTTTCCAATTACATTTATTACAATAAACTGATGAGTTATTTTTCTATAAGACTGAATTATTGATACTGATGACAGATACATCACAAAGAATATGCCTTATGTGAATGTATTAAAAAATAACTGTATACTGTCACACTTTCTACGAGGAAGCCACAGCGCCGCAGGAAAAATTGATTCCGGTTGGTTAAACAAATAACTTGTTGACGATTATTACTTTTTTAAATTATTTATATTTTAATTATTGTCCCGCTGAATGATGACAGTAATCAGTTTAAATAAAATAAGCACATTAAAAAACTGTGTTGATATTTTTAGTGTTAGTTAGTCATACTCTATTTATTGATTCACTTTTCTCCAAAAATGAAATGCTAAGATAAGGATTCGTATATGGACAGTTAATGTTAAATGTATACATAATATATTTTTTTTGTAGAAGTTTTCGTTTCTAAGAACCATTTTTATCATGCAAACAAGAATATCTATATTATGTACCAATAATATTATATAATATATGTTTTATAAACATTTCATATCAATAAGTTTGTCACTATCACACGTTGAATTTTCGTTGGAAATACACAAATCTTAATTGCAGCATGGCGGAATTGATCCCTCAATCCATATCTGTGAAAAAATATCCATGTCACACCGCACGTTTGTGTTCTAAAATTGTATGCAATCGCTGTTTTCGATTGAACATACGTGTATGCATAATCGTGGGATGCTTTTGCGACTGTGTTGGGATGCATTTTTTTAGCATTTTTTTTTATTTTTGTTCGTTGAAATAATGGGCACAAATGCGGAAAAACGACGCCACCCCATCGACCCCTACCCCCTGTGTGCCCCTCTTTGGGCGGATTGACGTCCTGGTTAGGATGCTTTGTACGCTGCCCCGGAAAGTAATTTATTAGCAGTCAAATTTGTTTCATTATCGTTAATTCGAACGGAAGAATTTCTATACAACACATACTTTGACCAAGTTACGCCTGATGCAAATCAGTAAGTTTTTACATGGTTTTGATAAATGCTGTATCTGTTTGAATCAATTTATTTGAATATAAAAAACCTTGAAAGAATAACTTTTAATTTGTTATTATATTTCATTTGTCAAAGCAACTAATACTTTGAAAATTATTATTTAAATAAACAACAAAAAAATAAAAAATATTTAACGATTTTGTTAGAAAAATTGCATTAGTGGTTATATTATATCGACTGTGGAAAAGAAAAAGGACGTAACCCACAGTTTTTTCGAAACATGTTTTTTTCGATAATCACAATGTATTAAACTTGATACACGTTCTACCAAAAACAAACAAGCTGCAAATGCCGAATTAGTATCTTAATTTAACTTTTAAGTTTGAAACAGATGACCTTTTAAAAAATTAAAACCAAGAAAGAAGACTGAAATAAAGGTTTTTCTTCGACAATTTCATTAATTAATTTTAAATTATGTCAATTATATACTAGTCTCCGTGCACTTCAAGGTTGTGTATAATTCATAATTTGCATATGCCTCAAAATCATCAAACCACGTTTTTTGCGCCTCCTGTAAAATTTGATATGTGTGTCTTACGTCCTTTTTCCTTTCCACAGTCGATATTCAATAATAGTTCTTTTTTATGCTGCAATTAAATATATAAAACTATTATGCGTTTATGCTTTAAGGTCGATGTCCTAGAAGTGAGAAGACACAGTTTATTTTATTTAATGATAAATTGAAATAATTAATACGTCGTATTTGAAGCAGACTTGAAGACCTGTGACACCAACGCGCCGGGCTCTAGGACTTAAGCTCCAAGTCGATATAAAAAAAAACACTTTTTTAAAATCATTAAAAATAATTTTCAGCATTTTGTGTTTAGTAACTGATTGTTAGACGCCAGACGGGCACTCGTCTTCCGTTCACAAATGATAGTAGTAGAAGGATATGGTTAAGAAAATACTTTCACAGCAAAAGATATTATTTTATTTTCAACAGTTATTTTGGATTAGGAATATTCCAAGACAAATAGTAAAAATAAGTGTTTTAAGAAAGTAAAAAATTCCCTTCTAATCATCCAATTCTAATGACGGGCCGACACGGTAGTGATGAGTTAACCACTGGGCTTGCCCTTAATCCATCTTTCTATCTTTAATTTCATAGAAACTGAAAAAAGCAGTTCTCGTAGAAATAGTTCTACTGAGACAAGCTCCATAAGAAGTCAATATTATCAAAATTGCGAGTGTTTACATTTAAAAAAAAAATTACATCATATCAAGCATTTTTTTTTAAAATTTGAGGATTAAATTACTTTAGATTTTGATACGTTTTCGAACGGCTTTTTACTTCTCTAAGACACTATGAAATAAACTTAAATATTAGTCTTTAAAGGTAAGGGTGAGCTGGAAGGGGATCGGTGGGGCTCGCACGAGCCCCTTGTAAAATTTTATGAAGGCCGCCGAGCCCATTGTTAATTAAAGAAAAAAAATATTCTTAGATTAAATTAGTATATAACTGCAATTTCTGACTCGTATATAATCTACGACAGCTTCAGTATACACAGTAGTACATTTTTAGCCATTTGGATTGATAAGTTTACTGTGAACTACATATTGTTACATATTATAAGTTTAAAAACAAAGTGTAAAAATCGATTGCTTATTTAAGTATTGCATATAATTGCTTAGGAATGATATAAAAATTCACTCCTTCCCCAGAACACAGAGAATTGCTTTTAGATTGAGCGAGCCCCTTGTTAATGTATTGGCAGCCCACCGCTGTTTAAAGGTGACGAATTCTTAAATGATTATACTGTTAACTTACTACATATGATTACAGTTTGACCTAATGTTACGTGTTGCCGTAAAATGGATATTTTTACTGCAATGATCATTTTTTATGAGACATCCATGATGATTTAATAATATGCCTCTTAATAATGATAAATTCGATTAAGTCGATAGCCATCACTAAAGAAATCTGCTCCATTGTCAGTTAAACATATATATTATATCCAAATGTTTTATGTAAGTACTACTTGCACTGTTTCTACCCCTTCAGCTTGAATATAGGTGCGAGTTAGTACCTACCGTTCGTGGTGTTAAGGTAGTTGTAACGTCCGACGTATAGAGGCTCGCTTCGTTGGCTTGATTTACAACTAGCATCTCTCATCGTCATCTCTACTTGGCCGGACCCACTCACCACGGACGTAGGGTAGCTTTCCAATATAAATTAACTCTTTTTGTATTATTTGTGTATACCGATAACGTCATATATTATTTTAACTAACCTATCTGAACTGATGAATATAAAAATGCTTTTTTTAAAAAACCGTATTAAGAGTATAAAATTGTGAGCAAAGCAACACGTATTATTTGGCTATATATTTTTATCGTATTTTTATGAATATGAAAAAGTGACAATGCCACCTGCTGTCTTATACCACTAATTAATAATTCAATACGGAACATATGGTAGTATAAAAATGACACTTTTTGGACAATGCAACATTGATTGTTAATAATATGTCTGTTGTCTGGGCGAGAATATAAATATATACTTTGGTAGAGAGAAATATTTTATCTACTCAAAATTTGCAAAAGATTTTATATTTAAATCATTTGCAATGTTATACGACAGGCCAAGTATAGTGTAACATTTTAAAATAACGTCGCCGTGAAAAGAAGAAAATATTCTTACACTTACTGCACATTTTAAAAACTTTAGATTTTCTATTATTTTAAAACGTTTTTTTTTATACAGTGTTTAGTAGATATAATTGATTAATGCGTGATTAATCAATTATATCTGAGTTAAAAATCAAGATTCACAGTCTGCGTAAAACATGATATATTATAACCATGGTTTGGGCATTTTCCTCGTCATGGGTCAGAATGCGTAGAAAGGTTTATGTTGTTATAAACTATGTAGCGGTCAGGTGCCAAGAAATCTGAACAAACCTTTGAAACTAAAGTTACGAAAAGCTTTATATTTATTGAAGAATTATAGTTTGATTAAATTAAAATATGAGCCCCCAATAGGTGAAATGAACCAAGTAGTAAAAGATTTTATTTATTGGGTTTTTAAGTACAATCACATCTTTACTTAGTGTTTTGGTGGGTTGTATATTTTTATTTTAGGGAGATAAAAGTATTGTAGCGTGTATTTACTGACCTCTCTTTACTTTATGAAACACCTAGAGTATTATAACGCTTCCTACTCAATGTTTTTTAAAATACCACTTGTCTCATTTCACATCTCTGGGATTCATATGATGATGGACCATGCAAATATTATTTTGTTTTTTATTCAAATTTGTATTCAGCCTCTATTTATACACCTCTGTCTATTGTTTCGTTGGTTAAACATCGTTCAAATTTTATCATATAATACTATTGTACTTAATTTATGGGAGGTGAAGAAATTTATTACAAAGTACGATTGAAATTACAGGTAAAAATATCTTTCGTTTTAATCACCACTAAGCCGTAACAGGCTTATCAAAAAAAAGGTTATTTAATATAATTTTGAATTAATAAGTTTGCATTATTTTAATTCAAAAATACAAAAGAGCGGTCACGAGACGTCATTGCCTGCTACTGATTAGACAAGCATTCATAATATCATTACTAGTCCAGTTTATGTCATAGTATTAGTGACCGAATGCAATGCTAGAGATAGTAAGTATAAATTTAATCATTGAGAGCATGTGATGCATTCTAAGCCACATTTTAAATTTGCAAAAAATATTCTTTTGAAATTATTTTAATCAATATCAAAGAGTAGATGCATAGATTTCATTCTTACTAAATTGTATTATTTGAATAATTTTAATACTTACTTCAGTTGATGGATTTAGGTCTATTAAAGTTGAGAAAAATAATACAAATAACGTTTAAAAGAACGTATTACATTATCTTAATTTCTTCTGATGTGTCCGTTACCCAAAATGTCTCAAAAACCAAGTCTGATGTAGTATTGTGCTTGACGAATCCAGTTGTGACTCTTCCTGAAATATAAGTTGAGTAAGAAAAAGTCTTTGTGCATCTTTCGCATCAAAATCTGAGTCGATCCCTTGTAAATAGCGAGGTAGGGGTCACGGTTTTTTAACGACTTACAACCCTAGTAACAATCATTTAATTTCATTTCGAAATAAATAGGAAGAAGAAGATTTATATTATATCACATTAAGAAAGAGATTTTTTTTTAAAACGCCAAAGTGACCAAGAGATTCTAGCTTAAATACTGGGAGTCAATATTAAATGTTGATTTAAAAAAATATATATACCCATTTTAGATCCATTTCATGGGTGTTATGTATTCAAAATATTTTTAACGTGAGGCAACGCAGTAAGTTTATAACAGATTGCCAACCACTACTCTGTGATATCTTTAATCCTCGAGTTGATCTCTAATGACTTTTCTTTCATCTCAAAACATCTCAAGATAATAAATAAAAAAAATGTTTTCTTTATATAAAAGTAGACGTCGCATAACAATGCCTAAATATAATAGTTATTTTGTTTGCAACATCACTACTTTTTACACTATGTATATGCATCCAATGTTTCACGGCCGCCTTCCATAACGCTATAACGACCAAGAAAATAATCAAATAAACTCTTCACGAGACCGATATTTAACCTTGGACTATTTTGTCTAAAAATAAAATGTTTCTAATAAACCATTTAGTTTATGTGTCTGTGTATAGTGTATACGTATACTTATTTTAAAATCTACGTCATCGCAATATAAGTAAATCCATTAACATTACTCGTAATTTATTTTAGAGCGAGTTTCATTTATTGTGAGAAATTTCTACTATTGTTCACGATGTTAAACCCCAAAAATAAATCCCCACTAATAAAAGTCATTAAAACTGATACCGTTACAACTAAAGGTCTCTGGAACCACGTTCCAGAGACCGGGAAGTGTCCCCCACACACGTTGTGCTAGGTTCGTGTCCCAAAGAGCAAGGAAGAAAAAAACAAAAATCACATCGGAATCGAAAAACAATGTTGCCATTTACGGCTATAAACGCTAAAACAATTGATATTACGGGTTACCTGATAATAAAATTTAAATATAATTAATTTAGCAACACATTTTAAAATTCTGCCAGTTTTCATTACAAAAGTGCTAGTGGGAGCGGGTGACAATAAAACCTACCGTATCACAATATATTATACTAATTAAACAGTTAAAAAACAAGAATTAGTTCTTCATATGATGTTGCAAATTTATCATGGCCTTGATTGAGATCAGGTCAGCGTGGCCTATTGGGACCATATGAGGACGGACCGCAGTTACCAGCTCTACTCGTTCTTAATTCATCTCGGAAAAGTTTCACAGTACGCTAATGTCATCCTGATGGTTGTGTTCACAATTATTGAAATCCGGCCTCCCAATCATTATTCTATACAGATAATTCTTAAAATTTAAGTAAGACACAATCTTTTTTATTCAGTCTACGGTAGGGCTTAAACAAAAACCAACTTTTGAAAAAACCGGTTTTTGAATGTCAGTATTGTTAGAAAACCGGTTTTATCCGGTTTTTGAAGTTTAATAAAAAATGGATAATTAAATTAAAATAGCGAGAAAAGGTTCATTTTTTTTATGTTGTTTATTCATATAACAATATACAACAAGAAATTATTTGGTGCTACTCTTCAGAAAATATGATTTAAGAAAACACAAAGCGTCCACTGATCGTTTTGTAACAAAATTTCCTGATATCGAAAATACCCATTAATAATGGGTAATGGATGTGGGGCATATGGTCTTTAAGCCATCAAATAAAAAGATTCAAATTTTCTGTCCTTTTGTTTGTAGACTCGTTTATGGAAAATTTGGCACAACCGGTTACGGAATTGAAAAACCGGTTTTCGAATGTCACAAATTTCGCCAAAAAACCGGTTTTTGAAAACCGACAAACCCTAGTTTACAGTCTTATTCAAGATTTCGACTGAAAGTGCTTAATTAAATTTCAATATTAAATTTGAATCACATGTTTTGCCACTAACATCCCGAGTTTCACCTCCCGGCATTTTCGGGCATTCAAACGTACGAAAAAACTTTAACTGACACCGTAATTGTCATCCGTGCACTTGAATGCTTGAAGACGTTGAAAGGCAAAACACGGGTCGTTAGTGTGGAAATTTACAGAATTTGAACGACATTGAAATTTAAGATATACGAAATAATTGCGTACAGAGAGGCGCACGTCAAATGCTCTGAGAGCCGTTCGTCCAGCAATACTTTATTACAGCGATTAAAAAAATGTAACAAATAATTTATTGCCGGTGTCGTATCAATTTTTATCGAGCAATAGTTTTTCATCCGCCCGCCGATACAATATTGCTGAAAAACGAAAACTTTTTTCGGTCCGTTTTACGTTCAAAATTTGGACGAAAGATAACGCTACGTGTTTGGATAAAAATAATGATTAATTGGCGTTTTAATGTTGCGTGGACTGTTTTTTTTCGCGATTTTGTATTCAGTCTTGTCTTTATTTAATATAGATTAATTTATAAGCACTGAATTTATGATAATTGCCGATTTCATGTAAACAGATCCATCATTATTAAACATGTTTTTTTTCTTTCGCCATGGCCGCCATTAATATTGTATTGTAATTATATTATCCACATACAAATTTAACCTGCTGACTTCAAATTAACAAAGATGTTTAAAAAAACGTCTATTCGTCGTTTAAAATGAATCGAATACATGTTATACTTAAAATTTTAAATAAGATAAACGAATATTTAAAGGTTAGAGTCACGTTCTACAGAGACACCTAAAATTAAGACAAATTATTAAATTGCTTATATACAAAAAAATCCTTTAATTAATAAAATCTAGCTTAATATGATTTTAAATCATCCCAGTTGAGTTAAAAATTCCTTATTATCATCTATTAATGAAATTTATTTGTGAAAAATAAACAAGGAGCCAGTGGCGTGCTTAAGCAGGGATCTCTTTTTTCAATAAAAAATCATATCTCAACCAAAAAGAAATATTTATTTTTGAAAAAAATACTAAACGTTAGCAAAATGAAATAGATATATAATTTAAAAAAATCTTTGACTTAGAGTTTTCTTGTAATATACAAAGGATATTCTAATACTAGACTGCGCTATAGGACGAGCTGTTTCTGAAATCAATTCTATATCAACAATATCGACTCGAGACAGAATATCGTATAACTGACAATTTATAAATTTTACAGTTGAAGGTTTTTTAAAATTCAGTTCGAAAAAGTAATTCTTTATATGCGGTTAGTAAATAGTAATATATGGTCAGTGCCTATCCTGATATTATAATACAATTGTCTGACAACTTTCAGTCCTCTAGATCAGTGTTTCTCAACAAACGTTATTGTCAAAACACTAAAATGCACAATCCCTTAAAAGATTAGGTGAATGAGATAACGCTCTAAAATTGTTGTCACTGACGCCTTCGGCGATATTGAACAATTATTGGCTTATAACGCAATTTACCTAATTGTGTCACTTAAGTTCTTTTTCCGATTATGGGTCAATGGATATGTAAGGTCACTCACCAGTGAGCGTGTAATTTTTTAAATTGTTTTACTTATTTCATTTTTAGCGACGATCTTTAAAATAAAATCATGAAACATTCCAATGTATTATTTCAAAATTTATTGGTATCACTCAACAACTTATGATTTTCGTTGACCGTTACGGCAAGGTGATTGAAAGTTTGCGTTCGTAATTTATGTTTCTGTTATTGTAAATATGATTGTCATTTAAATTTGGTAATGCTTAAATTATATTTGATAATTGCTAAGATTAAAAAATATTTTCGACGTCGTTTTAACTACGTTACATAGTCACGAATCAGACAGGATAAACGAATTAACTACGATAAAATATTACTATTGCATTGAAAATATATAATTTCATGGATTTATTACTGATATCAAATTACTAAGCTTTTTATCGAACGTAAACCATTAGTCATACAGTCGTTTAATTATATAGAACAGTAGGCTGGACGATAGTAACAATTCTACTCGATAGAATCAAAATATGAAATCTTTATGTGAAATCTATGCAGAGATTGCTGTGATTTTTGGTCTGAATTCTCAATGATACTCATTTTATCATGGCGGATGGGACGATGGTCCGAACGATAATTATTATTGCCATCGTCTTTTGACCATTACCTTTCGATCAAGATTTATCGAAGCATAATTTATAACACCCTTAGACACAGAATCGTATTTAATATTGATATGTTTTAGTGTATATTAATTATATCATAAATAAATGTACAATATTAGTTAGAAATTATATTTTTAGGTTTTTATACCTATTTCGTATAAAATATTTTTTGTTGTACACTTGAGATAAACTATAAAAAAATAAACAATTATCGTTAATAAAATCCACCAAAAAGACACATCTCCATATTCTCGAGTGTAAAATTAAAACATATTCAAAATATAAATCGTTAGCTAGTTGGGTCCTTTAAAACTTCCCTTACGGTGCTAAAAAGTACTTTCGCTATGTTGCTGGCCTTTAAAGAACCTAGTGAAAAACATGTTTTTTAAAAATGTACGTCCTGGGTTTTTATCGTTCATCAAAAGGCAGCAATTAAAACTCTTTATGTTATTTAAGGGCCAGCAAAATATCGGAAGTATATTTTAGCGCCGTAGGAGAATTGTTGAATAAATATCAGACTGCTATTTAAAAAATAGATCAGTTTACAGAATATAAATATTATATTAAATCTGTTATTTTTTATATTATCATGATTTAACAACTGTGTAATAAATATCTTCAAATAAATATATTTTTTTCGTTTTCTGTCGATAATATCATTACAAAAAACGATTTTGTCCTTTTTCATTCATTCTTACTTCACTATGAAAAAGTAAAAAAAAATGTCAATAAAAACTTTTTGGTATTGCAACACTGAAAGAGTTAATAACGACGTGTGAATCGTATAATTTCTTACGATACATCACTTTCAGTGAAATAATGACCATCACATTTTCTTAGATTTTTTTATTCATATTATCATTCCAAATTAATTATTCGTTATTCGACCGGCGCACGGCTCCACTTCAAACTCATATTATACCAATACATACATATTAATACCAACATATTAATAGTAGTAAGAAAATCTATTATAGTATTGTTTCCGTGTAGAGATCGCTTAATTCATTTCAAAAATAGTTGATTAAATACATTCTACTTCTCGCAAACACTGCATGCTCTTTTTGTTGAAATTCCTTTCATACAATAATGCTTTGTTATATCAACTAGATGTTTAGAACAGTGTTTCTCAACCTTTTTGGGAGTGTGGCCCCTTTTGAGTGTTTTTATTTTTCTGTGGCTTCCACACCTTTTTTTTTTAAAGCTCACCGATGAATTTGAAATCCACCCACGATTTGGTATACTTTTTCCCAGAATATCTCCGAAAGACCTTTTTTTTTAGCTCACCGAGGAATTTGAAATCCTCAATTTGTTCAAAATTACCCGTGTCTAGGGCCCTAACAATGTTTCAAAAAAAATTTTTTTTGATTACTTAAAAAACAGTCAATAAGTGCATAAAATTAGAACTACCAATTTTCACTTTGCGCAAACATGCATTCGAGTCCTCACGATTCTATGCCTAACATTGTCACATTTTTAAATAATTGTTTAAAATAAATGTAACGCATATTCAGCTAGTGTTCAATTGTATAACACTTCGAATACCTTTTTGCTCGTATTTTTTTTTTTGTTTACCACATGTGCATATTGGAAAGACACCGACTCCTTAAAGTAGCCGATGATTTATGGCACCGATTGTTAGAAAATAAAAATAAAACGTTTTAAAATTGAATTGTTTTATAACTTGAAAGATATAATAAAACATGGGCTTGGTCACTTAACCTTTTTATGTATGTATGCTGCAAAAAAAGTGAATATAAATTGCCATCTTTTAAGTTCAGGTACTTACTACTTTCTCGGAATAATAGCAATCTATATTATACAATATTTAAGTTCCATATCCAATATTATATTGTTAATAATTATAAATAATCCGACTAATAAAGATCAAATGAATACGTGAAAAAATGTAGATTATAAATTTTTGTTAACTAATATTTAAATTGCTTTGTAACAGTACAAGTTTTCGGTTCGGATATTTTTTTCATTTAAAAGATATAATGATGAACGTATTTTTGGTTCAATAAGGTTCACTTGTTTTATTATCATTGATATTTTGAGAATCCTTTCGTATTACAGATATTTGATTGAAAGCAGTATAGTTGTCCATGATTTCGACTACATAGTTGTTATTAATATGTCACAGAAATTAGACAATTGAACAGTAAAATACTTTATTATATTGTACTACTTATAATACTATTATTATATACAACAGTTTTAAATATTTATACTCTACATATGAATAGTTAAATAAAATCTCGTGGTGTTCCAAGAGGAAAAAGATTTTTTTATTAACCCGGTTAACCGCCCAAAATAAACCGGTTTTCGGTTTTTTTCAAAACACCCGAAAAACCGGTTAACCGGTTTCGGTTTAAACCGGTTTGGAAGCCCTACCCGTGTCCTCCCTGAACTGTGTTGTGGCTCCCCAAAACAAAAATAAATCTCTGTGGCCTCCTTAGAACACGCTGTGGCCCCCTAGGGAGCCACATGGTCCACCGTTGAGAAACCCTGGCTTAGAAGATATACGACTAAACGTAGTATACAAGCATTGAATGACAAGCTAATGAGCTATTTAAATAATTATAAATAAAAATCCAAAAACAAATTCATTTTAAAGTAAACATTAGTTATTAACGGACCAAACTTTACCAACTGCTGACTGGATATTTACTATTTTTTTAATGTTCACAGTGAAATAATATTGTCGCTTTAGAACTTGATAAATAAAAAAATAATACTTAACTCTGAGTAACCAGCTAATAAACTTTTATGCCAAAACCTCTAGCTTCGATATTTTGTTACATTGATAATCCGATTAAGCTAATATCTGGTACAAATAAAATTAAAAAATAATACACAAGGACAATTGCTTGTCTTTAATCCAGTATTGCTGCACCGACTCAGTTATTATAAACGAATAAATGGTATTCAAGAATCTCAGTGTGTACTTACCTCGTTTATGTCAATTGTTTTACTTAAAAACTTAATAATACAAAAAACTCATCTGTTAATTTTATTGAACTTAAATGAACTTAAAACCTTTAGCACCTATTGATAAATTGTACAATTTTATTATTTGTGTGAGACACTGCAGTTTTTTTTAACATTCTAACAAACAATGAAAAAAATTTAGCTACCGAGAATTCGGGAAAAGGAATAATGAAATAAGTATAATATAGCACACACTGCGTGTTGTACATATAGTGATAATGAGTGCATGAGTTGCGTTGTCTTTGTTTGGGTTCTCAAATCAAAAAATGAACTTGACATCTTTCAAACAAATTAACCATCAGTGTCTTTTTTCTGTTTTTTTTTTTGTTGCTTAATTTCCTCAAACAGATCGAGTTATATCAGTCATAGCCTTCCTATCATTTCGATAACTATACACCCATAATTACCGACAGAGACGCTATAAATTATAAGGCGCGTAATTATTATCGGCGCAGACGCCTTGACGTACTAATTATTGTTATATGTACCGACTAGTGAAAGAGGGAGAAAGAAAGCAGTTGAATAGAAACAGAATTATTACATTTGTATTCGTGTGTGTGTGTATGGACCACTAACCTGACTATGCACACATTTACCACGGGATTATTATAATAAATTATTTATTAATAAATCTTAACGCTGAAAGCATAAATTTCATTTCATCGTAACAGTTCAAATCATTTAATTAACAACATTTAGATGGAATTGAACTGTAATAGTTATAAAAGTTTTCAGTGGTAGATTTTTGTTGAAAATACAGTGCTGAGTTCAATTAGTATTTTCAATCTGTTGATTGTAGTATACTACAATAAACGGTTGAGCCACAGCAATAAGTTACCTTTATGGTGACCAGCATTAGAGTACTTCAGTGACATAACTACGTCTTGTACGCGCCCACAGTGTGAGAGGACTCGGAAGTCCAATGACATATATGTACATACAATTTACGTTCTCGATGCCAATATTTACACCAACTTAATATATTATTTTATTATTTTAGTTAAGATAATAGTTATTATGCAGAATGAAATAAATTATATTCTTAACGCCAAGTATACGTGCTAGGAGCATCATGAATAATATATATATACATATTATATTCATTACTAATGATATTTTAAGGAAACTAAAATTGTATTGAAGTTCATAACTCATCACTCAATAAGTTCGTAATGTGACATATAGATGGCGCAATTTCAAAATGACGGATGAAGAAATTGAGAAAAAACGATCCCAAATGAAGAAGAAAAAAGTGCTCTTTCACCGAAATGCACCGTGTCATAAGTCGATCGCAACAAAGGTAAAATTGCACAAATTTCAATTTGAATTGCTTCCCCATCTACCGTATTCTCCGGATTTAGCTCCTAGCGACTACTAACTGTTTGCAGACCGAAAAGAATGCTCCAGGGAAAAAGGTTTGACTCCAATGAAGATGTGATTGCTGAAACTGAAGCCTATTTTGAGGCCAAAGATAAATCGTTCTACAAAAAGGCGTTAGAATGTATGTATTACTCTTGAAGGAGACTACGTTGATGAATAAAGTCGAATTTTGCTTAAAAGTTGATGCTTTATTAGTCTTCCTACGACTAATACGTGATACATCCTACTAATTTATTTAGTTATGAATTATGTGATACTTCTTTAAGACCAACGTAATTACTCATGGAGTCATTATGTTTTCAGATATGACTTTCACAATTTTTTTGGCTTATTATTAAATTAAACGACGTATGCAGGTGGTGGTGTTTAAAACGATCATTTTACGTGAAACTGTGTAATAAGAACATCTGAATCATAAGGACTGATTAGATATTTGAACATTATAACGAAAATTAGCATATTCAGTATGCTAATGATAATATGTCTCAGAAATTAATTCTCACGGGCCTCCAGTTCACCCCAAGAATCTAATTAGAATGCAATGTGCGTATTTTGTAAATTTAAGCTGCACATTTGCACTGTGCAATATTTTAAGTGCATGAATATTCTTAGTCTAGTAAATTTAAATTTAGAATAATGCAGTGACGCCGATTATTATAAATAACAATATATTTTAATATTAAATATATATTTCAATTTTTTATGTCGTTTTTCAATTTATTTACCCACACTAACAAACAAAGTTGGAATCAAAATGGGTAAAGATTATTTTTATTTTAAAATTTAAGTAATGGCCGATTATTTTTTTAGAGTAATTTAAAAGATTCGAAAATATTGTCTATAGTTAAAATCTCGCCAGTGATTCCTGACATATTGTAAATTAATACGGAACGTAATTGACTTCGTAGTGGTATTTTCATTATTTTGACTCGAATTTTTATTGTTTAATTTATCATTTTTTGTGCGTTATACTTACAAAATTTTAACGTAATATTTTTATTTTTATTTTTGTGGCTGGGTAATTCATAAAAAGTAAAAAAAAACTATTATTAAACACTTCTTGTTTATTTATTAATTATTTCAAAAAAATGTATTATGGTAATTTGAGTTCTTGAACCGCAAATTTACAGAGATATCAGGCACAAAATTGGTGAATTGAATTTTTATATTTAGTTGCCGTATCCATTTTCTCTTCATAACCTCCGTCTGCACCTAAATACTTGACGTCATAAACATCAGTGAAGATTAAACATCACAATTGCAACATTCAAAATTTTATCGGATCACCGACCCAGGTTGCGTGAAACACCAGTGTTCCGCGGAACATAGATTGGGTAGCCCTGCAATAGTTTATGTCTATGACAACGGCAGACAAAATTGTATTTTTTTAAATCGAATATAAAATAACGATTTTTGTCGACTTTTACTTAACTTCTGTTGCCATGTAACAATAAGTTGTATTGATTACTCGTTTTTATTCAAATACAGACACTACGCCGTTTTGTACAAGAAATGTATTTTTTTCTTCTTAGAGTTGTTTCTCACATTTGGTCTACGCCAATTCACTAATCTGTGTGCAACCACTTAGTTGATGGATGTCTAAAATAAATTTTCGTATATTTTACAAGACAGCCGGTACGTATTAAAAAGCAGACCACCTCTTACGTTATTACGCGCATCAATGACTTGAAAATAGATCGATAGGTTCACCGACCGAATATCCTAAGAATGCCTGGAAGAAACAACAGGATTACACGGCAAAAGCTGGTCAAGTATACACATTATTAATTACAAACATACTATGTTCATCATAACATCTAGAAACACGTTAAAGATTCATTTTTTTTATAAAAGCACAAAAAGCTAGTCCTTTAGCGGAGAGGTAAGTGCTTGCAGGCTTTTGCTCTGTTCGGCTGCTGGTTTTCTCCTACGAAAACTCTAATCAAACAAATATTTTTTAATTCGATTTATATTAAAAGAAATATTTACCATTGATGTCGACGGTCGACTTTTGATTTCTTATGTCGTTAATGCGTTGGTATTTGTGATCTCTATCATTAACTTCCAATCCTTAAGTTAACAGGGAAAATCGATTATTTAGCCACTAGTCCTGTACAAGCCCTATTTTTTTCTATCCTTACTCTCTTTAAAAGGGATAGGTTGAGCAACTGACTAACAATCAGTTCTCGTAAAAAAATCCATATTGAGAACAGACATGAATTAGAAAAAATAGTTCGACATGAATTAAGTTGCAGTAACTTTTATTTTTAAGTAAAGCACTGAGAAGAAGTATTATTTTTTTTCATTTGTAAGAGTTTGTTAGAAGAAAAAGACAGTGTTTATACAAGAACACCGGGTCAGATTTTTTACAGTCGTAAGACATTGACAACAATGGTCAAATGTCAATTAAAATCTATTATATAGAAGAGTTCTTTTTTATTTTTACTTCGATATATTGTTCAACAAAAAGAAATTTATCTTGACGACATCTATATTAAAAAGTGTACTTATTCATCGGTTGATAAAATTATGACTGTTCCAGAAGATTAGATCACACATGGGAAAAAAGACTTTTTGAAACTGCTAAAACAGTGAGACTGATACGGTAAACTTTTAAGCTTCTTCACAGACTGAGTGGTTGCTTAATTTTGCTTATTATACAGTCTTCATTGTGTTTGTTGACAACTTAGTTATTTTTCTTTTAAAGAAAAGTGCAATGAGTTATACCAGTGGTCGGTAAACTGCGACTCGCGAGCCACATGCGGCTCTTTGCTCCCATGAGTGTGGTTCTTCCACAAAATAAAACATACAGTGCAATTGAAATTTCGTGTCCCACGCGCATAATTCGGTATTCGGTCTTAATACATACAGTTGGAAGGGGCGATCTCAGCGAACGTACCTCAATAAAATTGAGGTATTTTTAAGCAAAAGTCAGCATAAAAGTACCGATGTTAATAGATATAAAGTTTAGTTTAAAAAATTTGGCTCTCAAAAGATATTTCAATCGTCTTATAGTTTATATTTGGCTCTATTAACTAATGAGTTTGCCGACTACCGAGTTATTTTGTTTTTATTTTATTCATGTCCGCTCCCAAAGTGGAGCATATAGCCTCCTATTGGATTTATCTCAACACAAGTTTTTTACGAGAACTGTTTGTTACTCAGTCGTTCAACCTCTGTTTTTTTCAGAGTAGTTGAGGGAAAAAATATTCATACTGGGACTCGTACCCGTGTACCCAACTCTAACCGCTGCACCATTGGGCTCGACACTGTGTAATGAGCTATGCGTATATAAAACTAGGGCTTGTCGCCCACTGTGGTCTAGTTGGTTAGAGCTTGCTCTACCGATCAGGTGGGTCTGGGTTCGATTCCCGGTAAGGTCAGTATCAGATTGGATTTTTTCAATTTTAATTTGAGATCTAAGACATGGGTGTTTGTGAAGTTAATTCTCCTTGAGAATTCTTGAGAATGAATTCTCATTCAAAAATTCTCATTGAGTATATCTCGTATGATCTTTCAACTTAAAAATATTTGACGCATTGGCGTAAGCTGTAATGTCAAATATTTTTTTAAAATTAAAAAAAATATATATATATATAAATAAATTACTTCAGTGTCGTTAGCCTTTCTTAGTGTTGTATAAAAATGTATCGCCTTATATTTCATAGATAATTCTCGCGATGAGATTAATATAACAAATAATGTGGAATTGGAATTGGTGCAAAAAGTGTTATTATTTTATAGCATGATATAATGTCTTCCTACCAAGAATTGACAGTTAAAGTGTTCATCTTAAAAGTGAGTTTTAATATTTAAGTAGTTGATCGTTTTTTGTGATATTTCGTAATTTGCCATCCACTTTAAGTTGATTCGGAATACATTAGCATTTGGAGGCCGGGGCGTTATAGTCTCCGCTTATTGCGATTATATTAAGAATCGGTATTCAATGGGGTAATGTATTCAGGTTTAGCAAGGGGCCCCGGCCGTGCCCCGCTCCCCCCCCCCCCGCCCCTACACCGTCGCACAATGCACGTCATTACATATAGCCGGCGTAGCAGTCGCCGGGTAATCTTATTACATTTACATATTAATCAACGGATTTTAATTATCCCCACCCCCACGTACCGTTCCTCCCCAGTCTACCCTGGCCGCTTTCCCCGTCTGTTCGGCTTTGCACCTTCTCCCCTTTTGTATAGTCTCCCGTATTGAGTTTATTAGTGTGAGTGATGGTAACGCGTTCGATTCCGTCAATTGATCACTGTGTGTTGACACTCGATGGTATAGTCTATATATTAGTAATAACGCGAGAGACGACCAAACCCAAAATTATTAATTGTGACACTGTTTTATACTTTTTTTTATCTAACCTTAGAATTACAGTTCTCCAAAACGTTCTCTGTCGAGGTGGTCCATGAGAATTTGATATTCTTTAAATTAAGAGCTGTCAATTGATCACTATGTATTGACACTTGGTGGTACAATTTGACAGTCGGTGACTACCAAACCCAAAATTATTAATTGTGTCACTGTATTATATTTTTTAAAATCTAACCTTAGAATTGCATTTCTCAAATAAGTCATCTGTCGAGGTGGTCCATAAGCATTTGATGTTCTCTATATTGCGAACTGTCAATTGATCACTATGTGTTGACACTTAGTGGTACAGTTTGACAGTCAGTGACCACTACAAAAATCTACATTTCCCTGAATTTCCTTCTGGCAATCTTTAAACGTTTACATGAACTCGTTATTTTTTATGGTTGTCGTCCTTAGCAACGCGTTGATTTTGTTCCTTTTAAGTATTTTTTTCTAGAATTTCTATACCTACTTACATACAAAAGTGCTACATTTTATTAATAAATTACACGAGCAAATAACTAGTAGCTTACAAGCGGTGTAAACACTCGTATACTAATTGTTTGAGCATTTCAGTTTGTCACTATTTAAAATAAATAATCAAAATTACGCAAAAAAAGCGTTTATTGTTGTGTATACATATAGAAAAGGTTTAATAATTAAAACCATACACTTAAGACTTCGTAAAATAGTCCGTACAAATATATTATTGTGTATCTAATACTTAAACCAAATATTTTGTTATTACTATTGTAAAGTTTTTAATAAATATTTCGAGCCGAATTAAAACGTACCACAGCGATGCTTAAATAATATAACGTGGAATTTATTAATATAAATAATACAATTTTATTGAAAGATTCTTGTAATCAAAGTAATTGCGATTTTGGTTGCAGATATGTTAGAATGAATACGCTCAACGTGACAAGCGATTAAAAAAGCTATCGATGGAAGGCGATTTGTTTCTTCCCTACTCACATTCCGTACAAAATATGAATACATAAATAATAAAGGCGTTGTATATATTATCTAATCGTACATTAAAAAATACATTTAAAATGCGGTAAAACATTTTATGAATTCGTTACCTTTTCTTCACGTAATAAAAAATGACTTTTTTAAAACAGTTTTTTACTTATGTTATTAAATTAGTTATTAACTCAATGAATATTTTCAAGAAATCATATCACAGAAAAGACACTACCTACAAGTACCGATTGCAAGATTTTTAATAAAGTTTATGTGGCTTTTAATTGAGACAGCTAGAATGCAAAGGACATTGGTTAGTTATTCTCTATTGTTATGCTTCGGTTTTAAGATCTGGATGAAAAAACAATTTGAAGGCGTCACTGCCATACTTTTCTTGGAAAACAAATCCATAATACTATAAAAAAAACAATTACTGAAATTAGGAAATTAAAGAAGGAATTAAGAAAACCTACTAGGATTTGACACGTGAAAATCATAACCTAAAGCCAACGCGTTTCCCATTCAGCAATTTACTAATTATATTTCAAAAGCCTCATGGTCGTTAAGTAGATTTCTTGTTACTGAGCTACAAAAGTCAATAATGTTTAGGGGTAGGCTGGAGAGAAATCAGAAGAGCTCGCGCGAGCCCCTTAATAAAAAAAACAATATTCTGAAATCAAATCTAACTGCAATTTATGACTGCTAATTAATATCTACGATAACTTGAGTATTTCGTTTCAAGCATGTTATTTGTGCCAAAAGAATAATATGTACTTCTGTCTACGACAATCTTGGAACTCTTCACTTTTGCAATCTAAGGTTGGTTATTGTACGACCTTTTGCGTATTGCTAAATAATTTTATTATACTAGATTGCTTTAACAATTATTGTGTATACTTGCGTATAAGAAAAAAAAGACCGCCATTTCCCAAAAACACCGCGAATAGCTCTGAGATTAAGCGAACCCTTTATTGACGTATTTGTAGATCATCTTTGATAATGGCTAATACTAAGATTGTGCTTAATGAATGATAAAGTAAAGCAACAGCACAACGTCAGTTAAGTGTTAAGTCTTGGTCTTGAGATTAATATCGTCTAAAACAGCTTATGCAACATTTAAAAGTCCTTTATTCGCCTTTTGCTTTGATCTTCTACATCTACAAAATTGACAGTTTTAGCGACTGAATAACGAAAATTGATTAAATACAAAATTTACTAGGTATAATTTCATAAAAGTAAAGAAAACGATAACTATGTATATATAATTAAGAAATAACATGTTAATTCAAATAAATACCATGCTATTTATTGTTTCTCTCACCCCAGAAAGACAAACAATTCGCGTAAAAGTCACGTAAAAATGGTCCACAAAGAATTGTTATCCTTAACATTAAGAAAGAATATGATCGGAAAATATGGAAAAAAACAATGTAAAATCAATATTCAGCTGTGCATATCAAACTGGTATTTTGAACGTTTATACAAATGTCATAATGATTTAAATCGATCTAAAGAAATTTCAAATAGTTGGGTTTGTTTAAATGTATTTATCTTAATAATTCAGTACACCTCTGAATAACAATATGCACAGGATACAGCCCTGTACTGAAAGTTAATATGTATGAAAACAAGAACAGACGACGGGTGAAATTAGCATAACCTGTTTGGGTGACTGTATCTTACAAATGTGCTAATGAATTGAAGATATTTCTCTTTTTCCTTCATTAATCTTATAAGGATTAAAATAATTATTAACTACGCATACAAAAGATATTGTTTAAATTCAATATATCTTGCAAGTATTTTGCGTATACGAAATACATATATAGATAAAAAATTCTTCACATAGTAAAGTTGAATAATGGAATATTATTAGCGATCCATCATTTGACATGCACTAGTAGAAAGAATTGTTGACTTGATTAGGATTAATTTTAAATGGCTATATAGTGCCAAATAAGTAGAGAATTATAACGCCGAGTCTGTTATATAAAATAAACTGTATGATTATTATAGTTATTTAAAAAAGCTATTAATGCATTCTCGCAGATGCAGATTTTGATCAGATTGAATAAATAGTTAATACATTAGATGCGTTGTACAATTCATTTTTTAAAACATAATTTTCAATAATATCAACAGTTATCAAGAGAAAACTATGACTTTTTATTGTTTTTTAAATTCCGTCAGGCGATTTTTGAAAAATATTGAAAATATCCTCGACGGTAGAAATGATAATTCTCCTTCATGGTTATTTTTATTCGTGTTTTTAAAGCTATATATATATTTAAATATTTTCAAACATTCGAATCCATCAAAGTTAAAATATTTCAATAGAAACTCTTGACTATATTTGCGCACAGAAAGTATTTTGATATTTCAGCATATTATTTAAACATCGCTGCAATAAAGATTGACAACCACCAAAAATAAATATATAACATGCTGAAAAAAACTAGACCTATGTATGTAGTTGTATTTTGAATTCATATATTTACATATAATCTATTCCTAACAACGGTAGACAATAATATAATTTACGTATTTCATTGCCGAACTTCTCAAACTTCGTCGAGACAATTTGGTGGGGTAACCGAAAAGCTTCTACGCACCGTCCATACAGACTCTAGTCGAATACTCACGTACCTACTGCTAAAACACTAATAGTATGTACACAGTCTAGTAAATATATTCTAGTTGTTGTGGGCTCGCATAATTAGCTTAACGAAATCGCCTCACTTCGAGAGTATTCATAATTGTAAAGTTTACATTGAACTTAGCCCCCTTTGGCCTTCTACGTAAAGTCCCTATACTACCTCACACTGATTGAGAACCATTGTTAAATCGTCAGATGTGAACAGAATAAAGTATGCATAGATTTTCAAATTTATTTAGGTATAATATTAAGATAATTTAAATTGTATAATATTTTAGTATTAACAAAATAATATAAGATACTACTAATTCAAGGGGAAGAAATACAGTAGAGCCTTAATATAACGGATTAAAGGAGATGAAGAAGTGCCCTTCAAAGATAAAAGCCCGTTACATGAAAGTTTTTTTAATCCATGTTTACTCCCAATGTGAAGCGTATGGCTATCTAATAGAGGTATCTCAACGGAAGTTTTTCTACGAGAATTGCTTGTTCCTCATTTGCTTAACCTCTCTTTTTTTCTAAGACAGAAGTAATAGAAAAGATAAGATTAGAATAAAACTAGTGGTTAGCTAATCGCTCTCGCTACGCCCAGTTATTCTGGGATTGGATGGGTGGGAGGGATGTCTAAAAATCAATATTTATTGATGATCACAATTCAATGATGTTCACAACAATTCAATTCAATTCAATTCAATGATGGTCACAACAAAAATGATCACAATTTTGATAAAAATAAAAACGATGAAATATTTCATTAAATAAATAATAATGGGTTAAAAATGAATAGTATGGCGTTTTTTGGTAATGAATATAATCATTAATATTTAGAAAAGAAAAACTAGAAGTAAGATTTTAAATCCGATAGGTGGATCACCATTGTTGAATTTTATTTTGCAATTTATAATATAAGAATTAAAAACAATTTTTAGTTTATTCGCAAACGATGCGATTGTCTGATGATACTTCTCAAAGAAGAAAAACACCTGTCATATTCTGTTACACAAAAAGTGGAATAACAAAGTAATCAAATTTAATTTTATATTGTAAATAATAAGTCTTAAAAATACAATATTAAAAAAATGACTTGTCATTTATATGATATATTTCAAAAATGAATTATTATACTTTTAAGGTGCTCACTGTCAATACTTGGTGGAATGGCATTATAATAAAAATGATAAAAGATTTTTAGTACCTTTTACACTTAAAATTTATTTGATCGGGACCGGTTTCACTCCTAACGAGCATTATCAACTGATAAGGAAAATAAATTAAACAGTGATATTTATACATAGTTAAATTGAAATCTTACCAAAAATCTTTTATTATTTTTATTATGAATTATTATAAGTTGTGTTTATTATTACGGGAACGAATAACGATTTAAAATATCGAAAGTATTTTTGCCATGAATCAAAATATTCATTGGTAACCAATATTTGAGCAAAATCATGGTAGCATGTTAACAGATTTTTTTGACATAGCTTTATCAAGTAATTATTTTTTATTAATCATTTTTATAGTACTACATATATTCAATATATTATGATAAAAATTTCCGGTGAAGTAATAATCTGATCAAAGAAAAATAATTACGGTAAGTTATTTTATATAAAATATTTAACTGAAGTTTACCTCTCGAAAGGGTTGTAGATCTCCCACAGTTTGAGGAGTTTGAGGTGTCGGAGGGTCCGACCAACATCGTGCGAACCTCATTTACATTGTCCAATGATTCAAACTTGCTAGTGTTTGAATGTTATACACCCAGAGGCGTGCGTGAGCCTAGTTGAGTAAGAATCAATTATTTTGTTCGAGCACCGTTTTTATAAGATTTATTTCCACAAGAATTATGTTTTATATTTGATTGTTATTTTAGAATCATACAGCTTTTAAAACTATGCGTGATACCAAGAAAGCTATCAACTCTTTTACGTAACTTTTATAGAACTATCTACGATGCTTTATCATAATGTTGTGGAGCAATATTAAGTAAATACCAATCCAATTAATTTCAATTGTTAATTACTTTTTTTTTGTTATTCGACAAAATTCCAATATATTTATTTTAATTGGTATTCGTGTTTTAATTGACACATACATGTATATATCAATATTGTTATCCTTACATGGGCTTTATAAACACATCTTAGAATGCTTCGGATTATTTCATCATTATCCAAGTGTAACAACATAAGCATACTCCTTCAGTAAAACGCATGATCACCACCATATTTTTAAAATTATTACATTAAATATTGATTATTACATTAAACATTAAAAACCGTAAATAGATCATACATTAAAACAAAAAAAAAATTCAATTACCTATAATAATTTGGTTATAACTTTTAAATAATAATATTTTGTTGTTACCGTTTATTTTTACGTTCTTGTACACCACTGTGTATTTTCAAAGTGTGCGAGGTGTATTTGTTGGCAGATTTGACTCAGTGTTGGTTTGCGTCTGAGCTTTTGTTTATGTACCTCTACGCCGTAGACCCATCTACGAATTTATATGGAAATTATTTGGATGATTATGGATTTGTACAATGCTTCGTAATTTAAGGTGTTGTTCTTGACAGTAATAATAATAATTGTCAGCGGTTATTTATTGTTACTTGCGGTTTTTTCTTAATAAATCATTTTGTGTAAATATTATTACAAAAACTCCAGCTTTACAAACTATAACACAATGTATATTTTTCTCTTTAGTATAAGTATAAATTTGGATTTAAATATAATATTATGTATAATATTTTTGTGTGCCTTTATATATTTGTATCTATTTATTCGGCCTTATATTTAATATCATTATAATTTGTTCACTATGTAACTGAACTATATTATTATTTTAACTGATATTTTGTATGCATGTCTGTGATAAAACATTTTAAAGTTATCTCACGGTAGGTGTAAAACATGTAAGTTTGCCTTCTGGAAATGGGGATACGTATGAGTGTGTGCTTACAAGTCTATTTCGACCCTCGAAAGCTTTCGATAAGTAGATGTTCATAATCTAATTATATTTTACAATCTAAACGTAGTTATACCGTAATCTTATGTATGCACGTATACTTTATATATAAAGGCAGAATATTACTCCAGTATTAGACTTTTAATGATTGTGCTTTTGCTTATCATGGATGTATAATTGACAAGAGATGAAAGCTTTAAGTAAAAAAATGACAAAATAATAAGTCATTATTTTAAAATTACCACTATCGATAAAAATTAGTTTTAAATAGTAATATATTTAAAAAATATTATTCTAAGCAAAATGAATTATTTTATTATACATATTTTTAATTGTATGTTATAGGTGTTAAGCATTTTAATTTTGTGTAATTATAATGTAATTTGTAAATCATTTTCATTGTTAGTAGTTGCTTACACCTTTTTATTTCAGTTTAATTTGTATAAATAGCACTGTTTAATTTATTTTTCTTATCAGTTGATAGTGCTCGCGAGGAGCGAAACCGGTCCTGATCAAATAAATCTAAGTGGAAAAAGTACTAAAAATCTTTTATTATTTTTATTATACATATGTTAACGTTATCGCAAAATTTACTTTACTTATTTCAATAAAGCAGTCAAGAAATAAAGTACGAAGCTTGACATTTATTCTCGAACGAAAAGATCGATTCATATTTTATAATAAGTAATTAATTAAAGTGTAAACTTTTTAAAATATAATGCATACATCGATCCATTGATTGTTCTAAAACAAACGAGCATCTCAGTCTACCAGCCGCATTCAGAGACCAACATCTCCCTCCGTCTCTCTCTAGCGCCACCTCATTTGAATTTCTAACCAGGGTACCCCCTTGCAATTATTGGATTAATGTAAATTACGACACTGGAGTATGGGTTTTTGGGAGGGGGGTGTTATAGGAGAGGAAAGGCGTCGTCTGTCTGAGGGAATAGTACTGAATTAGCAGTGACGGACTTTCTATATCTCACAACGGTTTATAATTAGTATTACGCTCATAGTCACTTACTTAATTTTACTTTGAAAAACCCAATAAAACATTTTTCTCTTATATTTTTTCACAAGCTTCCAATACAGCAAAGTAATTCATAGCAATGGTTGAGCGTTTCCCAATCTTTAACGTGTAATTACTTTCTCAGTTTTACTACTCTGATTTTAAAGAACAAAACTGAATTCTGATGATCAAAATACTAGTCTGATGTCTTCGTTTGCTTTTCTGCTCTTCTTCTCTTCTTAAAATAATGTGATTTTCTAAAAACTTGCCTCAGTAGTGACATAATATTAAAAAGTGTTTTTTTTATTCGGCTCATTACTACTATTTTGTTAAAGTAGAAATCTTATTTTTAATATAATAGTAGGCTAATTCTACTTTTACAAACATTTATTAGGCTGCTGCTTATAAAACAAAATATTTTTAAATGTAAGTACCTCTTTAAGTATAATAGTATTTTCACAATACAAAGTTAATCAAAAAAATAATCTAATATATAACTATATAACTATCTCGAGTTTATGCTGAAGTTGAAGAATTACTGCGAAAGAGGAAAAATTACTCTGTTATTGGGAATCAATGACGTTTGCATCTTTCTTGAATGACAATATATAATGTGATATTCTTTCAAATCAACTGCTTACATCTAACCTCAGTTACCATTGTGCCTTAAACGTAGCACGTTACTGAATATAGCCTGATGTCCCACTCTGGCGGGTGGGGGTGTGAGGAAGGGGTTCGTAATTATAAACGGTGGTGCTTGTTGCAAATGTTGGAAATAATTAATGCCGAGCGACGACCCGACGAAATAATCGATGTGAAGATTTCATCCCTTCGTCGTTCTGAGGGGGTGGACCTCGTCGAGGAGGTCGAGCTTTCAAATGGCCGTTCGATTAAAAATCAACCCTTTTTATATCGACGTGATTGGAGGCGATGTGGTTTTGAGCAATGTGTTTCATTTTACCACCATTCCTTTTGATATGCTAAATATTTTCGCGAGATTACGACTCCTAGTTAGTTGTCTTTTACTTACTTTCATAGTACGCATTATTTTACTCTTAATGAAATGCACTTGCATTGTGAATATTAACTGAATTTACCTAGATACAAGATGATAAAATTCATTATTTCATATATTCGCCATATACATACAGTGGAAATATTTTTTATGATCATTTGTTATAGAAATACTAAATTAGCTAAGTAATGTGCTCAAACTTTCAAGACAATATGGAAAAAATATCGTAGCTGGTGGTTACAAAAGGAAGTACTAATGTGAAAATTGTAAGTCAAGGGCTTAGACTTTCACAGGTGGAAGCAACTGGAGCAGCGTAGGATACATTCAAATTAAGAATAATCAACGAGTAATAGTTATATGCAGCTTATTATATAAATGTACTGATTATCGTAGCCATTGATTCAATCGAAATTTACATGGTATAACTGTATTATAATCGGGTGAAAAAATATGAAAGTATTTTGATTCTAATAAAAGTATTTTATATATAATTGATAGCTATTTCGACTTAAGCCTTCATCAGAACTATGAATAAACTTACATAACTAAGTTATATGTACTGCGTAAGAAAATATATACAATACAGTCACTTATCTATTGTTACTTAGAATGCAAAATATCGTAATAAATTGTAGTCAAGTGTTTCCCGGAACAATAACAAAAAATGGATTATTAAGAAGTCTTCAAAAAAAAAATATTCTTAAATTAAAGTGATTATGCATAATTACATAAGCTTTTTGTAATGGTCCAAGTAACGATAATGGGTGGATAATTGTTTAATCATTAAGAATATCATTAGCTTGATTATGTTTATCAATGTCTAGTTGTTCTAGTGCATTTAACTTAAGGTCAATTCTACTAAGAAGTAACCCTTTGGAAACTGGATGAAAATTTATGCGATACGATTCTTCAATGAGGAGAAAGTCTCTTCTAAGCCAGTATATATAGATAAGTTAATGTTTAAAAATAGTACAAGCGAAACCGTAAGTTGAAATAGTTATCAATTATATATAAAAATATATTTTTAAAACTAAATTAAATTGATATTTTTTCATTTTAGAATAACTATTTTATGACTAAGAAAATCCAATCTAAAATTTAACTATCGTATCAGGTACGATTGTATATTTTTTTATTTTATCAAGAAGTTTAGTTTACTTTTCAATTTAATGATGATAAAAAAGTTATGATTATTTAATAGTTTAAATAATTAACGCGCCATATAAAACAAAATAATAAAGAATGAGAAGTATAGAATAACCTATTATTGCATTTTTTTTTATTAATATATAAATTCAATGATATGACAGATAATATTAAAAATGTAGATAGGCAAAAAACTAAGTAAGATTTATTTAATGAAATAATATCGCTTGTACAAATATTTTTTAAAGATAAATCTTTTGTAATGATTTTGTTTACATTATATTGTCAGTTTAATCTGATTAAAGTATCAAATTTATCATCTTTAATTTAGTAAATTGATTAAATTATGTGTCATACAAAATTCCACTTTTGTAATTGAGAAGGAATTCTCGAAAGCTACAAATACGTTGCCATTTTGCGTTAAATGTTAGTACACCATTTTATCGATTGTCAGAATCGAATTTATGAAAAAGTTTAAGCCGTTCATTGATACAATTTGTTTTTTTTTGTTAGTTTGTTATTTCTGTATTATAGTTTTTTATTGCTTACATATGTTACTAATTTATTAAAAATAGCAAAAACAACAATAATAGTTATTTCAAAATCGCTTAATTTCCATGACTAGTTCGGAACACATTATTTTATCATGCAAATGCCCATGAAATCAATTTTTAGACATCAAGAAATTATTGATCTAGGTTTTTAATATTGCCATTATTACGAGGTTATTTTTTAATGTGTTTATTACTGACGATATAATATAGTATACAAACAATTACAGCACGTTAAATAAATAAAAAAATCTTTATAATAAAACGTATAATAATCGTAAAACAGTATATTTATTGACGGCAATTCTGCGCAATCGTTCAATACAACAAATTCAGTATTGTCATTAGTCTGTTTAAAACACTTAACGATTGACTTAACGTTTGACCTACACGGTAAAGCTTTCGCGTCGAAAGCTCTGAAAGCTGGCGAGAGAAGAATATTGCGAAAATAATAATGTGAACTTGGTTTAAAATAAGTATGCGGCTTGGATGAGCAACAGGTGCCGCTTACTTTGCCACCCTTCATCCTCTCGCATATAAGGTGGATCAAAAAATTGCAAAACACGAATATTTTAAATGAACATATTAATTTTGCGAAAATATATAAAAACAAATCAGTCTATATAGCTCTAGTCAAATCGGCTCATTAGAAGTGGAGTGAGCCAAGTGGTTATTTATATTTTAAAAAAATGACGCGTTGTAATTATTCTGCACGTCTTAAAGTATCGTAAAAGTAAAGTAACCTTAGTTAATGCACTTTGCGATAGTGTTACTCCGTAAAATAAAAATATGGAATCCACCAAAACACAAAATAAAGACTTTAGCTCACTTGACCCCTCAAAGCTCGAATAATTAAGGTATTTTAAAGATGACTAAAGACCCGGCAATCAAATGTAAGGTTAGAAACAACTAATCTTTTATAAAGACAGTTTCTTTAAATCATACTTAACAACCACAACGAAAAACAAGGGAAAGCCTAATAGAAAATAATTAATTTAAATATTTTACGTCAGGGGTTAATTGACTATTGAACTTTCATTTAAATGATTGCATTGAAGTAAATATTAGTAATAATACATTTACGTTTTTAATTATTATATCTTAGGCAATCACAGATTTTTTGGGCCTCCTAATACCAACTAGAGTTTTTCGCACGCTCGCAGCGCTCATTTCTCTCAGTTTTTCCCTATTTCGAGTACGCGTCTGCCTACTTGTACATAGCCTCCCTTAAAAGTCTCTTAGAGCCCGAATTCTGCCACCCCTATTTGAATTCAGCGGAATGCGCGAACAACCCCATAAACAAGGTTATCACCGTCATTAATCTTGTACGCATAAAAAGTTTCTTTTTTTTTCTTTCTGAAGTTTTAAAACTGAGGTAAAAATTTGATGTATTGGATAAGACGAACGTCTAATAGTATAAAAAGAAATTTTACTAATGATGGTTAATATCTCAGTACTTAATTATTTTTTTGAATGCCGTAATTACGCTTCCATTTTCTTTTATCTGATTATTTTTCTATCCAAAGTCATAGGATAGAGGTTGTTGTAAATATTTACATAATATATGAAGCTATTACTTGCAAACCCAGCCCATTCCAAAATTGGTGAAACATGAACCATGAATGTTATTTAGTAAATACACATATTTATTATATACATATGTATTAATTTTTAGAAAGGAGTCTCCAAACTGGCTTGATAAAGTACAACATATTATTCCAAAGTAATTTAAAACTAAAAATACTTTAAAAATGTATATTGTTTAACAAAAGTTTAATTTTTCAACCATTTTGGAATGAGCCGGGTTTGCAAATAATAGCCTCATATATTTTGTCTACATAACTATATTTTAAACTTTTAAAAAAAATTGGCTCGTTTTTACACATTATGTCAGTATTTTCTACTCAAAAAATCTATGATTGTATTCTGTGCTTTTTTCTTGGCATTTTTAATATCTTAAAAGCCGCAAAATTTTATTTTTGGTTTGTTTTGAATTTTTTTGAAGTGAGAGCGATTAGTTTATTACTAGTCCTGCCCTAGTCCCATTATTTAATCATTACTCTTTCGGAAAAAAGAGGTTAAAATATTGAGTAACAAGCAGTTCTCGTAAAAACCTTTTTTTATTCTTTAATATTAAAAGCAAATTTTAGAGCAAATGTGATTGATATACTATAATATGTTTTAATATTAAACTATGCGGTTGACACTGGATAATATGTTGTGTAGAATTATCGTGTTACTTTATTTTTGGAAAAATTAAGTTAGTGACACTCGGTGTATTGAACTTCTTTTTTTTCGGATAAGAAGCTAAATTTAAATCGTTAAAATTGCGTACATGTTATCATTTAGTTAGAGGGTTTCGCCTTGCAACTCTTATAACTCTTCATGCATTCAAATTCACAGATGAACTTGTGTATAAATAATTGAATTAAGAAGAAATTGTATGACCCAGCCTAAAATGTATTAATTGTATAATAACAATTACATATAATTTATGTTTTATTTTAATTGGGAAAGCAATTGCATAAAAATATAGAATCGATCATCATTAAAAGACGATTCTATATACTTATAGAAATGCCTACTGATTTTCCGATAAATTTTAAATGAACGCACTTGAATGCCCGAAGATACCGAAATGCGAAACCTCGGCCAGTACTCGATAGTGACATGATGTATTAAAATGTAAATTACTTAATCAAATAAAGTATTTAAATTTGATTAAGTTCTTTAAATTGAATTCTTAAATTAGATAATAAGTTTGTTTTATTTTTAAAAAACGATACTTCACAAATAATATTATTTGAACCACGCTGACTATATTCAATGAGATCATTTTACGTATTATTGTATTAAAATTTCACTGTTGATCAGACCGGGGCTAGCATATCTACGCTTGAACCAAGCAGTATATTAAACTACATCGGAAACGATAGGAATTAAGTTATACTTGAACAAAAAGGTACCCCTCCCAATACAAATATGTGCATATATATTATCTGATCCTATTCAAACTGATGGAAATTCCCATCATCCTCATTAATACAAATTAACATTAACGCTGAATGGATGGCGAAATCCTATTCTGACTGTTTGACCGTCACGGTGTGATGATGGGTCGATTCTGGCGAGTGAAAGGATGCCTCGTCTCCACTGCCGAACCCTCAAAGCAGATCCATTATCCCGCTATTCAACAGCAGATTAATATATTGTACGATACCATAGTATTAATCATGTATAGATATCATCAGTAACTATAATAAATAACATTACTTGATATTATATACAGCAATTTGTCAAGCATGTACTTGTGTTAGTTAATATATTTACTAAGAAAATAAGCTTAAATTAAATGGGTAAATATCTTTGCTCAACTGTAATTTACAAAATTTAGACAAGCCTACTAATACACTGTTAATTGTTTTCCTTGTAATCGTATATAAAAATGCATGTTAATTACCAAAAGTACACAGATTAATTGCAACATTTTGTTTAATCAAAATAATATTATCTTTTATTTTATCGTAAATAATGTATTAAAGATTGTTTTCCAGGAAAAAATCGAAATATTGAACAGTTAAAATATTGAAATTTTGCTTAAAATAAACATTTCCAAAAACTCAGCTCCCCTTCATTTGATTGCAGTATAGAACCAAAAGCCTCTTGTCACTATTACACATAATATATGATATATGAAATTCTATTTTAACGTTCAGTTTTACAAAAAAACAAATAAACAATAGTTTGTTATTTTCGTAAAACAGTATGTTTTTAAGGATTAAAATCACGATTCGATTTATAAACTTTGAAAAAAATTAACGCTAAAGACATTGACTTCTTTGGTTTAAACTTGCAGTTAATTGTAATGATAGTATTTTACTGCAATCAAGCTAACAGGAAAATTTACAATGTCTTAGTTGATGTAATGGTTACTATAAATGTAATATTTAATGATTATATATTTTTTTAATAATGTCAATTATCGTGATTATACAAATGTGAATAGGTTTAGTTTGGCTGTCAATTGGGCTTAAAGTTAAAGTACAAATAAATAATATAAATACAGGGTTATTGTTTATACATAATGGTTAAATATTGTTCAAAAGTTGATTCAATAACATACCTCATAAATACGAACAAAAATTATTTATTGGTTCTTAAATAATATTTGTTAAGTGAATTTTGATAAAAAAAAAAAATATTTCCTTTATTAAGCGTTAATAATAAATACTTCTAATTTTTGTCGGTGTAAAGAATACAATTAAAAATCAAATGTGTAATAATTACTAACCAATTCAAATACAAGCTGAGCATATATTCCTTAATAAACCACTGGAAGGAGCGTGACTAGTCTGCCAAATAATAGTTAATTAAAAGACTAGGCGTTTATCTGGGATAGTATTTAAATTTTAATATAAACAACGCCGCCATTTTGTGATTATTAAATCTAATAACGTTTCACTAATATCCAAGAACACAGCCATGCGGACCTCTAAACCTGACCATAATAGAAGACGTAGAAATCTCCATCAAAGCCTGGGACTCGATACAGAAACCCATTCCATGACCAGTGTATATTCTACGCAAACAACTCAGACACGGCGAAAATATCTTTCGGATGTAAATGTAAATATTGCGTAGTATACAGAATAACAGATTCGATAGATTGTTATATTTTTTAAGATAATTATTATTGAACGTAACACGTGAAAAAAATATTAATATTAAAGACACTTATCAGGTGACACGTTACACAAAAAAATAGTTAAGAAAATAAATATCCGCCGAAGCTAATGTTGAATACGAGTAATAAATCGCTCTTGGTAAGTATTTTAAAACATTTTTCTGACGTTTCACAAAACTTTCATAGCCTACGCTACACATTGGGAGTAGAAATTCATACGTGCACAATGAAGCCAATCAAAGCCACATTTAGGTGTTTTAATGAACGTATTTAAGTAGACAAGAAAAATTTTCAATATAACTGCACTTATGTCATCGAAAAACCGCATTTGCCCATCGTTGCCATTTACAAGCTAAATAAAAAATATTACATACGGTATTGACTGACTTGACATGTACTTGATAGAACTCCATTGTAATAGGGTAAAAATAGCAACGTATTTAATCTGTAAAACTGAACTATAAACTGTAGAACTGTAAACGTCAAACTGTAGAACTAAATACGTTATTACAGACGTGTATTTTTATAATGAAAATGCGTTTTTTGACTGACTAGTTTTAAATAACAGTTGAAAAGGCATTGTGTATATGTAAAAAATAGTAAAAAATCTCTTTTACAATTATTTCACAATCATGTAGTTAGATTTGGATAGTCATTTTAATTGTTTTTAAAAAATGTATGAGACATAAAGGTGAATAAATTATTGTTAATTCTATTTTGAATTCTCGAATTTTTATAACTTTTATATAGGTGATATAAAATATAAACGAATCGTATCATGTTGAAAACGTGTACATATTAAGTAAAGCCGTAACTGTAACGATAGTCAATTATTTCTTTTTCATATAATAAATTCAAACATGCTTAAGACGTTGGTTTGAAAGATGAGTTAATATTTTTACTTTGGTGTTAATTTAGGTTTCCAGGAGCAAATTGTCCGCGTATGAACCCATTTGCCCCGCAGAACATTCACCCGATTTAGCCACCCCTCATAACAACTCCCTCTACACCCTTCTCCTCCCACTCCGTGCGAGCCTTAACAAGCTCTGCGTCAACTTAAACTTAATTATAATTAATTAATGCGAATGGTTCTCCGTCTACTAGTGCTACCCTGTGTTAGGACAATTCATGAGATGTGAGTAATAATTATGACTTAGCTAAAAATAAATATTTGTTTAACCGTGGTAGGCATATATTAATATGGCGTTCATGGCTCCTTTTATGTTTATCATCAGGATATATTTTATTAAAAGTACATATCTACCTTATAAATATTAATGTTGGCTACATTATAGTAGAACATAATTTCTGAATAAAACAAATAATAATTTGAGTTTTATTGTTTACTAACATAAACTTTAAATTTAGTTTGCCTACTTTTTCTCGCTAATTTATATTATTTGTTTGAAGTATATGGCAAAAAAAGCGAATCAGTAATATACTTACAGATTTATTATTTTTGAAGTAGATCACCGTTGATGGTAATCCTTATGTCAGTGGTGCTCCCTATTTTTAAATATAAATCTTATAACGATCAACCAAAGCAAATTATCAAAATTATAAGAATTATTATTTGACCATCTCAAGAAAAAAAAGCCACGTATTTATAGAGGTATATATTTTTTTAACCTATTTTTTTTATATAAAATTACATTAACTTCAAACATAATAAAAGTAACTATATATTCAAGTTTGAGATATTTTTTATTGATTTTGTGATATACTCGTTAATCTTTTAATGGTGACTGACTTTAATTTAGAAATCTAATTTAACGTAAAATTTTATTTAACCAAAGATCACTTGTCATTTAATAAATTCTATTAAATTCATATTTTCAGAAGAAAGTTCGCTAAAACATCATATCGAATTAAGCCCGTGAAACTTTAATAAATAAAAAAAATTGTAAATAAAGACGTTAATAATGAAATATTTGCATGATTTTTTTGAATCGCAAAATTAGCTCATTACCATACTGTAAAAAAATGCAAATATAAATGATAAGTTAAGTATATTAATTCCCATTCAGAGCATTGCACATAGTAATAATTCATCTTCCATAAATTAACTTAAGCTAGAACCGGCTACCCCGTAACCGGGTGTTCTAGCATTCGGCATTCGCTATTCGGGTGTTGGAACCGGAGCGGAATTGGACTGACGACGACTCGACTGCTCCAATTTGCCTAATAGATGAACTCGCAAATATCGGCGTGTCCTCAATAATTGTTTGTCCCCTCTCTATTTTGTTCTCAATGTTAATATTTCTCATTCAAAACGGAACACAAAAAGTAACCTTTCCATATTTACTACCTTTTGTTATTAAAATCACATAATTTATTTAGATAAACTTTTTTTATAGATTCATGTTGGTAATAGTGCAACTATAAGAGTGTCCGATTTTAAAATACACAATTGTATTCAAGACACAGTTTTACATGATGTCTGCTAAACTCAACTGATAATATTGCAAGTGACAATGTATTACTATGTAATCTCTTATTTAAGAAAAAACAATACGTTGTTCGATTGAAAAATACTGAAAATATCCTTAAAATTTAATGTGAAAAGCTTAGATTCTGTACATAAAATAATGTAATTAAAAAATAAATTGTCTTTTTATAAAAAAAATAATTAAACAATTGTTACTACTCTAAGTTTTTTCAAATTAATTGTACATAATATATTAATTTAAAATAATAAGTGTTCTCAATTATACATTAATTAGGCTAACAAATGGATGTATATGATTCCTGCAGCTTATTATATGAGTATTTAAACATTTTTAATACAGTTCTAACAAATAAATGTTAATGCATTATTATTATTCTATAAAAAAAAGGTATATTTGTACGTTTAATGAAAATATCAGCGTATTGAGAATCTACAGGTATTATATCCATTTATTATAAAAGTTTACAGTGCATTACCATACCACTTTTAAATATATATATAAAAAAATAATTAAAAATTTAATTACTTTAAACAAATTCTATACAATCTAATATTGACACAAAATATTTTGGGAATATTCTGTCCGAAATAATTGCGTTTTGGTTGTTTTCTTGTGGCACTTTTATGTTAAGTTATATTATGTAAGCAATTCATTCGATATAACACTTCGGATACGGAAACAGTGGTTGAAGGCTGACAGCCGTTTTGTCTTCGGCACGAATGTGAAATGCTCACTTCCCTGTTGATATTAATTATCATGTCTTGCATACCATTTCCTCTACTGCTCCGCCAGTAATCAATACTATAGCTGGACTATACTTCATAGGGTCGTACCACCGCAGTACATTACTTAATTCATCATCAATGTGCTGCGGCATGAAGGTCTCCATTAGAAAACAACATATTTACTGGGCCGTCTACATCGCTTGTAAAAAAAGTTGTCAGGCTTGATTTAGTAATCAATCCAAAAGTGTTAAGTCATACAAAATGACTTTCTTTTGTAATTAGTTTAAAAACAATAAGCTATAACGCGAATTTCATCATTGAATATTTTATTAACGTATATATTTAAGCTAAAAATTGTACGTTGACAATAAGCCTGTTTATCCACTAGTGCAGGGGTCACCAAACTTTTTGAGAAGCGGGCCGGATTGAACTTTTTAAAAATTAAGGGGGCCGGACGACATACAAATTCTTACTGGAACCCAATCAGAATATTATTTCATTTTATGTGGTTACATAATAATTAGAATTTAAACAAATGTTTGCCCTTCTTAGAATTTCAATAAATGAGAGTATTCGAGAATTTTTTGAGTAAACGAACATCTGGTCGTCTCGCCTCCAATTTCTACCCAACTTCCTTCACTTTGAGTCCCCTACCAGATAGTTGTATGACAATTGATAATTTAAAATAAATAGTTGTTGTGAATTCACTACTAAATCATGTAAATTTATATTTCTTATATGAATAATTTCTATGCAAAAATCCAGAACTTTTCGCTGGCCGGATGAAAATCTTCGGCGGGCCGTAGTTTGGTGACCGCTGCACTAGTGGAATAACAAAATTATCAAATTTATTATATTGTAAATGAGTTTTTTTAATGCCACTGTCGAGTCCATCGATTAAACCTTAGGATTAATGACGTATTTTATTGTCATGTGGTGGTTAAGACATGATGTATTTTAAAATGAAAAATCATAACTTTATGTATTTTTAAGTGAAATATTGTATGTCCTGATCCAACACACATGGAAAAAGAGTTATTAACTATGACATTCCTATCGTCGTCCTACTTCTCATACTATGAGTTATTACCACTAAAGTTAACATCAGTCAGAAGATTTGATAAGCTCTTAATTGTCAAACAATATAATAGTGATTTCAATTTGACCAAATTATATGTAAAAGAATAAGTTTTATTTGCATAACGAAAACTCATTTAGTTGAATAAAGAACGAGTGAATCTTTACAATCGGAAAACTTATAATATTTTCGTGAATATATAAGAAGCCGATTTACAACTAGATAATTCTGCCAAAGAAGTTACAAAAATAAAATGATCTTTTATTATATGGTGTGGTGTAATTAATTATTTTAGTTTAAAACGTATTTTTTTAGTGGGTCTTAGTAGTGGCTATATTTACTTGCTATTAATGGTCGACTCTTGCAAACCAAACAATTCTTAACATTTGCTGACTAATTTCATTTTGATTATACATTTGTGACAATCGAGTATATATCCATAAACGCTTTCCCATACAATTGGACTGTGCCACAGGAACTTGTTCTCTGCGTTATTGGATTTACGGTTCATAATCGAGTTTGCAGTTTGTAGTTGCCTAAATCCGTATTAGTATGAAATGGAAATGTAAATTAGACGTTAGTACAAGGCAAGTTTTTGGGCTGGTGTATGGGTGTATGGGGTTAAGTATAATTATAAATTAAAGGCTTAATTACTGGATCAATTCACGTTTTAGAATAATTTATTTGTCACTGGGATTTACATTCTTAGTAGTTTCGAATAGTTTTATACGCAGTAATAATACGTGAAATGGTTTAGTAAATCCTTTATAAATATAATTCAAACTATTGATTATATTCAATTTAATAATAATGACGGACTATCTGAAAGGGAAATCTAAAATAAAGTATTGATGACTTTTGAAAAAACATTTCAATATTTAATTTATATTTGAATATAAAGCAACAATAATAATCTACATGACTAACAGAAATTTATTTGTTGCTGAAAAATATTAAATACCGATCATTTAAAGAGTGTATTTAATATAGACGCCATGTTTATCATTTTACAATTAGTTGTAATTCATTTGCTTCACAAAGAGAGTACGGAGTGGAAAGATTGATTGCGCTAGTTGTTAGTTAGTTTTTTCTCTACATTCCGTTGTAAAGATCTTATATAACTCCTTTATAGGTAAAACGCAATAAATGCATTTTAGAAAGACACACTTTAGTACACGAATTGATAAATTGAATACACAACAAACGTAGGAAGGTGTCCGTTGAGAGATGACGTCACAACCCAGTGACGGTTGCCTTCCGTTTCCATGCAAACTCTAGTGCAAAATTTACCGAAACTACAGGATTCCGCAAGGTAAAATCAAGAGTTTCCCGCAAAAGACAACAGCCTAGATATATATTTATTTAAACTTTAAAATATTTAAAATATTTAGACAACACAGACACCCATGACTTTTGTGAGGATCTCACGGGATCGAGTCCCGGGTTGAACAGCGTTTTTAAAAGATACCTTTACTCTTTTGAACAAAAATATTTAAGAATTCTGTGTTAATATAGTATTGAAATATAGTTTCAATTTTAACGCGTAACTTATTTTACGTAATTAACTACAATTAGTAAAATATTTAGAATTTTTAAATGCTACTTTCAACAAATTATTATATTACGTTAAGGTATATGGTATGCGGCTTGTGGTCCAGTGGTTAACGGTGTTCGCTACGGTTGAATCCCAGCACACACTGTTTCTATAAATTGATTGCTTAAAGACATAAAACTAGGTCTAAAAACAAGGCATAGCGAACGCAGTTAGTTAACCACTAGTTCTTTCTAAGCCCTATCCCTAATCTATTCGAAGAAAAGAAGTTGAGTAACTGAATAACAAGCATTTCTTGTAGAAAACCTTTATTAAAATTAGCTCTATTAAGAGTTAATATACTCCACATCTTACCAAGGGGATCGGTAAATTTTATTCATTGTTTTATCCATGTCCTCTCCTAATATCGAGCATATGGCCTCATAATGAAGGTATCTCAAAAAACGTTATTTTTCTACGAAAACTGCTTGTTACTAAGTCGCTAAACCTCTCTTTTTTTAAGATAGTAGTAGAGATAGAATGATAAGTATAAGACAGGACTAGTGATAATACCACAAATAGTATCGCCCAGTTGAGTTGAAGGATCGGAAGAGTAGGAGGCAAACTTAAGACATCACAAACACCCTTGCCTTCAAATAGAAAATAGATAAATCGATCGAAAAAATGCTGTTTCCTACTGGGACTCGATCCCGTGAGGTCCCACACGGAAGCCTACAACGCTGAATGAAAAAATGAAGGGTTAACTAATTTTTAAATTTAACCATCTACAGAAATTGCAGTTATGTGATGATTTGATCTAAGACGAATGATTTTCTTATCTTAACAAGGGGCTCGCGCAAATCCCCCTCCGAGCCCCCTCCAGCCCATCCCTGACATTAGTAGCGATAATGGTTTTAAAATAGCTGTCAAATCTATAAAGAGAGACATTCCTGAAACACATATGAAAGTGATTAAAGTTAAATTTTGTGGGTGCACCTCTGTGAGAGGATTGTGAAGCTGTCGCGGGAGGTGTTGAGTACAATAATTTTAAGTGCAATGATAATCGCTTTTCTAAAATATTCAATATGATTCATTTATAACTAATAAGTGTTAATCGATGCTTGTCAAAATTGAAAATAAGATGACCTATTATTATAAATACAAGTTAGTTGTTAAGTATCCCACTACCACCCGTTATGTGTATGCAGCCACATTTTTACGGCCGCTTTCCATAACGAAATACGATCAAGAAAAAAATATATTTCTAATCTAAAGTTAAATTTCCATCAAGCACCTTCAGTTGAAATTCTAAATTAAAAAAAAAAAAAAAGATTTTACTCCGCATATTATTGGCCCGATACAGAGCTGCACGGGACCGATCTTTTAACCATGCACTGTTGTGCTTAAAAAATAATATAGGATGTGACTTGCTCAGCCATTAATAGTAATACTGAGAATTCTGCCACCACCGTGGCAGAAGAGTTTATTATACTCCGTGTTGAACTATTAGAACTGTGTCAAATGACGTTATAAATAATATAATACAGTTTTATCGATTAGAAAAAGTGTATCGATTGACAGGCCGCACGTACAAGAACCGAAATCGCGCCGGAAGGGTTAATTGCCAGGCAGTCGGCGCCCTAGTCCGCCCTCCCCAGCCACCCCTTCCATGACTTAAGTGGCCTGACAATTACGAATTGTTAAGAGGGGTTTTAATATTACTTGAAGGCGTGGGGAGGGAACGCTCAAACCACCCCTACGTTACCGCTCAACATTTATTAGATTACCGAGAAAAAAGATTTACACAAAAATTACGATCACGATAATTAATTGCGAATTTTATTGAACCCTCATAATAAGCGGCTTTAGTTTTTCTTTTTTTCTTTTCTTTGTGTCGGCAGTCTTGCTTGGTTTTTTTTTAATTTAATGTTACATCATAACAAAAAATCTTTTTTGTTTAATAAATTAATTAACCGGTAAAAAATAAATTTATTAAACAAATTATTTATTCTTAAATTAATATTCATTGTATACGTTTTTTCAAACGCTAATATTATATTATTGAGTACTTTAAGAAGTTCACTGTCAATTATTAATGGAATGGTAAATATTTTTTATTATTTCAGAACAAGTACGATTTCGCTTTCCACGGGTATTACGATACATGGTTATTTATCAAAAATATTGTTGAAATTTGTACTGAAATTTTACTTAATGTTCTTGAATAATGAAACCGGTCGTGATCTTTAATAAATAACGTATTATTTGCACATTTTTGTCTATAATTTTAGGTAAGAATCAAAAATTAAGTTTTTTTTTTAATTTTTTTTTTTTTTGTTTAATTTGTTTTTCAAGTTATAAGAGTTACTAGCTGTAAGCCCGTTGACCTCAACGGGGGGATTTTTGTTGCATTTTTAAGAAGTCAGAAAATTACAAACCTATTTATTGAATAAGCCAGAAATTCTAAAAATAAAATAAATATATCTCGGGGCATATATCGACAGCATGCCCTGTAGTATTTAAATTGTAAATTATATAATTTTTGGAATAATGTTGAGTTTGCTAACAATTATTTTTCCTATTAGCAGAAATATACCTCTTAAATTACCTAATTTTTGGAATAATGTCTAAGTTTGCTAACAACTATTTTTCGTAGTGACAGAAATTTCGTAAAATATTAAATCTTTGGAATAATGTTCATGTTTGCTAACAATCATTTTTCATAGTAGCATAAATCGACCTCGGCACATATATCAACAGCCTTGCAGTTTTAAATTGTAAATTACTTAATTTTTGAAATAATGTTTAAGTTTGCTAATAATCATTTTTTCACATGCAAAATGGTATAAATTAATTGCACATTTTATCAAAACAAAACTATCAAAATGTTGACTGATTCTCCAAACAGAAATTGTTTTTTTTAAATATATATAATGATTTTTACTGAAGTTATTTTACTACACATTATGCTTTCGCCAACAACTAACTATACCACATATGTACCTAGATTAAAAACAAATCTTGAAATATTGCGTCTTATATTTATTTTTTGAAAAACATATTTCGCTAGTCAATCGGATTTTGTTATTTTGGTAGCATTTATTTTCATACGATCAAGATGTACTGTGATTTAAAAAGAAAGTTTTCAAAAAAAAAAATTGTTATAAACCCAAAAAAAGCGCTCTAGGCTAGATTCGAACCGGCTTCCTACAGGTTACCAGCCGGGCGCTCTATCAAACTATTTCGCTTACTTTATTTATATTTGTATTTGAGCATAAATTTACCTTGTCCAAAGCATAGACTCGTTTACTCGTTATTTAAAACAAAAGATACAAAACTTTTAAAGTATCGAGATAAATTCTAAATACCCTCTGTTAAAAAGTAAAATATTTAATAGCCGTCAGCATATGACACACATGGAATATTTGCATTTAACTGTCGAAACTATATTATGTAAAATATACCACATTCATTATTTGACAGACGTCACGATATTCCATTTTTGAATCTTGAATACAAACAATCGAAGTCAGTTTGTGAATCACAAATATCGTTCCATTTTCAAATGCTTGATTTATATAATGTATTTTTATCGGATCTGATATTTATGACGTTAGCTCAGTTGATAGAGAGCTCGACTGGTAATCCAGAGTTCTGTGTTCGATCCACGATCGCGGCGTTTTTTTGTATGAGAATTTTCAGCGATATGATTTGTTTCGTCAAATAATAAACAGTGTATTGGGAAAATATGTCTTTAGTATGAATAAAAATATTGCGTCAGCGGAGCTTTGAGGAGGGAGGGGGAAGAGGCAGGGGGAAGGGAAATCGCGGACAATCATGCAATCATGCAATCATACGGACATTATCGAGTATTAATATATAGATTATTTGAAGAGTTAAAGAAGGTAAGAGGGCAAACGTGATTCAATGTTAAATTGTCTTTAAAAACTTAGTGAAAAACCATTTTAAACTAAATTTACCACAATGACAAAGAAACAAACAAAAGAGTTAGGCTTGTGGTATATAAGTATTTTCTTTTATTTGAAAAAAAAAGAAGTTTAAAAATGAGATGTTTTTCAATATTTATGATTATAATAATACATTATAATATATATATATATAAATCTGATTTGTAGAATACTTTATCTGAAAGCTTCACACACTTTTGCATTGGAAAGCTACGTCGAAAAAAATACACTATATAAATATATATAAAATGATATTTTATCCAAAATCTAAAGCATAAGTATATTATATATAAGTTCAAGTTAAGTGAGCCAAAGGGTATTTTATGAAAATAACATCTTTAAAATGTTTTCTCCCTAAAAAAACACAAAAAAAAAATTAAAGACGTGATTGCAATGGAATAGATTTACCATTTTGATACTTGACTCATTTTATTTCTCAAAAGCTTATATTATATATTTTCACAATCGTACAAGATTCGTATATTTTTTTCTTGTATTAATAAAGAAAGTTTCTTTAATTAAAAATTATTTGAAAGAGTTATAATTTATTCCTTTAATCGAAAGAAAAGACAGCTCAAATATAATTATGATTGTATCTCAAGCTTAATTATTTTTCTAGACAAATGTCATATATTATTGTATTAAGTATAAATCGAGGTAAACGACATGTTCATTCCTTCGGTGAAAACTTTGATCCCACCCGATAAATAGACATATTGTGTCAAAAGCTTTTCAGGTTCACCTTAGTTTCCGTCTAAAAGTTTTCCGAGCGACCTTGAAAGCTTACTGAAAAATCCCTCGCGTGACGTCGCCCTGGCTGGGAAAGCTAGCGGGAATTCGGCGGTCGAAAGCTGTCACCCGAGTAAAATACCCATAGCCATCTCTCGGCGAAATAAGTTACAACTACGCCACGCTAATTTCCATAATTCTTTCCATATTATATTATTATTTATGTAAATTATTATTCTATGTCTGCCGGTGTGGTGGAGAGAAGAGTAAAGAGCGATGCTGCTGTTTCTAGTCTGTACTTGTACAATGGGAGCCACCTTTTACCCCTTTCGAAAGGTTCTTGGAATAATGGCTATCAAATGTGAACTTGTTATTCTGTACATTTTGAGAATGAAAGATAAATATTTGATTCTAAGTGCGACCCAGGAGAAGATATTATATGTCCCGTTTTTACTACTAGAAAATAATAATTGTATTTCCTACAATCGCATTAATTGATAAAAGTCAGGTATCTTGTACTGCTTTACATTTGAAAAAAAACGGAATTATTAATTTAACGGAAAACAAAAATATTGATAAAACTTTGTTATTTCAATTGTGTTACAAAATGTGACACGTATTTTGCTTCTTTGGGAATCATCGTAAGGCTAACGAATAAAATGAAAATTGATTAGAATTTATTAATTTATAAATTACAGAATGAAATTCTTTGTTTTTTATTTTCTACTAGACACAGGAAAAGGATAAGATATCAACAATAATAATACTAACTTCTAATTAATTACTTACATAAGGTACGGTAATTTTCACCTTATTTAAAAAAATCATTTACTTATTATTATTTATTCGTAAATATATAGAATCAATTTAAAGTTCATTCATAAGTCTTGCGGTGTTAAGTCTGACAATGCTTCTCAAACAAAAAGCACGTCTCACATTTTGTGGAATAAAAAAGTTATTAAATTAATTTAATATTAAACATTAACTTCAACAAAGTTACCGTCGAATCCACCACAAACACAGAATATTATTCAAGAAAATTTATAAACGCATTTTTCCGGTTCTGGTCAAACAACCAAATGCATATCAAAATATTCGTTTGTTTTAAATAATCGTTGAAAATAAATATCAATTAAAGAAAATATTTTTTTTTATAATTTTATAACTGTTCACAAAAATTAGTCACAACAGTTAGTCACAACAGTCTAATATTGTATTTAACGTTGACACAAACATGCGAAACTGATTGATTAAATTTTCGAAATGCTTTTTAGGAGTATTTTTTTTTTGTAATATCTAAAATTTAAGGTGTAAATGTTTATTCAAGTAATCTTCGTTTTTGAACATCAAATAATATTGTCATTTTTTTGACTCGTTAAATCTTTTAACTGTACGACGATCATAGAAACGAGAAAAAAATGATATGCAGATGGGAAAATTTATACAAAATAATTACATAGTATCACTTAGCAAATAACTGTTATTAATTATGCTTCTTTTACAAATTATCCGACGAACAAAAGATAGTAGTGCTACCCTCCTTCGTCCACAATATCCTCTGCCTCCCAGAGTTTTCCACCAACCCCGTTACTACCCCGTGCCACCCCTAGCAGCGTCTTCTGTCTCATTAGCATAATTAATTAGAATCTATGTAACTCGGCGCGTTTTGCGCAGCGGCCTTCGTATATCTGTTAAACTCAGTTGTGTAAATAGATAAGGTTTGAGTTAAGTTGAGACGAGTTTGTATAAGTGAGCAACGGGTCTCAAAGGCGGCTGTACAGGGCGGGGGTGGAGGCTAACAGACAAGAGGCAATCGTCACGTCGTATGTTGTGGTTGGACCTTTAATAATTATCCCTTTAATGATAAATAATATAATACCAGAATCACAATTATTTACCTGTAATAAGTTTAATAGTTTTTCTATGACACTCATAAATTATTTTTTTTATAAAGTCATTGCTGTTAATATATTATTAGTTTATTTATTTTATGTTAATTCTATCTTATTCGCTTATATAACTTTGCGGGTACATGCATTTACTATTTTTTTTTAAATCTGGAAGGTTTAACACTGTTTTATTTACAATGCGATATGATTGACAATAATCAGTATTATCCTCATGCTTTTAAGTTTAAGCCCTGCGAGCTTTTGCTATACTGCGCTTTAGTATTCGAATCTTAAGTTTCGATACTCATATATTTTATATGTATATTGTCACCATACTGATATAAAGTAACGAACTTGACAAAGATTAGATACTTTACTCATTTGACAAAAGCAGTAATGTGTATCGGTATTTATTATTGATGCAGATTTATAAGCAGGCAATGATTGCTTGTACCAAACAATTCAAAATATTACTTCCGTCGGATAAACATAAATGCATCTATATTTTGAAAATATGATATAATTATCTTTCAAACATAAAATATCTAGGAAATTGTTACTTCCTTACTTCTGTCTCATTCGAAGACGAATAATTTATCTGTATATATAAAGGCTTTTGGTGATTATTTTTTTTTCTAAATTATCTTTATTTATTTACTCTCAAAGTATGATTAGATAAATGACTTCGGCTGTAATCATTTTGAGTTGCTTACATTTTTATGAAAAAGTCACTCTTCCATACTTTAATTGGTGATTAATAAAAAAAACAAATAATCATTTAACAGCTTAACGACCGCGCGTTTTTTCTTATAAAATTTCACCTGGTGAAATAAAATTTTTCGAAAAATTCGCAAAAATTGTATTTTACTATATTCACTATAATTTGTAAGCAAATTGAGATATCTTTACAAAATTTAATTTTCTTAGCTTCCAGATACTTCGCCTATACGCATATATGCGTCCACCGGCCAGCAAACTTTGTTTTCCAAAGACTCAAATACGCGTCCACGGTCGTTAAGCTGAATTAAAACTGTATAAAATAATCATAACACTGCTTTTAAAAAACTGTATTAGTAGTCGACTAATTTACTACAAAATAGCTTGTACAACATTTAGATATTTTTTAATTGACACATAAATGAAGTAAATATCTCTTATCAGTTGATATTACTCGTCATAAGCAAAACCTGTCCTGATCTTAATAAATAAAAATAGAATAAGTACAAATGAGTATTTTTTTTTTTAAATATAACGCCTCTACATAAGGTATTGACAGTGAACACCCTAAAAGTGATAAATAAAATACGACTATATTTTTATATTTTTTTTATCTATGTACTCTCCCTATATGGAGCATATGGCCTTCTAATGGAGATATCTCAACAGATTTTTTTCTACAAGAACTTTGATACTCAGTCGCTCAACCTCTCCTATTCAATGAGAGTAGTAGGGATAGAAGGATACGGCTAGGACAGGACAAGTGATTCGGTAATCGCTCTCGCTACACCTAATTATTAAAGGATCGGAGAGGGTGGGAGGGATTTTTTAGACATCACAAACACCCACGCCTTTGAACAGATAATAATAACACAAATTAAATAAATGATAACAATAATTTCATGTTATCATGAATAGATAGATGTTTTCGAACAGAAATCGAAAAATCGATCGAAAAAATGCTGACTCGAATCTGTGAAGTCAAGCACGGAAGCCCATAACATTAACCATTGCGCCATTGGACCCAACGAGTATTTAGATTTGCTTAAATATTTATTTTAAAATCTTTGTATTTTTTTTTTCAATTCGTGTACATTTGTAATTGAAACAATACATTTCTAAGTATGCCAGAACCGCGTAAGCGTAAGGCAACACCTTGAAGACCACCTTGTATAGAATCGTTTAATTAAAGAACGGACATAGCCGAGGAGTTAGAGTAAGTCCGGTATCTGGAAACCCATCGCATATTATACCAAGTCCGTTTTATATTATAAGTAGTGTGGTTCTGAACCTTATCACTATCCCCACAATAGTATGTATTCTCACTTAAGTCTCGGCCATAATAATATCGTCACAAGTAACACTAGTTAGAATACACTGAAGGCTTTTGTCAACCTTTTTGTGAATAATAATTACAATAATGTCTTATTCATTGTATTATTGTTTTATCAGAAACCAAAAAAAGTATAAATTAAATACTGAATATAACAATTTTGTTTTATATTGATTTGGAACCACTAGTACTATCTTAACCCTGTCATTCTAACTCTACTCTCTTAAAGAAGAGAAGTTGTGCAACTGATTAACAAGCAGTTCACGTAGAAACATATATGTTGAGATTATCACCATTAGGAGTACAAATACTCCACATTTAGCACGGGAATGGTTAAAAAAATGTGTAGCTATCATCAGCGGCGGGTTAAGCACTTTGGAGGCCCAAGGCGCAATAAATTTTGGAGGCCCTGCTTTTCGAATAACATAAATGTGCTGGAAACCTCTTCGTAGAATAATAATGAATATTGAAAACTGAAATTAAAATGTAAGGTTTCATATATTATATGCTATCTTTGAGGCCCCCAAGATTTGGAGGCCTTAAGCGTGCGCCTCTTGCGCTTATGGGATAATCCGCCACTGGGTATCATGATTTGAACAAGCGACCAAAATACATAATATATTATACCCGGTGGAAGCATAACATAAAGCCTTCAATGTTTTTTTTAACCCATGTCCACTCTCAATGTGGAGCATATGGCTTCCTAAAGGAGGTATCTCAACATTTTTTTTCTACGAGAACTGTTTGTTACCGAGTCGCTCAACCTCTCTTTTCCGAGGAGAGTGGTAGGGATAAAAGTATAAGGCTAGGACAGGATTAGTGGTTAACTAATCACTCTCGCTACGCCTCGTTGTTAAAAGGATCATAAACGGTGAGAGACATGACAAACACCCATGCTTTCGAACAGAAATCGATAAATCAATCAAAAAATGCTGTTTGTACTGGGATTCGAACCCGTGAGATCTGGCACGGAAGCCCACAACGCTAACCGCTGAGCCATAAGTCCCGATATTGCCTTATAAAAAAATAAAATGTGTAAAAACCCTTTTCATCATGAAAATGACTCTTTGGTAGACTAATTTATATATATTCTATGTGTATATGTATGTATGCGCATGTGTGTGTACATGTTTAGATATAGTATGTGGAGAGGTATATATAATGTGATTTTCAAATTAATGCACATGGTGTTCTTTTGAACTCACTTCACTAAGTATTTCTCACCTCTGTAGCGATCACGCCCTTCCGTTGGCAACGATGGTAAAGAAATACAAACAACCAAAACATTAGCGATGAAGGAGACTCAAAAAACTTTGACACTAACGCGCCCTATTACTTAAAGCTTCATAAATTTGGTATATATAAAAAAATGTTTTAATATACCTTTCTCAAAATACTTTCTAATAAAGTAATGTTTTTTGTTTTATTTATTTTTAAATTAACACAATATTTTTGATTAATAAGAAGCAGGAATGATTAAGTTTAGTGTTTCCTGTCAATACACAAATGCTTATCAATCACTGCACTTTTGGTTAAACTATGAGAGAAAGGGGTAGAACGAAGGCTTTGGTTCTAGCGATGAGGAGTGGGAGGGGGTTAGACGCACCCTTGCGAGGTTCCTTATTTAAATGTAAATTAGGTTCATTTCGCAAAATTAATGTTGTAGGATCCCCCCGCCGCCCGCGCCCCTGATATCGTGGTACGGTCGCTGGGGGGTCTCACATGTGTCATCGGGTTTTATAAATTGTAATTATGGCCCCAATGTTATTATGCTTTATGGCCCGTTGTTTAAATTAATTAGCGCTTGTTTTAAACCATTTTTAAAGCGGGCGCAAAACGAAAATGTGCTTGATTAATAAATTAACACATAATTACCTGGTGTCGCGTTAATTCATTTAAAATAATAAATAATAATATAATATGTCACGGAGATTGAAAATTTTATTCTGATGGCTAATATTATATGCTTGTGTTGTTAAATACTGTTAATACAAATCGATATTAGTGAGTCAGCTTCATTTATTTTATGTTGAATACAGTATTACTAATATTCGCCCCCTACGAAGAAAAGTTAGTCATGTGGCAGTTTAGAAAAAACAAAAAAAATAATAAGATTCGTTATAAGCAGGGATGGGCTGGAGGGGGCTCGGAGGGGCTCGCGCGAACCCCTTATTAAAATAAAATAATATTCTCAGATCAACAGTTATAGCTGCAGATGGTTTATATGTAATGTAATGTATTTTTTTACATATTAAAAGCATATTAAGTAATATTCGATTTACTTCATAATTATTGCGAATTGCGTTAACATTTTGGCAGCTCACCGCTGGTTATAAGTATGTATGTATATCCTAAATGCTTAGTAAATACATACTAAAATATTCTAAAACACCCTAAAAGCCCAAGCAAAAATGTAATTGTACTAAGAGTCCAATAAAAAAGTTATAGGATTTTACTACTTGTGTCACTTTACTTCTCAAGAGCTCATATGCTTAATCTGTCAAATACAAGTGTATTAATTACTTTATCTGATATATATAAACAAAAAATGCGACACGTATATTTTGCTGTCATTTATCTCGATCTTTCTTCGTGAGCCCTCTACTTTTGATCGACATCGATCAGTTGCAAAACGCTAGGTCACATAGCATAATCGACCACGATAATATTTTTTATCCATGTCCGCTCCCAATGTGGAGCTTTTGGAGAAAACTTTTGTTGAGATACCTCTATTAGGAGGCTATGCCCTAATAATATGTTTGTTACTCAATCGCTCAACCTCTCTTATCCAAAGAGAGTAGTAGGGATATACGGATAAGACTAGGACAGCACTAGTGGTTAGCTAATCGCTCTCGCTACACCCGATTATTATAGAATCGGAATGGGTGGGAGCGAATTTTTAGACCTCAAAAACACCCATGCCTTGGAACAGATAATAATAGCACAAATTAAATAAATGATAACAATAATTTCATATATTATCAGACATCTTTGTAAACGCCATTTTAGTTTAGGTTAAATATCATTTATGTTTGAATAATGAGTTTTTTTCATTTATTTTTAATTTTAATTATAAGCAAAGAAACACTCTAATTTAAATATTCATTAAAAACAAATCTGATTTTGACAGTGCAAACCTCCTTCAACCCTTCACTGTCCAGAGGCGAACTCCACCCGCCCCCACCCCACAGACAGAGACTCGAAAAGGGGAAAGTGGGGCTAGGTGGCTACTCCCTTGATTATAATTACTGTTTGTGATATCGATCGACCGGGCCGCGTCTTACTTGTATTACCATAAATGTATAATTATGACTCGTCCTTTCCCCGCGACACCCACTTTCCCCCTGGCCGTAGTGTTCTCCTCGTCTAGAAATCTAAAGGGTTGTGATTCATACTTCGATCGGTATTAGTAGACTTAACTATGTATATAGAATTATTTAAAGAATATATTTCTATTTACGTTCGATAGTGTCCAATTGGATATGCTTTCCATTGTTGGTATATGTAATAGTTAACGTATGAAATCTCACCAATGTAAACATTCACTAGTCGATTTATCCATTCACTTTTTTTTACCATTTCGCTTCCAATATGAAGCATATGGACTCTTAATGGAGTTTATCTCAACATAATATGTTTCTACGAGAACTGCTTGTTACTCAGTTGGTCAACCTCTCTTTTTCTAAAGAGAGTAGGAATAGATGGAAAGGGCTAGGACAGGACTAGTGGTTAGCTAATCGCTCTCGATACGCACCGTTCATAGAATAAGATGGGTGGGAGGGGGGAATTCAAGAGAACATATACATTCATGCCTTTCAACAGAAGTTCATAAATCAATTGAAAAATCAATTTATGAAACTGCCCGTACTGGGATTCGAACCCGTGCCCTCCGTAGCGGTACCCAACGATGTTGACTACTCGACCACATAGGCGGAAAACATTCACTACTCAATATAAATATTTACTAGCAGTTTAAGTATAAGAGTAGAATTGACATTACGGTTTAGGTAATGTTAGTATACTGACAAGTATTAGTCAAAGAAAAAATAAATAACTATTTAGGTTAAATTAGATATGTTAAATAAAAAAAAAAATGTTTTTTCAAATGATAAATGACAGTAAAATACAACAACTGCGCGGAAGTGGAAAATGACTGATGGCACTAACATTTTTTGTAATTCTGTGTAGTTACTGTACACATTAAATAGTTAGAGTATTCATTTCTTCTCTCGTGTATATTGTAACTGACAGCAATGGATAATGTATACAACCCTCAGTGTTTTCACAACGTCGAATGATTGGCATAAAGTTTAGCACGCTGTCTTCACAATATACATATATTTTTTTTAATGTTAAATATGAAGAAATAATAAAAACAATATCTTCAGTAGTTCACTTTTAGGGTGTTCACTGTCAATACTGTATTATCAATACATCGTCAACTGATCGATGCTCGTAATGAGCGAAACCGGTCCTGACATATTAAATAAAGTGGAATGAAGTACAAAGAAATATTGTGTTTTTTCTAATCTTCAGTAGTAATCCACAGTAATTATTTTCTTAGTTTAATTATATTAATTAACGAACCATACTAATTATTATTGAATTAAAACAATATTCGAATATTATATGAATGATCCATAGTACAATAATTTTGTACGCTATGTCGATAGTAAAGATAAAACTAGTATCATTTATGATTCTTTTAACTTTGCCAACAATTTTTTCGTTTTAACCCTCTCTTTACACGGCATTTCTACACATACCCTTTCACGCGCGATTGGATGGTGTGTATGCGTTAAAAATATTTAAAACGAGAAAGAGTGTGTGTAAAAAAAGTTCTTTCAAGTTTAAAAGCATACACACACCCGATTGTGAGTAAAGTACATTATTGTGTAAACTAAATGTTTTATTTCATATTAATATTCTTATATATCTTTTATCTTAGATGGGTGACCCGATTGCAGTAAGTTTCTTGATTGTGGGCCATGCGTATTTTAACAGTAACATCTCAAATATTGAATCACTGACAGAGGTTGCCTAGTCATGATAATTCTTCCTACGTTTTTGCTGCCACCTTTGCTTACTGATTTGAAGTCATTCATATGTATCATTGCGGAAAATATGATCGAAGTTTTCAAGTTTCTACAGTTTATGTCAACTTATTAATTTGTCTTTAAACCTTCTCGTGCGTGAGGTTTCGAAGTTTTTTTTATTACGAGACTTTCTGATGGCTCATTCTTGTAGAGTTCACTAATTGTTTTTGATTCGTCGATCGTAGACCAATTATTTTCATCATTTGTCTAAACAGTTATCAAAATGCAATATAATTTCAACAACGGTTGATAATTGTACAATAAATACATAAATTACATCAGAATCAAAAATAAATCAGCCTCACAGACTAGGGCCCTGACCTTTACATAAAGTCGGCCATTCACGTCACGGTTCAATTCAACGTAGGTCGTTCGTCTCAGCTAAAGAAAATTTGTTTCTATATTGTTATCATTAAAAGCTCATTCTAAGCTTTTTAATTACCTCATACAGTTAGACTTCAAATTCAATTATATACAGCCATGCATTAGACGAGTCATTATAGTTTTCATTTTGGATATTATTTTCATCGCGATAGACATCAGTTGAAAGCATATTTTTTTAAGTACCTTCAAGTTAATTTTAGTTTATTTTATATGCCTTAATTTCTTATAATATAATACAAATATTTTCGTATAGGGCACGTTGATAATTACATAACAACAATCGTATAATTAACTTGAGAAATTGAAAATGATTTTAAGTAATTTAAATCTTAAACAATCGACAAATGGACAAATTCTCAATTTAATCAGTTTTAATAATTTAATTTAATTGATAATCTGACGTATTAAATTTATTCCTATTAAGGATTAATAACGGCAGAAAAATATAGTTTAAGAAGCATTAATTTACGATAATAAATATATTACTCCACGGGTTGTTGTTGTATAGTTTCGCCACTTCTTGAAATAAAATTTAAGCGTTGTCGTTAAAACAGAAATTAACGTTATTATTTTCAACTCCCAACTGAATAGTTGATAATATTTTTGTTTTTTATCAATAAATTAAAAGTTGATAATTTCAGTTTATTTCTTTAAAAAAAAACTATTTCCATTTACGCGCCGATGACTTTATCAGAATTGTTCATAATTTAAAAGATAAATAATTTATTTTTGAAAGTGTTTTTGTAAACTTTCATCTTCTGAAAATACATTTGATAAAATTTTCACTTTCCCAGAAAATCTGAGAAAGTTTCTGCAATCAATGAAGAAACAATTTATAAACAAACAAAACAAATACATAATAATAAAACGATAAAACAGTTTTGAGAAATACAATATTATTATTAAGCAAAATGGATAAATCTAAACGTTAAAATTAACAATCATTTTTTTCTTCAGTTAGTACGTACAAACTTAATACGTATTATGTGTTAACAATAAAATATTATTTCAGTAAAACCTCTATATAACGGACTAATATGGATGAGATGGTGTCTGCTCATGTCGAAAATCTGTCATATAAAAGTAAATTTTCATCATGCGTTTTTTTTTTGTTATACAATAAACGGCACAAGACATGACTAGTGAAGTTTTTAATATTTTGTGATGTTAAGCAATAATGAAGTATGTATAAAAACTTTTATTCATATAAATCTTTTCTGCTATCATATAGAAATAAATAAACAAGATTTTTTTTCCGAAAAAACACTTTGATAACAAAAAATCTATACATCGTATCTTTGGATGAACAGATTTTTCGTCCGTTGTATCCAAAATCTGTTATTTCGAAATTAAAACAATTTTATTTTTTTACTATCGAATTTAATATAAATTAATGATTAATATTTTACTATTTGAATAACATCGTTAATATAAGAATAACGTGCGCTTAAAATAATTAACTGTATGTACATTTTGCAATAAACAAAACTTATTTCTCTAATACGAAAATAAATGAGACAATCTTAACTACTTGCCTTTTTCTTACCATCTCTCAATATATAGGTCGAATGACGTATATTAGTTGTTGCTAAAACAGCTTCTACAAAAATACAAATTAGAGGTGTAAGTTGTATATGTATATTGGGAGAGAATAATACTTAAAATACTTTTTTAAATTCTAATTATCATATTTTTTTTTACATATAAATGAAATCATGTTTCATAACATATACGCCATTACATAAATGTACATTATCCAAGTGATATGTCCGAATAATTACAATTAATAATAGTATGATGTGGATTGTATATGTTACATTATAAAATGATAAAAATAGATAGAATTCTATGACGGAGTTTTCTTTTTTACAAAACATATTTTGTCAATACAGCAAAAGCTGAAACAACATTTTATTATCAGTGCATTGTGCATTTTTTTATTCTTGCGGAACATTCGCTCGGAAAATACGATTTTCCTCGTTTTGTCTTGTGTTTTGTTCACTCTCCTTTTTAACTGTTTCATGTAAAGAAAATGATTCAACATCGTGTAGTTTTATATAACGCCTCAACAACTGACGAGTAAAAAAATAATGATTTCAAAAGATATTTTTAAATTAGCTTGATAAAATAATTTTAATATAATATTGTTACTTTAAGGTTTACGTGCTCGTTTTACGTAATTTGAATTTTTTTTTTTTTAGAGAATTTACCTGGAAAGATATTTTCTATTGTGTATCAATATATACGTAATGCGAAAATGTTTTTTTAGGTTTTCAGATATTTATGAATCTACCGATTGTTTTGCAATTTAAATAAATCAAATCCTTACACATCGTTGAAAGCGAAATAAATCAAATTAAATGTAAAAAAAAAATGCCATATTACACAATCTTTATTCCCAATGGGTTTTGTTATTTTTTGCCGCTTTGTAACATACTTTATCGTTTTAATTTTTAATCCAATTTGCCGGGGATTAAATATGTAATTATATTTTTTCGACTGCCTTTCGCGTTCGGACGTCCGTATGCACAAACACGTACATACGTGTAAAACGCGCTTTAATTAAATTTGGTCTTAATAGGAAGAGCGGGGTAAAAAAATACATGCACGCCGGGTAATACAGTTGAAAAGAATTACGATTTTTTTCAGGACAATGGTATGGTATTAATTATTTTTCGCCCCATTGTTTTTCCAAAGGATGACCACTGTGCGACATATACGGAAATTGAATAGCACTCACTGGTGTGTATTTAGATAATGAATGAATAATTACGCAAGCTCGTGGCAACACTTGCTTGCGTCATATCCCAGAATCATAAAAAAAACATTAATTCCTAACTATACTTGATAAATTGGTTAAATTTTCATTGAAGTAATTATACTTCGTAGAAGCAGCCTGCGGTGATGCCGCAGAAAGGCTAGATTTCGAAGGATTGATTCTCTTTTCCATGAGCGTAATGATATAAGGGCTGTGCTAGGACCGTATTAGTATTATATGAAACTAATCACTCTCGCTTGGCCCCCACCGACCGAGAGAACTCCATTAATCACATATTATATTCATACTAAAGATCGCAATACCGGACGAATAAAGCAATACTTCCAATTTTATTTTTTTTGTATTTTTTAAAAATATTTGGCATTACAGGTAATGCCAATGCGCAAAATATTTTTAAGTTGAAACATCATATGAGAATTTATTGTAAGTTAACTCGAGGTAAATTGACATCACAAACACCCATCTCTTAGGTTTCAAATTTTAAATTTAAAAACTTAAATTTGACAATAGCCTTACCGGGAATCGAGCCCAGAACCACTCGGTCGGTAGAGCATGTTTTAACACAGTACTCCGCAACCGGTGTGCCGTGGGGTGATGCTAAGTGTGCCGCAGCGCATTTCTTCAGTGAGGAAAAAATCAAATGATTTGTTCAGAAAATGATCAAATCAGAGTTGCTTAGTTGTAGTACTGAGACAGCAATATATATTATACACTTTAGAACGATGTCTAATGATGTTTTTGGATATACCCTTATGTACATATACTGATTTAAAGTGGGCTGCGGAATTTTGAAGAAAATTTTGGTGTGCCGCAGGAGAGAAAAGTTTGCGGAGCACTGTTTTAACCAACTAGATCACATCGGGAGATCGGGAGAACATCATTACTGGTAATACCAAAATTAAACCATACAAAAATACAGCCAAATGATATTGCAATTCCGGGAGAGTAAATCTAAATCAGTATTTTGATATTTTATATAAAATATCAAAATTTGACATAATTATCAACGGACGATTCTCGTAAATGGTTAACTAACTGTTCCTTAACTACTTACCTGCCAGCGCGAAATATTCGATCTAGTCCTCTAGTTTGGCGACCGAGTGGTTAGAATAATTATACATCATTGAAAAGCTGATCATATCTAAATAAATATTTCAAAAGTTATACAACTCAGCAGGTTTAAAATATTTTTAAAAAATAATAATAATTTGGCTAATTTTTAACACCAAAATACCGTTACTTTTGCATTTTCAAGACCGTCGTTTCGGTATTGAAAAAACAAAATCAACTTAAAAATCTCGAATTTGGTAATACTGGTTTTGAAATCCATATCATTAAACACAAATTCATAAAACGAATGAAAAAAAATATTTTTAAAAGTAAAAAATTCTGTGGCTCCATTGGAAAATGCTGTGGTCCCCGTTGAGAAACCCTGCTATATATGGATAGCAGATATGGGTAGAAATATATATATATTTATTGATTCTAAGTTAACGTTCTATGTTTGTATAATATATAGTATGTTTCCGTATAACGTCGTAGAAACACATCAAAATTTCCATTATTACTATTTATGAAAATATCCCAAAGGTATGTCCGATAATGCGCCAACCCGTCCCGATTATCTTCATTAATTTGTCTAGTTATTAATTTAACGTTCCTACCTATTCTATGATTAAAATTCACGAATGGTTGATTTCGGGCAAAAGACGTTCCTTTTGGCATAAATATATTCCAAGTTGCCTCGCAGTGTACCACATTGTTTGAGGCTAACATTAATTATAAGCACTTTCTCAATGTTGTAATCCATAAATTATCCCTTTTCTCCGAGATCGGCTTTCATCTTAACAATCGAGTCTGACCCCGTACACTCATCTATCCCTCGATACTTCCATCTCGGGCAAAGACCATGGAACTATCGGCCAGTGATATTTCATCTACGCATATTAAGACCTAAATAAAACGGCTGCTTTACAAGCCATGGCCGCTATCTGGTTTTAAAATAGTGATCATTTCAATGGATTCAGTGGTAAGTATTTTTGCATTTCTTGTTTGTGTGAAGAATAAAGACTCAAATCTTTGGATATGTTATTATTTTTGCAAAAACTGCTTGTTAATAGAAAAAATTATAAGACTAAGGTATAATTTGTGGTTAACTAATATCGGTAAATTTGTCATACTTCATCGTACGGACTATTGCGGCGAAAAACTTCACAAACTGAGCTAAAAACCACTCCACGATTTAAAATTATTATCTGAGATCATGGGAATCGCGTTAAAACCGCACATTATTACGAAGAACACTGATAAATTAAGCGAAATACGTAACATTTCGGAGCATTTCGCCTCAGCTTTCAGCAGAAATGCTCCGAAATGTTACGTATTTCGCTTAATTTATCAGTGTTCTTCGTAATAATGTGCGGTTTTAACGCGATTCCCATGATCTCAGATAATAATTTTAAATCGTGGAGTGGTTTTTAGCTCAGTTTGTGAAGTTTTTCGCCGCAATAGTCCGTACGATGAAGTATGACAAATTTACCCTAATATCTTCCGTAACACCTAATTTATAAGACCGAATAAATAGTATTTTTTTGATAATTCACCGGATATATTTTGGAGCTGATTTTTCATAAGAATTGGTCAGATGCTGAAGATACTTCAGTCAGTGGAAAAATAAATTTTAATTGAATATTTAATCAGTAAGTGTATTTATAATTCTGCATATAAAACTTATTAAATATTATGTCAACACAAAATTATAATAAATGTCTAATTTCAAATAATACTGATCAAAATAGTTTTGGGATAAATAGGCCTCACATTCGTTTCCCGTTGAGACGATTTTTTTCTGATGAATTATCGCGAGTGCAAATTCTTCGCGCAATAAATTTTCAGGTTTCAAACTTCATATCGTATGTTCTTGTCCACGGAAAAATTGCAGCAGATTTGGTTTGCTAAATATACACCAAGACTTCTTTGAAAAAAATACAATATCAAACAAATTTGTTATTTTTAAAAGTGCCATATTACTCAAATAAAAATTCAACAAATGATTTTTACAGATATTTGCAAAAAAAAAATATATTTTTTTATTGTGATATACAGTACTTATTTAAAGCGTTTTGAAGTTTCTGTTTATACAAATAAAATGGCTCGTATTTTTCTGGTCAGAATTAAAATAACACTGGTCAGAATTTTTATTAAATGGTCAGAATATAGCGGTCAGAATAAATAATCAAAATTTAAATGAAATTTAAAAAAAATACCTAGCCTAACCTAACCTAGTAACCAAAATTGTTATTAAATATTCTGACCGTTTAATATTTTTATTCTGACCGTTTAATATTTTTATTCTGACCGTTCATATTTTTATTCTGACCAAAAATTGATTTAAATTCTGACCATTTAATTTGTTTCCAATAAAAATGTGTATTTTTTTAGTGTACAGTTTATTATGGTATACACCATAGTTAAAACCGGGCCCTATCATTAAATACATCTGGGTGAGAAATTATAATGCGATCAAATTCTGTAACAATATCCTTCTACATAAATCTACTTGAAATATTTATAATTAGTCAATTAAGATGAATATTATAATCTAAATTCTGGCAAGCAACGATTTTATAAACATTTTATGGCCTCGACATTTACTAGTTGTGTCCTCCACCCTCACCACAATTCAGTATTGAGAAATTTCAATTGATTCGAAAAGGTATCAATCTGTACGGCAAAACGATAAATCTATACCAATTAATTTGTATTTAATATTTTTAATTATGTGTATAAAAATAATTTTGTTTTAAGAAATCATTAAAATTGTCTGTGATGGTCAACCCTATAAAAGATTGCAATACCGGAAGAATATATCAATACCGATAGTTTGTTATTTCACATTTAATACCGGTATCAAAAATATCACTAGCAATTTTACAACAATCGTTTAAATTAAGCGAAAAAAATTGAAATCTCAATACCGGGTGAACAAATCAAAATCAGTATTTTAATATTTCATAATATATAAAATACCGCTATTAAAAAATATATGATAATCATAAACGGATGATTTTCATAAAAAAAACTTACGCTTACTTTGCATAATAATAACAATAGATCATTGAACGGTTCAGATTCTGTAACCATAAATATTGATATCATTCTTAGCAGATTTAAAATATTTTTATTCATCGCAAACAATTTTATTAAAATATTTGATATTTGAAAAAAATATTTCTATACTTTCAAAATTACATTTTGACAATTTTTCAATAACGAAATACAGTGGAACCTCTCATAACGAGTTTAATTCGTTCCAGAATCTTACTCGTTATGTGAAACACTCGTTAAGCGAAACAATTTTTTCCATGTAAAATACAATAATGCGTTCCATGCCGGAAAAAAAACATTTTTTATATTTTTAACGTGTATTAAAGTAAAATTACACACTTATAAGTTGTTAAGGAGCGTAACAACCTGGAATGCGAAAAACAATGCAACTCTATAAGCTCTTGACTGTCTTCTTTCACAAGCTCATCAATTTTGTTGTTATCCACCTGCAGTCCCATAGTATTGGCCAAAGATACAATCTCGCTGATTGTAGGCTGTAGGCTTAAAACCCCTCAAAATCACATTCGACAACGCTCTCTGGCCTAAGCTTCTTCCAAGCTGAAGTGAGGGTTCTCTTGGTAACCCCTTCCCACGCCTTGTCAATCATCTTGAGGTAAGCAACGATGTGAAAGTGATCTTTCCAAAACTCGTCACTCGCTATCCGAAATATCGCTCGTTAAGAGAGCATTTTTTTCAAAATCTGTTTTGCTCGTTATGGGAGTTACTCGTTATACGAGGTTCTCGTTATGAGAGGTTCCACTGTATATTATATACATGTACATATAAAACAAAGTATTTAAATTGCATTCGCATAAAAATATTTACCAAGCATTTGAGATTTAAATTAGTGATCATTAAATCAATTTACGGTATTTGATAATAAACAAAGTTATAAATCTTTATAAAAATAGTATAAGGTAAAATATTTTTAGTATATTGAGTACCTGTTTTTCGTCGTCCCTGGCATAACGGTGGGTTGTTGCTACACGGGGTTTAAGTTTAAACTGCAGTCTACAGTGCTGAAGCCCAAGTTGTATGCAAATAATGCATTGAGAATTCTAAAATTAATGCAATGCTGGTGTTGGGATTTTACACCATTTCCGAAGTATCAGTATTTGGAAAAGTAAACTTATTTATGCAAACATAATAATAAACTACATATTCGCATAATGTGTTAGTATAGGTTACGTTTTATAATATGTAACAGAATTGAGTCCATAATTTATTCTTTTGTATGGCACCTATACAAATTATGATTTATTACTGTCATTATTCAGATAAGAATGATTTGAGTCGTCTGGTATCAAAAGCAGAAATGTTCAATACATGATGTATAGAACAGTTCTGCTTTTGTTACCAGACGACTCAATTCTATGTTTTTGAAAATGATTCATTTATTTTGAACTAAATTAAATTTGAATTTGAATAACGGTAATTGCAGCTTATCTCAACAGAAGTTTTTCTTTGATATGCGTATTGCTCAGTCGCTTAACCTATGTATATTTTTAGAAGAAAGACATGATAAAAAACAGGGGTAAGGCAAAACTAGTTGTAAGCTCCGCTCGCGATCAACCGATAACTCGCGTTGCCTTTTAAGGATATTTTATCATATCTGTAAATTTATAAAATTATTATGTTGTCTATAAAAAAAAAAAACAAATTGCACATTTTATATTTTATTACAAGTCCGATGACTTAATAATTTCGATAGATTCAGTGGTAACTTTGTGGAAGTTCATTTTAATATAAAATAACTAAGATTATTCCACGTATTGTGCTACAAACTATGACACGTGTTTCGCCTCTTTCAGAGGCATCCTTATTAATACAGCTCATTAGTTGATCATTTCTTAATGTAAATGTCATTTGTATTACCATTATTGTTTGTTTTTCTATGATCCCCTCCTTGCCTCCTATTTTTATTTGATTATTATTATAATATATCAGAATAGTAAAATTAAAATCATTCGTACTTAAGCAAGCATTTGTGAAAGTAAGAAAGTCTGAGGATGCCTCTGAAAGAGGTGAAACACGTGTCACAGTTTGTAGCACAATCCGTGGAATAATCTAAGTTATTTTATATTCCGATGACTTAATTTATTTTAAGTAATATAATAATGTTATGTTAAGTACGATAAAGGATGATGGTAAAAAAAAACATAAAATGAAATATGTATAAGTAGCTCACCATACAATATCATTTTTTGAAAGTAGCAACACTATGGACTCTTGTGGTTTGAATATACATCATTAAATATATTTTTAAAAACAAGTCTGAGTCGTAAGATTTTTCCGACTCCCACTCCGACTCTTACAGCCCTCTTATTGAGTTTTGAGAACACTGATCTAAAGCATGATGTTCTATTATTAGCCTATATCGTAAAAAAAATCATTTACACAATCTATCGAATTCAAAACACTGGCTTTAATAATAAATATAATAAATTAATGTTATAATTTGTGTTGCGGCTGATTTCTTCTCATTTGATGTTGCAAGTTTTTATTCTTTTCTTTAATTTCATTTTTATAATGTTGTCGCAATATTTTCCCATTAACTCTGTTTTATTTACTCAGCGGCAGTGTAAACAAACGATATTTGTTCTGTTAATTTAACATTAACTTGCAGTAATTGCAACTGCGAAATTCAGGCGTCCGGTCTTGAGCACCGCTTGTGTGCAGGCAAGTATCCGTTGAACGAATAATATGATATGAATGTAATATTCAGTATATACAAACAGCTATAGTAGCTTCAAATTATTAGGGTGAATGTATTATTACTGTAACGTTTTTTTTAAATAATTCGTCAGCCCTTGTAGCCTGGTGATAAGACCTTATACCGGTATTGTGAATACCAATATAATAACTAGAACAAACAATATAATTAATAAAACAAACAATACGACTAAATAAGATCTCAATACCGAGCGAATTAATCAAAATTGGTTTTTCGATTTTTCATAAAAAATACCGTTATTAACCACTTGAATACCAAGCGGACACCGGTGTCCGGAACATATGCAAGCGAACACGGATGTCCACGACATTTAAAAAATCAAATACTGGTATTCTTATTGAATATAAGCAATATTTTGATGAATATGTGTAGTGATATCTATACTGAGTCAATATAGGTTTTTAAAATATCGAATTCGAGTGTATATAAGGCAAAATAATTTTTCTCAAAAACACGCAGTATCTCTTAGATATATTAATGATTTATTTGCGCGGTATTCAAGCGGTTAAAAAATAAAAATGGGTGATTTTCATAAATGACTTAAATTAAAAGACTTTAAATTGAGGATACGTTTTCATTGTTACAACTTTTAAAATATTTGTAAAAAGTTTTATTAAAATATCCTATGTTTTTGATACATTCAAAATTCGTTTTTGGCTAATTTTCAATACCGAAATCAGGGCTGTGGAGTCGGAGTCGGAGTCGTCTTTTTTTCACGCGACTGCACAGCCTTGACCGAAATAATAGTATTTCTGCTTATTAAAAACCGGTATTAAGGTGTTGAAAACACAACACTAATACCCGAATATCAGTATTGTAACCTCAAGTGATGCCATTATAACTAGCACATTAATTATAATATTTTTTAAGGTCGCATAGCAATCAAAAATTTACTATAAATTTAAAAAATAATTACATGTATTTTTTTTAATTGAATCATTATTGTGTTTTTTGACTCAGAAGAAAATGGTATGAAAAATGAACTGTAGTTTAAATAAAAAATGAAAGAAAATTACCACAACTTTTTAGATATATATTACAAATAAATATATGAAGATTACATTATATGCTATGAAATAACTTTGATGATTTTAATATGTGTGATAATTATTGTTTTTGTATTAATGAAAACGTAGAGCTTGCCAAAGTTCGCAACAAAGTATAGAATTGAGCAATAACACCTCCTGAGTGCCACATTCTCAATATGTATAGAGCATTTAATATCAAACACCTCGTAATATTGGACAATACGTGGAATAAATTGAAGACAAGTAGCGCCGCCTTAATTTAACGGTCGCTTCGCAAACTACGTAATTCACAAATATATGCAAATTCGGTTGTAAGTAGCCAGGCCGGTCGTATAATGAACGAACATCCCCCGCGTCGATATGAACGTGCTAAATTAGTTAGCCTCTAACCCTTTAGGGCTGAACATAAGGTAATAATCATAGACATTGCACGATCGACATAATTATAGAAGAAGTTGCGTCACACTTTTCGTAAAACTTTCATCATATGATGTCAAATTAATTTCTTTTTATCAAGAGGGTGAATTAATATGTTTTAACATTAAAGCGCTCTGCTTAAGCCTAGCTGGCTGTTTGCTACATTGAATATTGCGATATCAGTATTTTTTTCAGTCCTTATGAGACTATTGTAATTATTTCTTTGCCTCAGTGTAATTTAGTTATTTTGTAGCGAATATGTTGATGATAACATTTTATTTTAAATCCATTATCACAATTTACAGTACAATGTTTTTTTATTTGTATTTATCATATTCATGTATTTTATTAACGTCAGGAAAACTATTGTATTAAGAACATAATTATGAACCAGTGTAATAATCAAGGCTATGGAGAAAATTTTCAATCATATCTTTTTTATCCTTTATATATGTATTCCATCACATCATCTTAAGTCAACCAAGCATGCAATTTCGGGACTATTTTGGTTTGAAAACATATCGTTAAATATATTTTTTTAAATGTTTAGAGTCGCTCGTTTTTCATGACTCCGATTAAAACTCCGTCTCCGACTCCACAACCCTGGTAATAATTATTAAAAAAAAAACTTAGGTTGGGTGCCATTGAATAATTTTATTATGGCTAAAAAGGAGAATACCACAATAAGGCTGAGAACAGTAGCGGATTACTCCATAAACGAACTAGACGCTTTTGGGAGCTGTAATCTAAACGGCCTCAAAATATAATAACATATCAGTAATGTTTGGGAAACCCTGATAACTGATTTTGGAAACGATGTTACATTAATACTTTCAAATATAGATTATGTAATAAAAGTTTGCGCATTCCTTAAAAAATAAAATACAATTAACTCATACGACACCGATTTATTCTATAAAACCCATATAAAATTTCAGTTCAGTTTTAGTAATTTGAAAATCAATGCCTCCTAATTGTTTTATCCGTTACTGGTAAAGAATCAATAGTTAATTATATGTTTAACAACATCATCATAATCATAAGCGTGGCAACATGGGTTTTGGCTGTCTCCAACAAGCTTAATAACCCAAGCAAACTAATTTCATTATTTTATTTTTGGTCAAATTGAATCACTCAGTTTGCCAGCTCTTCAACGTAAATATGACTTGCACTACCCAGCTAGCTCAGTCTCTGTTATCGCTATTGAATGGACTGCACTGCGATCTTCTTAAATACCGTATAAATTAGCAGAATATCTTCTCTTATTACTGCCATCCCTCACTGGTACATAGCTCACATACGAAATAGAACTTTTCATTCTGAGATATTAATATACTTTTCATTTTTTAAATTGCATGTGAGATCTTTTACTATAAATTATCGGTTCATTCTAAAATCTTTGTTTCATTATCTTGTGCTTATCGTATAGCGTTTCTAATATGGTGTACATTGGTCTTATAACAGAGTTGCATACTGTGTAGTATCTTTCGTTAAATGCCATTTTGTCTTTATCTTTGTGAAACGATAGGTTAAAGCACTTTATATTATTCATAGAGAAAACATACTCAAACAAATCAATCGAATGATTATTTAAAACGTGATTGCTTGGCAGATGTATTTACAGCTATTTAGGAAGCTTCTAGACGACTATGCTATTTTGACTCATTCTATGTTATGTACGATTTTTCGGTAATTTATTATGTTATGGATATATTTTAACTAAAACACTATTATTATTTAAATGTTGTTTCAACTTTATTCCATAATAATAGTTAATACACTTCATAATAAATCACTTAAATCTTATTAAATCAAAAAAAATATCGATGTGAGTATTGAGGAGTTTCTACTAAGCCGTTAGACTGTTTGATTTGAACTGTCAATTTAAACTGAGATAGATTTAGAGAGAATAAATTGGATATTGGTTTAGTCCGTTGAAAGGTTTATTGTTACAAGTATGTCATAGAGAATTAATATGGAATAGAGGTAGATGTTGTGTATACATAACAAAAACATTTTAGCGTAATTGTTAAATAAATTCATCATGATCATTCTCTATATCAGAAAATATGAACAGTATATTATTATATTATAAAATATTTTTCTCAGAAATTCGTAGTATATTTTGATTCATATAATGATTATAACAATCAATATTCAAAATCAACAATATACTCCTCGGAAACGGCAAACTAAACAACTTAATTAAATGAATTGTTTTATATGGTATTTGAATAAACCGTGATTTTTTTATTAGTAATACATTTAATTTGTTACCTCTTTTGCTGCCCTCATTTTTCTAACGTTGGTAATATAAAAGCCTCTTGCGAACACGGCGTCTTATTAAGGCTTTTTTTGTTGTTGTTATATTTGTCTTTAAGTTTATTCAAGTGTCCGTTTTCGGGTGTCGCATAACGGGTTAAGCCGGGGGTAGGCGTACATAAGCATTGAGAGAGAGAGAGTAATAATAATGAGAATGGATTCTATTGTTTACCGAGCCGATGGCGGCAGAGGGTTGGGAGACTATCGCCAGGGGGTGTGAGGCCAGAAAACAGGGTGGCAAGGGGTTATGCCAAATGACGAGTGGGGAGGTGAGTTGACAATCGGTGCTGGATTTTTGAACGATTTCAAATCGTTCTGTTTCGAATTCAAAATGTTGGCATTTGAATCTTAAGTATTTTTTCAAACTAAAACTTTCTTAAGTCAATGAGTTGATATTGTTTAGCTTATAACGTTTGAACATTTAAGATTTGTAGCATTATTGGAAATAAAATTAATACCATATAATATAAAATGAAGCAATCACATATTTTAAAGTTATTATCGCTTCGTGATAAATATATTATGCACAACATCATTCCTTATAATAATAATCTCTATAAACATTTGAAAGCAGTCCATTATTAATCAATGTATTAGTTTTGTATTGAAATAACTTTTTTTCATATTGGGTCAGTAGTTGTTTGTGTTTGTAGTATCAAAATTGGACCGTTAGCTTTTGATATTTTTTGAATATTTAATTAAAACTCATAGAATTTTACCAAATAATTTTGAGCACTATACTTTTTTAAAAATCATTGTGTTTTTATTTTCTATAATTTTGGAACTTTAAATATTATTTTACTACCTCAAGCGAGTTATAACAGTTAACAAAATTTTACAACAAACTTGTTTTTTACTAAGAACTTTAATTTTTTATCACTGTCTTTATTTTACGAAATAAAACAGACGTTTATAAAACACTTCATTTATAAATAGTTTTGAAATATCCTAGAAGAGTTGATCAACCCCGATATTGACAAATATTAGTTTGTTTCATAAGTTTTTTTCATTTTTTTGTGCCCAGTTTAAAGGGTCAAAAGAACAAAAAAGCAATTTTAATCGAAAGTGTACTCTTCATTCTTTATACAACCATTATTCATCCATTGGACATAACGAGAGTAGTTTGTTAACCACAAGTTCTGTCCTAGACCTATCATTGTTTCCCTACTACTCTCTTCGAAAAAAAGGTTAAACTACTGAATAACAGATAGTTTTCGTTAGAAACCTTTTGTCGATACACCTCTATTAGGAGACCGTATGCTCCATAACACAAGTGGATATAAATTTAAAAAATCTCCATCTGTCAATTAATTGTTTGATACAGTTTGATAGCATATTAGAATTTTAGTATTTTGTAAACGTATCAATGTCTGTTTTCGTTAAATTTATTTTTCCATTTAAACAATGTAGGAATCTAATCTAATTGGGATATCGGTAAAAAAAAATAACCATTTTTCGTCAGCATTAAGGAATGATTTCCAAAAAACCTCATGAACCGTTTATTTGAAATAATATATGAACTGATATTAAAATACAAGCTTAAAAATTAGATTATGAAAGTGGAAATCTGATAATCATTACAAAAAATTTTGTGCAAATAAATACAGAAAAAGATCTTAGATTATCGACAAATGTACCGTATTTATTATATGAAGATTTCGAAAGCCGATATTTTGGTATTGAAAAACCAGCTTATATGGAAGTTTTCGATACCAGTAAGTTAACCATGTAAAAACTGCAATATATCGATAAATAAAAATATATGGTAAGTTCATAATCAATAATCGACGATCCTTTAATAATTAGTGGGTATATTAAAGTTAAAGTGAGCCAAGTGGTATTTTAGAAAAAAATAGTTTAGATCCGTTGTAATATTCTACACGTCTTAAAGTATTGTAAAAGTGAAGTAACCTAAGTTAATACACATTGCAATAGTACCATCTCCGTAAAATAAAAATATGAAATCCACAAAAACACGTAAAGACGTGGTTGTACTTAAAAGTCCAAGAAAAAGGTTTTACCATTTTACTAGTTGGTTTACTTCACTTCTCGAGGGCTCACGTGTAAACGTGTTCGTTCTATAATCGAAATAATGTAGAATTACAGATATAGTGCTTCAATACTTCAGGAGCTATCAGGACTATCAGAACAAATACATTTACTTCTTGTCATTGTGTCAGGTAGAATAGTCAGGTGACGTGCACTAAGAAAATCACAGGAAAGCTAAAAAAAATAACTACCTCTGAGCTGGTGATGTGTGGTCACTGTTTTCAGGGTTGAAGAAACTAAAAAAAAAGATGACAAGTTACATATACGTTTTTGCAAAATATATTCTTGTTTAATTATCTGTGGATTTGCTCACATACACTCACAAAATATTTGCAAAGAGAGAGTGTTGATTGAATATTGTTTTTAAATTTATGATTTTTTTTTAAAACAACACCCACACACTCTCTCTTTGGCTGCGAATGGTTTGCATCAAGTGTATTGAGCGTATACTAACAGGTGGCACTGATAATAAGTTGTTTTTTTCTTTAATTCCAAGCTTCATGTTAACTTATTTTTAATTTAATATAACGTATTTCTAACTTTTTTATATTACACTGTGTTACTAACATGTACTTCGCTACTTTATTAAAATATTTAGAACTTTAATAAAGACATTTCTTTTATTTGTTGTGGTATTAACATCTACTCCACGGTGCTAAAAATACATATAATATGTTGGTGGCCCTTAAAGAACCAAGTGAAAAATCATGTTATAACACTAACCACCGTCCTTACCTTATTTAAAAAAAAATGGTTCCTACAGGTCCAGCAACGTATCGGAAGTATTTTTAGCACCGTAAAGGAAGTGTTAAGCCTATCGGCTAAAGCAGTAAAGAAATTTATTTGTGTTAATTTCAAAATAACTACGCAATTTTACTGAGAAAAAAAAATGAGTTTATAGGCATAATAATTGAAGTTTGCTTATCTTATTTCTCTAAATTTTATAAATATTGTCATTTAATCGCTAGTCTTGTATACATGAACGAGCATTGATTGTCGCTCGGACGTAAATTGACAGTTCTTCGAAATTTAATATGAGCCAGATACGGTGGTATTTAATGCAATTACCATTATAATATCATGCAATTGTAAAGGAAAACAATACGGAAGCCATGCGTCCCTACCGCCGCGCGCCACTGCCTGGCGAATGTATGGAAGGACGCCGAACAGTACTGAATAGCCATAGAATTTATAATTAGACATAATGGAACTAATATACATATTCTAATTAAAGCCCACCCACCCGCGCAGGGGCGTAGGGGGGCGGGTGACTTGGCTGGGCCAACTAAAAGGGTTGAGAAACTTGTATAGAGGCCATAGTGGCTCTCGAATTATTCAAAAGCATCTTGATTGATTCGAGCTCTTTAATTTTTTTCCATTATTCTTGACGTCATAAAAAGGCGTAGAGTGGAAATATAAAAAGCTGCTTTGTTAATATGCTGGATTAGATTGGCAAGCAATTAAAAATAGTTCGTACATCAATGTTAAGTACGATCTTTGCTTTTTTTGTTTATGTGGGAAGTCGATTAATATTCCCGTTGATTGGTGGTATCATCATCGTATCTTTGGGCAGAAAATTAATGATAATGGATGTGCTTAAACCGTATATATAGACGGAGGCAGACTCAACAGGAGCCCACTCTTATTACCATTATTTTAATACAATAATACTTTTAATTAAAACACAATATTCTTTTATACTTTATTACAACTTTACTAAAGTCTTAGGTCAGGACCGGTTTCACTCATGGCAAACATTGTGAACTGCTCGCCATTCCTGTTTCTGACCTTTTTAAATAAAGTAGAAATAAAGTACAAATGAATATTGTGTTTTTATTAATATAATATATTAGTTTAATTAAGGGTGATCATTTTCTATTTCAAGAACTTCCCTTGACAATTTATATTTATAAACTGTTACATATTTAGAAATATATTTAGTTTATGTTACATCAAACAATAGGCAAACAATAGGCAAAGAAAGAGTTGATTTTGAAATTCAATATGATAAATAAGACGATAGGAATTATATAAGTTCCCATCACATAATTTTCTTTATAAATATCCTTACGCTTAATTTAAATATCTTCACTTTTAAGTTTTTGTTACTTTACAAACCCTGAGTTTTGAAATAGAATATTGAACTTTATAATATTAATTAAAATGGTCATTAATAATTTGTAAAGATCCATCATTTTTTGCTTAAATTGTATTCAATAACTTGGCCAGAGTTTTGAAATCTGCAGGCTTAAAAGCACATTCCATAAAAGTCAAATAAACGCAGCTTTTTAAATAAAGGTTAGTTATATAAAATAAGCAAACAGCTTCAACATACAATTTTTGTTGTCTCTTAAATGAATTACGCAACTAAAAACTGTATTTTTAAAAAATATTTAAGATTACAAGTGGATTCTAACGAAGTGTATACATTTTCTTAAATGTAGTCGAACTGGATAACAACCAACTTAAAAGGCTGTGTCCCAAAACGAAAATATTCAGATGTTTGTTATATTCAGCAATTTTATATTTAAATAAAAATGGACATTGTTTCATAGAAATGGTGTCATTTTCACGCTGTATATGCTCTTTAAACGGAGACTTTTCTACTTTTACGAATAAAGTATAATTTTAATAAAAGCTATATTTTGTAATTGATAGAAAGGATAACATACATATGTGTATAAATATATGCAGCAGTTAACTAACAAGCAATTCTCGTTAAATAACTTATACTGCGATAAGCTCCTATAGTATTCCATATTCTCCCTTTAACATTATGAGTGGACATACTTAAGAAAAAAAGATTACGTAATATTTTTTAACTGTTGTCTCAACCCCTCAAAGATACATCAAAAGTGTCTATAGCAAGTCTGACGTAGTAACTAGTCGACAGCATAATAAGGGATGATCGCTTCGCGTGCGCAGTAAATTCACCCTCAATCTCATTTCTTTGAATGCACTTCTAGGCTTTAATTAGCCCTCATTTCCTCTGCTGCACTTTTTTAGCATTCCGGATGCAGCAAACAACTGTTTAATTCGAGCTGCATTAAATATCCTCGCTTATAACTGCCATAGAGTAATTATGGATTGACAAGAAGCAATTACATTATTATTGAGTTTCATTGGCGAATTGAAATTGATAAACGCATGTATTTGAAATAAGACATAAATAAACAGATGGTTCTGCATGTCAATGAAAGGTTAAAGTTATCAATACTAAACAGTATGGTAAAATTTACATATTATGGACAAATATTTAAAGTATTTGTAAATTTATTTATGCATTCAAACTTAGGAATCTATCAAACAATAATCAATACACAAATTATTTTATTATGATTAACTCGAAAGCGTGGATTTTTTGAAGTTCATATTGGTTCATATATTATGTATGTGGTTAATCATTTTAACACTGATTTATAGTAAAGCCCGTAAAAATCTTTTAAATTTACTATATCATCTCGTGTCAAGATTGTAAACCAAATATTTTTGTATGTACATATGAATAAAAATATTATTTTTTAACAATGACCGCCAATTTCTAATGTGGAAAACATAAACCCTAATAGAGCTTATCTCAACAGAATGTATTCTTCGACCACTGCTTGTTATTCAGTAGCCTAACGTTCCGAAAAAGTTAGTATGGATAAAAATGTAAGACTATAACAGAGTCAGTTGATAACTGATTGCTATAACAACGCATTTTTTTATGGTCAAAAGGATAGAAGAAATTTTTTAGACACTAAATTTATGGAGCCAGCGCAAACTGCAACCGATGAAGGCTGCACTAACTACTCGGTTACAGGCTCATGTGCTTAATGTACACACGGAGGTGCCTTCATATGCGATTAGGTGGTTGCGTATGCTTTAAAAAGGGGTATCCAAGCCACTGAGACTTAATGTAAAAGTTAGGCTAAAACCTTAGGTAAACTTTTGGAGACCTCTGCTTTAAAACAAAACAAAACAAAAAATATGTGTAAACGGTGTGTGTAAACGAGTTTACCCAATATGCTTTAATTAAGATGATGACAAACTTTTAGCACGCTTTGTAAACACACATTTTCTTTGGTTTTAAAAGATACGTTCTACTTAAACGCAAGTGAAATCACCTGCGTATAAAGCCGGCTTATTCACCCATACCTCGACACTGTTTCACTTTTACGCGGTCAAGAAAAATACAGTTTTCAAATATTAATTAAATAAAACGCAAAAATCAATAACAGATTATTTAATAAGGGCAAACCCAAAAGATATGATTCTGATAATAATGATTTTGAACCAATTCTTATGAAACAATTAATAATATTAAGCTACACCAGTGACGAAGACAAATATCACTTTTTATCGTGTTTTCAGTTATATGCAAAGTGTGTACCACCTATTATTATTTTTAAAAATATTTACTGTTGTAAAGTGTAAATAAAAAATAAAAAAAATTGTACTATGTATATTGATATAAAAGAATGTACATGCATATATTTAATTGTTCACTTTACACGATTTTTTTGTAACTCTGCCTCTGTTAACACGATTTTTAATTTTTTTGAACGTATCTACATTTTTTGTATGTATGGATTTACATCTACCGCGCAAGTCGATATATAGGTGTATGCAGTGGTGTAGTGGGGTCAGATCGAGCCAGGTCTGCGACCTGGCACCTGAAAACGAAGAAGGCGCCTTGCCACCTTTTTGACTTGTAACTTAATTTTCAAGTACATACACATATTCAAAATCGTTTTTTTTTATTGATTTAATTGTTAAAACTTGTGGTTTTTTTTTACTTCGGACAGATATTTAAAAATAATAAAGAAATCAATGACCGATCTGGTACCTATTTATTTACCACTTTACTACTGGGTGTATGTGTTTTCTCTATCCGAATCTCGGTGCGACAGTGTATACAAAATGGTACCTACCGCAAATTGATTGCGTTTTATTTTTATAAATAAACGCACCTAATATAACATTACACACTCGCAGCAATTACCGTAAAACGAAAACAATAAACACACGCGGTACGTCGAATGTGCTCGCAGGCCGCGCGCGCGATCGCACGAGTGTCGCCGTAATTAGCGCTAGGATATTGGGTCATTATCGTTTAATTTCCTTTCTGCGTCCCTAATCATGCGACTCTTGAGCGATGATCAATTGAAGTCATTAGGGCTAATTCTTTCCTAGTGCTGTGCATTTCCCCTTCATGCGAGGCTTTTTAACTCGCCCGTTCTGTAAACACGGTGACTCACGCCCGCGCTTATAATTAGTTGAATTATATATTAGACGTAGGCCATTTTTACAGCAAATAATTCAATAACGTAATTTTTAATTAAAAACATAATTACTGAGTTTCCGACGTTGCCGTTTTTATTGTGTGATACACGTATTATTTATTACACACACTAAAATAATAAAACAATCGTTTTTTTCGAAAATCAAAAATTTATCGATGTAACGTAATCATCTTGCTTGTAACATAAACTGTTTTGTTTTCATTTGATTACACGATATATTTAAGACAGTTTAAAAATAAAATAATTGATAATATTATATAGATACTTTATATCTGATTTATTTACATAAAGCGATTTAAATTTTAAATAACAGAACGAGATTTTTTTTATTTATAATACAGTAATAAAGAAAATTTTGCTTCTTGATTTATTTGTACTAAAATGTTTTCCATGCCCAAACTTAATCGTAGAACAATATAGAAAAAAAAACTATACATTTTCGTTGAAATAAAAAAAAACTTATTATTCACTTTTAAGGTGTTCTCTGTCAATATTTAAATATAAAAGAAAGGCATTATATAAAAAAATAGTTATTTGTACTAATTCTACTTTTATTTAATAAATTCAATAAAAGATTAGTGATTAGTCCAAATGAGTATTTTATTTTTAAAATAGTTTAATTAACAGTTTTTATTGTATACTTTTTAAATGTACACTGTCAGTTATATTTTGAAAGAAATTATAATAAAAATAAAAAAACTAATTCCACATTCTTTTAGTAAAAATTAAGATTGTCAAAGCATTATCAAATGATGAAAAATTATATACTAATTTAAATAATTATACTAAATTTAAATTAAAAGTACTTATTTCTTTTTTATCAATTATTATTATTATTTGTCATTAAAAATTTAAATGATGTTTTTTTATTATTTCTTGTTGTATTTCTTTTACCATTTTTGTTATATCCTATATTTGGTCTTACTCCTGTTGTATTAATTCATTTTTGTCATCAGTTGGTCCTGATATTCATATATATATATGTTAAATTTTATGCTACTGTTACGATAATGTTAAATAGTCATTAATTGAGCACATTAGTGGAAAACATCGATTGACTAAACATTTGTACGAAACAATTCGGTCGGGGATTAATGAATACCCGTGTACACTGCAATGCAACCTAATAAGACAAACACTTAAGAACCTTAAATAGTTTGCGATAGAAGCGAATAATTATGCATTGATACAAAAAAAAAACATGAGTAATGGAATTACTTAAATATCGTGTTACGATTCTTTGTAATGGTCAAATAATGAGCTAGTATTTTTCACTTAACGTTGAGTAATAACACATACGTAATTTATTTGTTAGCCTACTCCTAAAATTTACACAATTATCTGCTGATGGATGAAGGTCTCAGCAAGACAAGGTCAAGAGTTACTTATCATAGATAAGCAATTGGCTACTTTATATTGTTTGCATGCGTCTATCGTTTGTGTAGAAGTTTCGATTCCGTTTTGATGCTTGAATTTAGTCCAATACTACATTAGAAGACCTAAAGCGACATTTAATTTATTTTTTTAGAAGTGCGTGATCTTATTTTTAATTGCCGGTTGCGTGTTTGGTATTGGTCACTCTATTTGTTGTTTTTTGTGGAATTTAAAATTGTGAGCGCTTATATTATAGAAAATGTATTTAACTTTGTATATGTAAATAGACGATTTGGAAAAATAATTTTAAGTATATATTCGATTTTTTTTTGTAAAATTCTATGAAAAACAGACGAAGAGAAAAGAAATCACAAACAACATTTTTATGGATTGGACAATTTACCACTAGCAGTTTACCGCTGCAATCAATTGATTAAATAAAAAAGTACTAGGATATGATGCCGTCTGAAAGGAATGTGATGTGTTTTGTCAAAGCATAAAAAGTTATTTTGAGCGTAGCTTGAGATTTTTGTCAGTTTATTAACATTGGAGGAAAGAACGGAAATTATTTGAGGGCTATAAATTGTTTATACGATCAATTGATACGTTGATAAAAAAACTAGCAATTCATTTCTGGCGGTAAATTGTTGACGGTGAATTGTGGGCGGTAAATTTTCTAGATTAATTACAAACACCCCCATACACAAAACCTTAAATATTAGATAGGACAACTAAAAAAAGCTACAAGTTTCCATCAACTGAATAATTAGTGTATATTATAATGTGACAACATATAACTGTTGGTTGAATACATCTTTTTGGCATTACATGTAATTAATAATTGGTAATTCGTCAACTATTTTAAATGTTTAATTTAAGAAAAAAAAGAAAATAATCTTGTCGGAGCTTGAATCTATAATCACCCGATTCTTAGTGTAAAATGTAAATGAATCTCTTACCGTTTGACTCTAGTTGCTGTATTACAGTCAATTATATATGTAGAAGCAAGAAGAAAATTTAAAAAAAATATATGTCAGCCCTCTATTGCAGGGAATCGTCCTATATCATTGGTTCCTCAGAATTCTTTTCTCTAACATCCTTTTGATTAAATTAGATAAATAACACAACACTGGAATGAGCTATAAAAATTATCCATTTCATTCAATTAATCATACTTTGTAGATTGGACAGATAACAAAAGACAGCGGAATCGTTCAATTAATTATATATTTATTATTATTGCTGGGCAATTACAATCATACTTCTCTGGAATGTCTTTAATTTAATTTTACATTAAATTTGAACGTTATTGATTTTGTCAAAATGGGTGTACATATTTCGAGGCCCTTGATACTTAATTGCTTAAAATAAAGTGAATATTTTTTTTTATAATGATACACCCAGATTACAGATTGACTTTTCGATAGTAGAGTGTCATTGCAATTTTCGATATAAAATAGTGTTCCACGGGCACACTTCTGTTGGACTAAATTTTATAAAATCATTTGAGAAAAAATGTCTAAAGTTTTTGTCGTGGAACGGAGTGAAAACAAAAACACATAAGGGCTATCACTTAATTATGACGATTGATAAATAATAGACAAAAATATGTCAGAAATAAGATGTCAAAGGATTTAATTAAATATGTATAGCAACTAACAAAATTAATCAGTTGTTAATGTGCCTTTTCGTGAACAGATTCGGATCTTAAAACTGTTTTTTGGCATTAATATTTTGTTTTTCTTCCTTAGTTATAATTATTATCAGTGTCATATCAGAGAGCCTTTGTATCAAGGCGGTAAGAACTCCGCTTAGCTATTAGAAGGTTTACCTACCCGACAAAGCGTCTAAAAATTTTCAGTCGGCATTTGAGTTTTTTGGTACGGATTTTTGTGATATTTTCTTTCAATTTCTATTGATTTTAAGTGATTAGGTTTATCCCTCTCCACTAACATAGTTTTTTTATTATAAAACTTAAACAAACTCATTTAAAACATAATATAGATATTTACTTTTTATTTCACCATCAAATGGGCCAATTAGAGGTAAAGTTACCCAAGTGGTATTTTAGAAAAAAAAAGTTAGATTCGTTGTAATATTATAAACGTCTTAAAGTATCGTAAAAGTGAACTAACCTCCGTTAGTAAAAATATGCATTACACCAACCACCAAATAAAGATTTGATTGTACTTATAAGTCAAAAAAAAAAGTTCAACTAAATGGCTCACTTCACATTTCGAGGGCCTAAATATAGAAAGGAATTCAGTTAAAATTCTTCGATTAGAAGTTATTCTATCGTTTTTTTAACATGGTTAAAATGTTAAATTTCGACAGATTGGTCATAATATGCTCTGTTGATCTTTACTGTTCTGGCAGAAGTTGGTAAGTAACATACTGATAGTTCTGAAGTAATCAGCAAAAAAAAAATCAGCTTTTAGTTTTTGTTCCACATATAATTATAATATCAAAATATAGACGCATTAATGTCGGTCTGACACAAATAAAAGTTTAAAATTAATAGACAAGGACAATTGCCTGCCTTCAAATCAGCATTAATAATAAATGATTTCTTGGAAAACTTTCACCGAATGAGGTATTACAGCCAAAGAATTTATATCAAACATATTTTTGTATACATAAATTATCTTATTAGTTACATACTTCTGCCAGAAAGGTTTCGAAATATAGTTCTCGATCTAGGCAAAAAAAAGAGTGTTTTCAATTATTTAATTATATTTTTCAGTGTAAGTTTAAGTCTTCGCAAGAGATTTTACTCAATGGTACTTATTAATGTGTATATCTTAGATGCATTAAAATATTTATGACGCTTTATAATATGTAATAATAAGTCAGCTATTATTTTATGCAATTAAAAGTTTCATTCGGTGAAATAACATTACGGACAGAAGTATTAATTATTTTATACCTGATATTATGTTCTTCTGATAGAGAATAATAAAAGATATCTTGAATTCCTAGGAATATGACCGTTTTTTTACTGCTCTTAATAATGAATTAATTATGGCTTGCGTAAGCTGAAGGTTAAATAACAATTAAGCGGCCAGCTTTGGTATTACATTTCACGATTCCTGACTGTAAGTTTCCAGATAGCGTTAAGTTAACTTAGCGAAAACTTTTTACCGTACGACTTTAATCGCCAGTGGTCAAAAATCACAAGGTGTTAACGTTCCGCCGCGAAAAGCGTCCGCTTTCCATTCGCCAGAGGCGTAGATGCGCGCAGATACCGCGGGGGGTAGGCTTAACCACCCCGACCTGCTCCCTCGCCGCGATCGCGACCCCTTTTTCGATTTTTAATTATATTTTTTCAACCACCCCCATCCGCCACGCATGCAGACCAATCTATTTAACCCCCTCGCCGCCCCCCGGCCCGCTCGCGGAAAAAAACCGGGCGTTTTAAAATTAATGAGTAAAACCTACCTAGTATATCTACTCTGCTCTACAACTGGCGTGTTTCACCCCTTTTTCCATATTCGTTTTTTTTTATTTTGGCGGACGCTCTCCGCGCCCCCCTACCACGCACTGTGGGGGCGGAGGGGGTTGATTTTAAGCGTACGCTTGAGTGTGTACCCCTTTGAATGTGTGTGTAGTTATTTTGTGTGTATGAGGGGTTGGGAGACCGCTTGATTTTTCAAACTGATGACGCGCTTTCATTTCGTAGCCGGTGAGGTTTACTTATGGACGCAAATGTACGAATGTGTTTTCTCTTGCATTGTGCGAACAAAAGAGTGCAGTGCGACCAAATACCAAACAATAATACATTTTTACGATACATAATTCAATTTAAACTTCGCTGAAAAAATGTTTCATTACAAAACTCTCATAACAATCGAATTAAAACGACTAAAATGAGCAACTTTATTAAAAATACTATTTTCTCACAACTTTTCCGTTTTTAAAAGAAAAGATTAATATAAAACAATAAATCGGTGTTCAAAAAAAGGTTTTGTTAAAGTTTTCTCTCAGACGTGTTGAGAATAGTCGACGTTATGACATTATCTTGTGTGAGTATAATTAATAACAGTTTTTTTTTATCAGATAAAAACAATTAATGAGTGTTCGTGTTTTTGAGTTTACTAATGGATCAAGAATTAGTAATTACAGAAATGTGTTTCAACTTTTTGAGCGTAATTTAATAGTAGTTTCTTTACGAGTTAACAAGTACCTAACGACTTTTAAGTTTAGTTAAAATATTTCTTTTTTGCTATTTATTATTTGTTTTATAATTATAAAACTGTCATTATCATAAAATATGTTTTTTTTGTATTAAAAACGTTGATTTCAATTCATAAATAATTGCTAAAAAAAAATAAGTATTGGTATATTGTTTGTAAATGTGAAGTTACTAAATTTCATGAAATTTTATTCTCAGAAATCAAATAATCAATACGCTGAAGAAAAAATATTAAATCATAAAAAATATTTCTTTCATTGAAATTAGCCTCCTCTTTGTAACATAGATTTTGCCATTATTTTTACTTAAAAATATTCGCTATGATAATAAAGTTTTAAAAGAAAAATATATTTTTTTCCTTTTTATTTTTAAATTTGGAGAGTGAAATAAAATTTTAATTGTAGTTAATTTAAGTTGTTTTTAATTTATCTAAGTATCAATAAATGTGTCATATTTCTTTTACCGATTGCTTAATATACCTTGCCAATAGTCATACTTATTTTTTTATCAATAGTACAGATTTAATCTGTTGATAATGTTCGCTTATTGATATCTATGACAATTGTGAGATCATTATACACAATTGTGAATATTTTTTATAAATTAATCTACTTAAAATTATATAATATTAAGCAACTTTGATTAAACGACATTGTTATATTTTCAATTTATTATAATTTAATAAGGGCTTGTTTTCTATCAAGAAAGAATAATGTTTGTAAAAAAATCTTTGTCAATCGATAGATAACTTTGTATATAGTTTCGACATAATATCAGAGTTAATTTTATATAGTAATTACGAAATCCGTAGTAGAAAATTGCCATGTAAAATTAACCATTTATACTGATTATATTTGAACTAATATATATTATTTATTTCTTGTGTTACAGCAGGAGTCGGAGCGGTCCAGTGGCGGAGGAACCCCTACCCCTCAGAGAGCCTCACCCACCCCTCCGCGCACCAATGATCAAACCTCCCCCAGTGAGTTGGTACAATATTAACGTTTTCGTAAATAAATAAAATGGTCTGATACATATACATCTTGAAATTATAAATTCTGGTTATAAATAAGGATATAAATATAATAAGCTTTCGTTCATTTAAGAAGGATAATAACAACACTAATCATATACTATCATTGTGGCAACTTATGACTACATATTTTTGTATTACATAATATTTTGGGGAGGCACTGTGTTGTGATTGGCGTTGATTATCTGACGTTTCGAAACTATTGCCGGCATCTTTCTCAATAGTTGTTATGTTTATATAATTTGATCATATAATTTAAATAATGCTTGAGAATGTGACTTACAACTGCTAAGAATCATCATGTGAACACCACGAATAAAAACACGTCTCCTTTCGAATGATATAATTTTTTCAAACTATATAGCGAAAATAAGCTTAGTGAAAGTTATTTTTGTTGGCTTTTATATATCTCATAAATAATTTATAATAACTACTGCCGAAAATATTCAGAGGAAAAGATGTATATTATACATAATATAATATATGATTTATTGTTTGGTTTACTTTAAATATTGATAAATCAGATATCGAGCTAATTATTACTATTTTATGTAACCAATTTTAAATATCTAATAAGAGAAAGAAATAAATACAAATATTTTTTGACGACAATATTTCAATCTAGATTAGAGAATTCACCATTCAAATTGACTTCGTAATCCTTTTTCGTGTCCTGAAATTTAAATTTTCGATTGTTCTATATTGTTTCTTTGATATTATATCATAAGTGTGTATACTACGTGTAAGCAAGACACAATCACGACACTTTTACTCATCCATAATAAAATTATCCTTAAAATAATACACATATTTGTTTTTTGTTAGTGATATACTAGGGAATCTATCCTTCCAAATATTTTTTTTCCATGTCCGCTCCCAATATGGAGCATATGGACTCCTAATGGAGTTTATCTCAAGAGAAATGTTTCTACGAGAACTGCTTGTTACTCAGTTGCTCAACCTCTCTTTTTCCAAAGAGAGTAGGAATAGAAGGAAAGGGCAAGGACAGGACTAGTGGTTAGCTAATCGCTCTCCATACGCCCCGTTCATAGGATAGGATGGGTGGGAGGGGAGAATTCAAGACATCACATACATCCATGCCTTTGAACAGAAATTCATAAATCAATTGAAAAATCAATTTATAAAACTGCCCGTACCGGGATTCGAACCCGTGCCCTCCGTAGCGGTAGCCAACGATGTTGACCACTCGACCACACAGGCGGCATCCAAAAATTACATAATTATTAATTCAAAAAATCATTTTTTCAAATAGCCTATTCTTTGTTTGTCAAAATTTTTCGACTTATTGAAATTAGCGTATTTTATTAAGCGGTAAAAATGTAATTTTTGGCCAGTAGAAACATAGAAAAGTCAGTAGATCTTTTAAATTTGATCAATAACTATGATTATAAAATAAATATAAGCTTATGATAAGGTTATCAATATAATACTTACCTTTAGTTTAAAATATAGATCAATATTATAAGTACTGGCCATTTTATATCAATACTAAATATGTAATATTGAATACTGTCCAAAAGTTGATTTAAATACTGACCAGGTTAATATGATTTATAATTGTTGCCGTTTTTTGCAGTGCCAGGAATGTTCCGAGGCCTCCAAGGACTAGCTGGTCTTCCTCAAATATCTCAGCAGATGTCGCAGTTGGCTGCGAATCTTCAAGGTCTGGCGAACCTTCCAAATGCTCCCGCTCCGGCTCCAACAATCACGTCACCGCTTAATCTTAGCGTGGGAGGTGGAGGTAAGGCCAAACAATGTCGGCATCAATATTATATTCTTAATTTTTAATTTACTAACCTTTCAACAAAATAATATTTATTTTGCTTTCAAGTAATTGTTATTCACCAAATATATTTAAAATATCAATTCAATATAAATGAGCTGAAGGTCAATTATTTATTTTAATGTAATAATAAAACCAAACAATCGATATCCTATATATAATTGATTCTTGAACTAAGTGAATATTTTGGCCCATTATAAGTGAAATGAGCCAAGTGGTATTTAAAAAAAAAAAGTTTGAAGCGTTATAATATTCTACACGTCTCGTATCGTAAAAATGACGTAACGTCAGTTAATACACATTTTTTTAAACCATGTCTCCCAATGTGGAGCATATGGACTCCTAATGGAGTTTATCTCAACAGAAGTTTTTCTACGAGAACTGCTTGTTACTTAGTTGCTCAACCTCTCTTTTCCAAAAAGAGTAGGAATAGAAGGATTGGGCTAGGACAGGACCAGTAATAAGCTAATCGCTCTCGCTACGCCTCGTTCATAGGGGAGAGGGAATTTAAGACATCACATTCATCCATGCCTTCGAACAGAAATTCATAAATCAATTGAAAAATCAATTTATAAAACTATCCGTACAGGGATTCGAACCCGTGACCTCCGTAACCGAAGCCAACGTCGTTGACCACCCGACCACGTAGACGACATACACATTACAATTGTGTTATCTCCGTAAAATAAAAATATGCAGTCCACCAAAACATCAAGTAAAGACGTGATGGTACTTAAAAATCGAAGAAAAAAGTTTTACTATTTTACTAGTTGGCTCACTTTACGTCTTGAAGGCTCATTTCTAGTATTTACTACTTTTATTAGTGTATCCGAGATCTAATTCTAGCACAATGGGATCCGATTATACATTTTCATTCTAACTCAGCAGGCCTAGCGTCAGCAAATGGAGGACCAGGCATCGGAGCAGCTGGAGGTGGTGGACTCTTACAGCCAGCGTTACCTTCGCCCATGCCACAACTTATTCTAGCATCTGGTCAGCTAGTGCAGGGCATACAAGGAGCACAACTATTAATACCCACATCACAAGGTAAGACAATCCATAAAAAAAATCTTTATTACTTATTTAAATAATGTATAAAATTATTATTTAATTAAGCTTAAAGTCTTCTTACACAATGTTTCCGAGCAAAACGACAAAAGCTACCTATTATATCATTACATCAAATGAATGAAAAAACACACTGCACTTTGTTACAATTTCTTTGAAAATTTAATTTATTTGTGTGAGCGTTTGTAACTTACAGCGCAACACTGCGCTTTTTAACAATGGGCAGATAGAGAGCGGTTTTCATTTGTTGAGGGAATGTTAACAGGTGACAATTAAGACATCTGATCCCAAACCCTTTTTGTGATCCCGGGATTGAACATTTTCCACAAAACCGTGTAGAAATTTGGTATTCGGCTTTGACAAATTTTTGCTAGGCGATTTTGAAATCCTGAGAATTTGCGGATTTCCTAAAAAGAAAAAAAAATAGAACCTTTTCATTTTTTTTAGTTCTCGCGCGAATTTATTAAATTTCATCTGGTTGCCTATTTTCAACAACTTTTCAAGAATTTCGCAGTTATTGTCTAAAATCCTGAAATCTTAGGATTAGTACTATCACAATCCCGGGATTGGAGTCCCTACTAACATTGTCGCTTGGTGTATAATATTGTTAGCATTTTAATATATGAAATAAAAGGCATTCACAGTTTTAATGTAGCCAACAAAAATTGAATTGTTTATACCTCATTTAGTTGGTGAAATTCAAACGACATACACTCAATAACTACAGTCAAACATGGTTATTACGAAGAAAATGGGACCGACTGAAATTGATCGTTATAAGCATTACTCGCTATATCAGAGAATAGGTATTTTTAAATGATTACAAACATACCCATCACATGAAAACATGAAGCGGTCACATAACACAAAAAGTCGCAATTCAAACAAAAATACACAATTAGAATTTATTTACACACTCGCTACACAAATATTACATTTTTCTGTCAGTCCATTATTCTTTTAAATTTAAAATATAAACGATATTTTTGCTCGGTATGCCCGAGAAGTAGCTCGTTATAAAAGTGAATAAATGTATGGAAAAAATCATAAACCAAAATTTCAACGAAAGTTTCCTCACTACATCCGAGATCTCGCTATTTCCGTGATCGTAATAACCAAGCTAGACTGTAATTGGTTTTATTGTTTTAAAGAGTTTTGATTTTATAGATAAACAAACACAATGATTTGCCGATTTGTTAAAACAATAAGTTCGTGATGGTTTTCATAATATTTAATATCTTATTCAGTCATGTTTTCTTTGTTCCAGGAATAGCAACACAAACAATTTTAACAATCCCTGTGAACCACGTAAACTCAAGCGACCAAATGGTAAATCTGGCCTTAAACAATGGCCAGGTGGTAACGACGTCACTAGCGAATTTACAAGCCATGGCACAGCCTCATCAACTCCTAGGAAACCAAGTCGGATCAAATTCCTCAATGAGAAATAATCTGATGGGACAAAACGCAGCGAACGCAGCATTGACCAACGCGTTGCTCAACCCGGCAGCGATCCCTGGGCTCCTGGCGAACGGATCAGTAGGAGCTCAACAAATTTTACAAGCAATGCAACAGCAACAGCAATTGCCTCAAAACCACAACCTGCATTCTGGATCCATGGGTCAGATCGGATCGCAACACCATCTTTTAGGATCACAGGGCAGTCAGCATTCTCCTTCATCAAACAATTGGTCCGACCAATCAAGTCAGCACCATCAACAAAACCAACGGCATTATAAAGAATCATCCAGTTATCACCATCAGAGTAGTCACGGGGAACATTCGTTTCTGGGAGACCTCGGAAGAGAGAAGACGAGCTCGAGAGAAAGAGATCGCGACAGAGAGCACAGGGATGGATTAGGCAGTTTAAATAATGGAATGAATGGATCATGTGGGAACCAATCGGTGTCTGCAGCAGCGGCTGCGCTTAACAGTATTAGCAGGCAAGTTTTTTCATAGATACATCTTTTTTTCAATGTTCAATAACTAACTCACAGTCTTAAAGTTAAACAACAGTATCTAGAAAAGTATAACTTTACAGAAGAGCTAAAAAACGTTTTTTACTATTTTGTTGCTTTAGAAAGCAGACGTTTATTTGAAACCAATTGCTCATATTTTAAAATAATTAACAATAGCAACTTTATGTAATTATTTTTGTTTTTGCTTTTAAGCGGTTGTTTTTTTTTCATTGACCATTTGTTCTTACCTTAAGTCCGTTTTGAATGTAATGTTTAAAACAATACCAAGCTCATAAGACTTACTATGTGACCAGAACCAAGGCAATGCTTCATATTTTGTTTTGTTTTGCAAAATTCTCTTATTTACAACACCTTTTCTCAACAGTCGGGTCGATAGCGCAGTGGTCAATGTCAATGTGGAAAATCTCACAAGTTTGAATTACATTACGAATAAAAGCGAGAGCGATAAGCTAACCACTAAACCTGTCTTAACCCTATCCTTCCATCCTTACTCTCTTCGGAAAAGATATTAATTGAGCAACTGAGTAACAAGCAAAACTTTGAGTTTCGGTTACTTTGTTTTTTTTTTTAAAGCACTGCGTAAAAGAATTATGTTACGAGATTAAAATTTGACGGGCAATCATTGTATTTATTTATTTAATTAACATTTAAAAGGTTGACAAATTATAAATTTTAAACTTTTACAATGAAGAAAAAGAAATGGTAGAATTTAATATTAAAATCAGTAGAAAAAAAATAGCAAGGAAGTCAACTGAGTAAGCTCCGACAAACTCTACTCTAATCATAAATATGCTTAAGATTGGATGCCGCTGGTTTATAAAACAGAGCAATTCATAACTGTTTATATGATTGACGCTGATTTTTTTATAATATAGCTTCATTAAATATAACTTTTTCGTATTTATCATATTCAATAGAATACACAGCTATTATAAGAAAAAATATCTAGCTCGTAATCCATTTATTATAATGGATTTTAATGTAATGAGTACCATAACTATCCTAATTAAACTTTCAAGTTGGGAAATATTACCATAAAAATACACAGTCTTTTTTTATTCATATAATTATATAATTACGTTTTTATACTCCAATAAAAGTTGTGCCGGCGCCGATTCTATGAAAATGTACCATCATTATAGTACGTATTATAGCTAACTATAAAATACACATCAAATTAATATCATTAACGTTTTTTTTCGAAACGATTGAGTATTCTTTGAATTGAATTATGATAATTGTTTTAATTATGCATAAGTTTTACAACTCGTAATGACACAGACTATCCGACTTTATAGATGTCTTTATTGAACGCAATTATATTGTACGTAGCTTCATTCTTTACGTCATTTCTCCTTCTCGTCATGACATTCAAATCGTATGTATTAAAAACAAGCATCACCAACTAGTCAATTATATTATTCATTTTAATTACGACATTTTTCGTGCGTTAGAAATAGGGCTTCCAATCCGGTTTAAACTGAAACCGGTTAACCGGTTTTTTGCCTGTTATAAAAAAAAACGAAAACTGGTTTATTTTGCACGGTTAACCGGGGTTTATTGAAATCCTCTTTCCGCCTTTACTACAATGGGGTTTAATACAACTATTCACTTGTCAGTTCCGTGGAACAGTGGTCAACGTCGTTGACTTTCGTGACAGATCTGACAAATTTAAGTTCCAGTATAAACAGCATTTTTTCTTTGGAAGGCATGCGTATTTATAACCTAAATATTCCCTCTTTCCATTCCATTTGTTACTTTTAGTTCTTTCCAGGGCTTTTTTACCCTGTAACGCGGCGGAACGGCGTTCCGGCACCTTTTTTTTTCCTCGAAATTTTAATAAATGTTTGTAAAATTTTATTTTTTCTATTTCAAAACTTTCGTTTCTTTTCTTGGAAGCCATTGACTGTTAATCCCTTTTGAATATATAGGGCATCATAGAACCCATAAATTAATGTCATGCAAGAGATTGCAAATGCAAATTGGAATGTAATTTTGGATAGCGTTTTTAATAAATTACATATTTTTTTAATGTTTACATAATGTATGTAATGTGCTTTGTTTAATTTTCATTTGAAATTTCTAAAATAAATATGTATATTTTGTTTTATTTTCTATGCATTATATGAAAAGCCGCCTTTAATTCTATCAAAATGATATTCGAATATATAAAAAATAATATACCTTCTTAGAAAATGCGTTCCGGCACCTTTTTTTTCAAAAAAAAGCACTGGTTCTTTCCTAGCTATACTTTTATATCCCTACTCTAATCGAAAAAAAAGAGCTTGAGTAACTGAGTATCAATCAGTTCTCGAAATTTTTTTTGTTTGGATAAACTTCATTAAAAGTCCATATGCTTTACAATTGGAGCGGACTTGATAGAAAATGAAAATCATAAAATTAATTAACTTACTCTTTTATGCACCTTAATAGTGCATATTTAAGAAATTAAAGTACCCTATATTTATTTTTTTGGAATATTGGTTTTGTGTGGTATTGGTAATATTGGTTATTTGAAAATAATTCCGGTTTACGCCGGTTAAACGGCTTATTTATTTGAAGAAAAACCAAAAACAGGTTATATTCTTTGGCCGTTTAATTGGATGCCCTAATTAGAAGGTGACAGGTTGTAACTTCTAATTAAAATATTGTGTAATAGCACAAAAAGTACCCGAAAGCGTGTGCGAAAACTTCTTTAAATCACTTTGCTTAACTTCATCTAGTAGATTTTGTAAATATACACGGATTACTTCTACTAACAACCAGTTTAATAATAACGTTATGTATTTTTAATTAACGTACGTAAAAAAAATATCCACAAAATTACCGTCTGATTCATCTAGTATTAATTACTTACGACGTGAAAAAACAATGAACTTAATATTTTAACACAATGTGGATTTTGCAATGTTTGAAGCGATATTCCAACCTTGATATAATATCTACATACGGCGATATGAAGTTCTATTGCCCTATTAAAGTCCATCGTTTCTTCATACTTTCAAATACACATAATAACATTTTTATTATAGGTGTTTCGAATAAAAACCTAATACAATGGAATGTAAATATCACAATAACTTTAATCACGCAACGATAATATAAACGAAAGAAAATCTTGTTTTTTAAAAAAATTAAGGACTTTTAAACTGTTTATTATTTAATCAGTATTGTCGAGTGAATTTTTTTTTTATTATTATTTGATGCTAGATATTTATATTATATGATTGTTTTAAAGAACAAAGATCAATATGACACAACTCACTTAGCTATAGTTAGTGGGTTACCAGTGTTACGACTAGAGCTTGCATTACCGGTAAATCAACCAAAATGGACATTCGGTAAATTGTAAAATTAACGGGTAACATGCTGGATCGGATCGATGATTTCTGCGTCTACGTGGTACACACGTAGACGTAAACTGAATGAGTGAATAGTACCAATATTTTTGTGAGCTTTGAGAATATTTACGCTCATTGATTTTTCATTCGATTTATTAATTTGTTTTTTTTTATCTAGCCAACCTCATCAACGAGACAAAAAAGCAACTAATTAAAAACAATTTTTTCAAATTTTTCCAGCCATATCCTCTGAATGATTAACCTTCAATCATAGTTAAAAATATACACTTTTTTAAACCATGCCCGCTTCCAATATGGTTTTATGTAGTTTATTTTAGTAGAAATGTCTCTACGAAAACTACTGGTTACCCAATTACTCAATTTCTTTCTAAAAGAGTAGGGATATAAGAATAGGGTTATGTCAGGACTAATAAATGGTTTTTCGTTCTCGCTACCCTCTCTACCTTTAACATTTTGTAAGCGGGCGTTTTTTAGTGATTAGCGCAAAAATATATTTCATTCTTAAAATCAACACAACTTCTAAACCAAACAATATTTTCGCCAGAAATTTTCAAAGAAATCATATGTGACATTTAATCATTAAAAATAAAATAAAAACATTTTGAATACATCATAATTTCACTACTTTTCTAAGCTGAATATAAAAACCTCTTAATTTAGTAGATAGCACTCCACTTGTTATCAATATGAAATATTCAAAATATTCTGTATAAAAAATAACATTAATCCATACCATACAACTATAATATAAAATCCTCATTCCTACAAATTTACAATCACTGGAAGTGTGAAATCTGATACCCTAAATATTCGAGAAACGTGTGCGCCTTTTTAAAAAAAATACTATGTGTGAACGAATATTCAGGGCATAATAAATTATGAGGTTTATTGCTTATTTTCAAAAAGGGTCACTTGCCGTGACAGTTATTTTGAAGAAACCATTAAATTATGAGTCATTGTACCAAAAAAACCGACAATACGCAATAAACGTATTTTTACGTGTCCCACCTATAATGTGTTAAGATAGAAATCCAAAAATCTATTGAGATGAAACTATCCATACTGGGATTCAAGACCATCATCTCAGTAACCGAAGCCTACGGGTTTTGACCACTCGACCTAAGTCTTGGCGTCGAATATAAAATTAACCATACTCAATTGTTAGCTTGTTATGTTACACATTGGGGCGATGAAAATAAATAATATTTTTAAAAAATAACAGATACTCATAAAATTATTTCGTTTATAACATTATAAATATGTTTGTAGATTGGCTGCAAGCAATGGAGAACTTACGATAACGGCGGCGCGTGGAGGGGCAGGATCACCTGGCAGCGGTCGAACGCCCCCCTCGAAACCATCTCCCGCCTCCACTGACGTGTCAGACCTCTTGGCTGACTCACCAGGTAAGATTTTAAATTTTATGACTCTTTTTACAAACAATTTGACTATGTGTATATTATAATAATGGATATATTCAATTTTCTAATTCCTAAGTGATCTTACAAATAAATTATAATCGTTTATTAAAAAAATGATCGAGAAATTAAACGATTTTGGAAACAAGAATAAATGTATGAGGCTTCCTAGGTGGTTTTCATTATTATTTAACTTTCATGTTGTACACAGTTTCCCAAACTATGTTATGCGGAACACCAGCGAAAGTTGAGAAAGGTTTTGTAAAAAATATCAGTTTTAATAATTTCCTCCATGAAAACTCATAAAAACATCGTAGTCATCAGATGACTTGACTACAGTGGAACCCCCAATTACACTACCCAAATTACGCGCTGGCTTGAAATATTCGCCGCAAATCCCCCAATTGCACGGTCGCATTCCATTGTCGTTACTACGAGACGGTCGTCTGTGCCGCGCATACAGTCAAGTGTTGGCTAGCGTATGTGTATTCTACACGTGCCAGGCTATCCACGTTTAGCGGTTGACTGTCTGGAGTATGTGTGGGATTTTGGCGCGCTTTGCATTTTATCACTCGGTAACTAAATATTTCGTCAATATTATTTTTTTTGCAAAACTAAAGGACATCTTAGTCTAATTTTGTATGAGATTCACACCCCAAATTACACTGTCTCGACTTTAGTGTAAATGAGGGTTTTACTGTATTCTTATGCACTTCAGTATAAATAAGAACCAATTGACAATATTACAATATTTAGCCGCTGTGATAAATTATTTATTTAAATTACATCTTTTCTGCGAAATATTATTTCGCCATGTGGAAAGTTTGTTAAACCCTGCTTTGATTGCTTAAACTCATTAATTACTTTATTTAGCGGACAATAGATGCGATATGTGCAATGAATTATCTGTCATCGATTTTCTTTGCGCGGTGCGGTTATTGTGACGTTATAAAAAACAATTTTTATTTTAAACATATTTGAAATATACGTAAATGCTGAATAACAAAGTACTTCGTTACCAAAGATATATTTTTTAATATTTTAATACGCTGTAACATATAATAACACGCTGCCATATTACTTGAATTTCCTCTTCAACGTACATTCTAGTTTAAAAGTATACCAATTCGACATAAATATACTTACCCTTGAAAAAGTTCCCTTAACTTGTGTTAAATAATTGATGCATCGGATCAATAGGTATGGTAAACAACTGGCACAACAATTCTATTTTAGGGTCGCATAGTAATTTTACGAGTTTCGTATTTCTTTCGTATTGAACTGACTTTAGCTAATACGTGTTTTTGAATACCTGGAGATGCCGAAATGTTAACTTCGCTTTATTATTGAAATATTTTATCTTAAGAAAGTGAACACATGAATGTTTTAATCTAGTTATTGCAGTTAAAACTATTTACGATCGTATTGCGTTATCAGCGGTGGATCAACTTATAGCCGCATGAGGCGCTCGCTAAGGGCCTCCGAATCTTAGGGACCTAAAAAATGGTTATATTATATGTATATGTATGTAATCTGAAAAACAGTGCCTTCGAATCATATTGCGTCTCGGGCCTCTCAATTGATTTATCCGTCACTGTGTAACCTATAGTATAAACTATTAACGCAGCATATTAACAGACACTACTATATAAGTACTAGTACTTAGCCTCTATGAGTCTATCGTATAGTTGTAAGAAATTTATTCTAGCGGTAAAGAAGTATCTCTAGTTTTGGCTTTAAATGTGGACAACGATGATCAAATAAATGTTATCGTTTCTTCTCGAGTGGAACTCAGATGTCAGATTTGATAAAAGTTCCTATCAAGTTTTATATGTTTATCTTATATAATTTAAGATTCTCCAAATCTCCAATTCAACAGCACATGTAATATGTTTTTATCTTCACAGTTTAATTTCATTGCAAAAATATCTAGTAAATATTCCGATTATGAAAATTTAAAACAAGTAACTGTTACGAAAAATCAATGCCAAATACGATTGTACGTATATATATTAAAAATATTATTTAATCCAACTTAACCACGTTAATTTAGATCATTTTTTATATTTTATTGTAAAGAGCCGAAATAAATATAACCGATATTTAATGCCAGCAGACATTCATTATTTAAGAGCATACAAATTAGAAAAGAATACTGGTAATGAGTCATATAAAATGTTGTTTTTTTTAATATCCGGTCAGTAAATTATTGTGTGTCTATAATTAGGGCTATAAAATTACTCCAAATGTAGTCGTGTGACCAAGCTATACCGATACAACGGAATATATATAATTACTATCATATGTATTATCAGTATCTCAAAACTTTTATTCTGATTAAATTTTCCCTTGCGTACTTAAAGTGTGTTATTTTGTGTGTAATGAATATTTACTATTTAATACGTTGATACTTTTTTATGATAAATTACAATTTTTTTTTCTTGCGAATTATAACAATTAAAAGTTTTTCTTACTGTATTTTCTATACATAATTTATTAAATTGGCCAAGAAAATGTCCGCATTCAAATATAGTAATAATCCTTTATTACTTAGTTAGAAATGAATATCTTGTTTATGTTTTTTATGCATTTTGAAACTAATGATATAATATGCTTATGTAAACTGTAAATAAAATAATTTTGTTTTTTTTGTTGCAAATTTTGAAATAAGTGATTATTGTTTCAAGGAAATCTATCTAAATATTATATAATAATCATGGTATAAAAATATTATACATATACCATAAAATAAAATTAATAGAAGACGATTTAGTACGCTCAACTTGTCACATCTAAAAACACTATGTTTCAATCTTAGTGGCTATGCCACACTTTTTATCAAAATTAAATTATGAGTTTTGTCACAATTCAAACATGTAGTATATTTTTTTCTTTGTAGAGCACGTATAAACTTATCTTTGATATGTTTTCAATTAACACTTTCTAACGTACTTCACAGCCCTGGTTATAACATTTTGTTCCAGTTTATTATTCCTATTTGGTGGTCACCCTTCTTGGCGACCCCTTGACAGCCTAATTTTTTTTTATTTCTGTTGGAAAAAAAATATCAGATATCTATTCACGTGCGTCGTATTTGCACGATAATAATGTATGTAGGTGCAGTGTGTTTCAGAATAAATTGAAATTATGCCAAATGATAAATATATCGCTTACGTATAAACTGCAGGCTACAGCTTGTCTGCAAAGCATTAAAATTTAAAGCAATAATATCGCAATGATTCATCAGATGATGAGTTTAAAAAAAAACATCTTTGATGATAAAAATTATAATAATTCATATTTTACATTTTGATATATTTTTTAAAATCATAATATTGTCTTGACTGAGAACGTAATCAGCCTTATTTTTCCATTTTCATACTTTCATACCTATACTTATACTTTCGTATAACATATTTTTTTTTGTTATGATTGAAATTATTGTATTTTCAAGAATTAATTGTCATTAATATACGTGTACTATTTTTTCAAGCAATGTAAGACAAAACACACAAATTATTAATTTAAATAGTCACACAAAACACAGATGTTAAAAAACATAAAAAACTAATAAATTGTTATTGAAATATAATCTTTTTAAGTTTGAATTGTACAAATTAGACTTTAGAGTAGCAATACTCAATTTTTTCATTTGGGCTGTATCTCGGTTTTTGCTAGGTTACGTAGGTCGCTGTATTATCAAATAGTTATACGTAAATATACCACATACTATACATAACATAATTGTAAATACCTACAAATACAAATGATCCAAAATACTCATTCGCTAACGTAAACTTTTGCAAACAATACCAGATGTTTAAAAAAGTATTTGGTGACTATGATTGTTTTGGGCCTCACATAAAATCTCAATGGGCCGCAGGTTGAGTATCGCTACTTTAGAGCATAATAGATTGAGCTATACCCGACGTCGGATATTGACGTATATCCAGTGGTGTAGTGGGGCCAGGTCGGCGACCTGCCACCTTTTTGATTTATAACTTAATTTTCAAGTATTGTATCAAAATTGAACTACCCGTCAGATTTTACAAAAATAAAAAAAGTGTTTTTTTTAAAACTTCGGACGGATATAAAAAATAATAGGGAAGAAATCAATGACCGACCAGGTACCTATTTATTTACCACTACACCACTGTGTATATCCGACGTTTGCTGTCAGAAAGACGACCCATTATTACGACATAAAGTTATTTGCATTTTTGGAAACTTTTGCATCAATAAAAATAATCATATAAAAACAATTCGCCCTCTCTGTACATTAAATTGTGACGTATGTACATACTACCCATTTCAGCAGACTTACAATTAACACTAATTGCACCTTAATTGCAATAATGAAGCTTAATTATCACTTATACATTACGAACTCGGCTCGCACGTTAAACAAAGAAGGGGGGCGATCATTCTGGCAATTAATGAATACGACATTGATCCGAATTTAGAAATGAGATAAACATCATCGAATTCAATCAATTAACAAATAAAACCGCCATTTTATTTGACATGTAATTACTCCGGCTTCCTCATTTTTAAACATGCCGCCGTTTATTTTTTAATTTTCTTCAAACAACACTTGAAACTTTAATTTGAAAACTATGTATTTACGCTACCAATCTAAAGTATATGAACTTGCTACCAGGGATAGCAAATACTATTTAATCGACGTTTTGTGGTGCGTATCATTCCTATATCGGTACACATAATAATATTATGTAGGTATACATTATAATACTAATCATGTTGTTATTGAACGTAAAAAAAACACCTATTAACCACTTGAATACCAAGCTGACACAGGTGTCCGGAACATATGCAAGCGAACACGGATGTCCAAGATATTTAAAAAATCAAATACTCGGTATTCTAATAGAATATGAGAAATATTTTGATGAATATGTGTAGTGCTATCTATACTGAGTCAATATAGGTTTTTAAAATATCGAATTCGAGTGTATATTAGGCAAAATTATTTTTCTCAAAAACACGCAGTATCTCTGGGACATATTAATGATTTATTTGCCCGGTATTCAAATGGTTAAAATATTAAATGTTAATAAAGTTACTTTTTTTTTTTGGTGGATATATAAAAAAACATTTTTAATGCCCCTCCTACCATTTCCGATACTTTAACAACTGGGCGTAGCGAGAGCGATTAGCTAACCACTAGTCCTGTTTTTGCATTATCCCTCTATCCCTACTACTCTCTTTGAAAAAAAAAGAGGTTGAGCGACTGAGTAAAAAACAGTTCTCGTAGAAAACAAATCTGTTGAGACAATTGAGAGGTGACATGGATAAAATATATATGTATATTTATATATGAACACAAAATAAACATAAAAAAAATACATACCTACTAATTTTTCTTTTTAGTTTTTTTTATGTTTATTTTTATACCATGCTGATATTATGATATTGATTGGAAATTAATACATGTTGCTGAATTTTCCTCAGCCAACCTATTTTTATTCGAATTATTTGTTTTCCCACGATTCCCGGACACAAAAACACAGAAGAGGATAACAAATTTCCTAATCACAAGAATTTCAACTACACAAGACAATACAAATAAACAAAAGTCTTCATAAACCGAATAAAGGAACCTCCAAACTGTATTGCACCTGAGGCCTCCCAATTGCTTAAATCTTTACTGATCACCATAGAATAACACATTAGAAGTGTCAGAAATTTCTAGCGATGAAAGTGATTTATATCCAGTCCCTCATGAAAGTCCCCGTATATAATCAAATAGCAATACTTAATAATATTTTTTCTTAATTAAAATACACATTACGCATATTTTTTTGTGTAATTTACTTATTGGGGGTCTTCATTATTACTTTTTGTCAGTCAATTTTCATACCACAATGTTGTTTTTCTTTTCTTCGAATAACACGGTTTTTTAAATTCTGGTAATCAATCTTCAATTTTTACATGGTGTTTGTGATATCTACTTAATTTTAATAAATTTAATTCAATGGGGCAACTTCAATTTTCTGTAATCGAAATTGATTATAATGTTAGAATGAACTATCCTGTTTTAAGTAATTAACATGACTAATGAGTCATTAGTAAAAGCTTTAAGTTGACACCATAAAATAACGTGAGACAAGAAAATCGAATACAGATGACAAAAGTGTGCAATTGATTTCTTGGATCTTAATCTGAAATGGAGTGTGGCACTATGGTGGCCAACCGTAACATCGGTTGTCCAGTGTTGTCAGAATACATACATCAACGTAATTTCGTACAGATTTAATATATTTTTTTACTATTTTTATATTGCCGGGTTCTATGGCACGGGCTTGAGTCTCAGTGCAAACAGCATTTTTTCGATTGAATTATCGATTTCTGTTTGAAGGCATCGGTGTTTGTGATGTCTGAAAATTCTCTTTTTTCCAATTTAGTGCATTACCACTTGGAACTTGTGCTCTAAAAATATTTCACTTCAAAATATATGCAGTAAGCTATCTAAAGTTATAATATGTTATTATTTTTTTGCCAACAGACCAACCTACCATCAATCAAACATCTAGCAATGTGGTTGACGGAATAAATCTGGACGATATCAAAGAATTTGCAAAAGCCTTCAAGCTGCGAAGGCTTAGTCTAGGGCTCACCCAAACTCAAGTTGGACAGGCACTGTCTGTCACCGAAGGACCTGCCTATTCACAAAGTGCTATTTGCAGGTAAATTTCATTCTATATTCCAAGGTAATCTTTTATTTGTATACTAACATCAAAATGACATTTGATTCAGTAAATATTTGAGGCACTTTTTATAAATATACAACTTTTGAAGTCATTTGTATTGTAGTAAAAAAAAAATGCGAAATAATATCCAGCATTATTTTATAAATAAGATCTTAACTTAGTAAAATCTGTGTTTTCTTTAAAAAAGTTTTTTTTGGAGATATTATAATTAATGTTAATTTGGCATTCTGAATAGAACCTAGATTTTAGAAAAAAAATATTCATGAGGTGTTTAAAAATGATAGATTTAATTAATTTGTAGGTTATATATTTTGTGGACTATGAATATTACTCTATAAAGAGTTATTCTAGTAAGCGTTTGGTTTGGCGTTATAATTAACCTTATTTTAAAAATTAGCCGGGCCTATAAATAACTAACATAATTTGGTTTTCTTGAATGAAATATATTTTCTAAGTAGAGTCTTTTCTAATATTTGCAAGGTTCGTTAATATCATAAAAATCCATTATGCGCAAAATATGAAAACTCAGCAAGATTATTCAACCATTTGATTGATTGCTGGTTTATCTAACAGATTAATCTTTCCATTCAGTACTGTTGCAGTTAAAATTTATGATTGTTTGCTGCATTAGAGTCCACTATTGATCCCCACTAATGTGAATGATATCATTTTTGAACGACCTCTTAGGGTAAGTGATGTGGTTTGTGATATTGTCTAACGCAGTCTTTTTAATGCTCGTCCCCAGTGCCCTGGCTTCGCAGATGTTTGCTGCCCAGCTCTCTTCTCAGCAACAAAACATGTACGTCTTTAGAAAGCATCATTACATTCTATATTAATCACATAATAAAACAGTCAAACCTAAAATTGAAAACCGACCGATCAGAAAAGAAAATAGACAATTGTTACACTCGTTTGTGATTAAATTTGCATGATTTTTCCTGTCTGTCACTTATTGATGAACCAATAATAAGACTTACCGAAACTTAAATGTGTTTTATGATTGTTTGTGTGGTATGTTTTTATTGTTGATTTAAAATTTATGTTTACTTGTTATTTCCCACCGAAAACTGTTGAAAGCCAGGGCATTGGCATGCGAACTAGTTTCCTCAATAATTGATTTAATGCTTAAGCAATTTCATAATATGGATCACTACAACCATGTTAGAGAAGACACCTGTCTGTCAATGTCCTGTGCTTAAAACGTAAATCCTCAAAACCGATTGGAGATTATTTCTGTTTTGTTTTTTTAACTATTGTTATTTGTTTCGTCGCAGATTTGAAAAATTGGATATCACGCCAAAGAGTGCTCAAAAAATTAAACCAGTATTAGAAAGATGGATGAAAGAAGCAGAAGAGAGGTAAGCGGTATATTATATCATTTTTTTAAATTTTCATTCCTATACTTCATATCATTTACTTACTGAAAATCATTCAATAATTTTAAGCCCCAACATCAATGATTGAACTTTATGCTTCAGTGAAGTAGAAAAGCTAAATTGTCATCATTTTAAGTAATTATTTTCTTTTCTGTGATAAGTCAGTTTAGTGTTACCATATTAATAGAAAAAAATCGTATTGTGGAAACTAGTAACGCATTAGGACTTTGCTAAGACAACTATCTATCTGGAACTGTATTTCAACAGTAAATTTCAATATATTATACAGCAAATCAGATTCCTTGAACATTTCAGCCTTTACCCATATTTGATATTTTGGGCAATATTTACAGAATTAACTGTATATTTTTCATTATAACGCGAAATTGGCAAATATCCTATTGCATTTTGTGATCCTTTGATACATAACAAAACAACTGTCACATATTATCAATTTTTCATGTGCTTTTTTCTTTTATTTCCAGGTATGCATCGGGACAGGGACATTTAACGGATTTTATTGGAATGGAACCAAGCAAAAAAAGAAAACGGCGCACTTCATTCACTCCTCAGGCTTTAGAGCTATTAAATGCTCATTTCGAAAGAAATACCCATCCTTCAGGTAGGCATTGAACTAGTCCATGTTTTATTTAATCATAGTGAAAAAAGGTAACATAATTAAATACTGAGTAAATTTCTTATTAATAAATACTTTTTTCATATTCTAGGAACTGAAATAACAGGATTGGCACACCAGCTCGGCTACGAAAGAGAAGTTATAAGAATATGGTTCTGCAACAAGAGACAAGCCCTCAAAAATACAGTAAGAATGATGTCCAAAGGCATGGTTTAAGTGTCTGGCTGACAGTTGTATGACAACTTTAAAAAACAGTGTACAGAAAACAATGTTGTGATAAACATTTGACATTATTGTTAAATAAAAGTATTGCCAATAAGCAAGTAAAATTTGATTAGAATTTTAATAACTGTTGTGAAATGAAGTCACAATCTAACAACACCGTAGATAGATAATGAAATCACCCACAGTATTTGTAAGGAGTTCCCAGTTTGCTGATGGGATTTTTGAATTGTTTAATACTTCTTACAGAGTATTTTTAAAATACCACATTATTTCATTCAAAAAATTAAATACGGCTTAACGTTATGTGTGTAGCTAACCATGATGATTTTTTTTTGTTTTTATTAATTTGAACGTTTTGTTTTTATTAATAGAAATATGTTATTGGTTATTGTGTTGTTAATACTGAGTAGCTGCAAATTTTATACTTTCTTATCCAGAAAGAACTCAAATCTCCAAGTCATCCAATGCAGTATGGAGAAATACTAATGGGACTGAAAAAATTTAAGCAGTGATGATTTTGAAGACAGAAGTTCGTTTAAGTGAGTGTTTCATGCATTGAAATATTGTGGACTATATATATAAGAAAAAAACATTGATATTAATAATATTATCAAGATATCACAAGACATTTACTTTATCTAATTTATTTTTTATTAGGTAAAAACTGTTGAAAATCTGAATCTCATTAGAGAGTGAAATGTTGTGTCAAGCTTTATTTATATTTATCAAATTTGGGATGTGTTTGCTGTAAGGTTTATATTAAAGAATTTATTTATTCATAATTGTAACCAAAATTTATCCTTCTTTATGTAACAAATAGAATTCCGGTATCAGAATACCCATTTATTTAATGCAATCTGACCACATTTAGAAATGATAGATCGAGCAATAAAACTTACTTTGATTATTTAAATGTTTCAATCATTAATTCATTGTCAGTGAGACAGTTATGAATAAAGCATTGGTACCGGAGAGAAAACTAAAAAAATACTTCTCAGTGCAAAAGATACTGCTGAATCAATGAATTTATAATGCAGCTCAGTAGAGCAGTGCTTTCCAACCCGGGGTCTGCGATAATTTATATTCTTTCAACATTTTTTGTGATAAAATATGAACATGTGAAATAAAAAAAATTCGGGGGTATGCGGATTATTGTTTTTAGATTTAGGGGTCCATGAAAAAGGTTAGGAAGCACTACAGTAGAGAACAATTTTTATATGACATAGGGTATATTTTACATAAAAAAATGGTAACTTTCATAATTGTCTTTAACCTTCATTGTTGGAAGCTTGTTGGATAATTTTTGTAATAATTCTGTGCGTGAAGTGAAAAGTAATTGAAACAATAATTATATCGGCAATCACTTCTATTCAGAAGCATTAAATAAAAAATGCACTTATTGAACATTTAAATACAACATGTATTGATCTTGAGCGAGCACTTATTTTCTTGTCAAACTTTAAACTACCGTCAACAGTGACACATTAGTTTTAAAAAAAAATATCTAGCACCACAAATCATTTTTTTTTACGTAGCATCAAATACAATAAAAATATTCCCACTATGGTGATATTACAACAAAATTGTTTTCAAGTGACTATTCATCTTCAACACACAGAATCATGGTAGAATTACTAGATTTTTACTTAATTAGAAGCATTTTTTTGATCATATACCTTGTTATGATTTTTTATGTTAAAAAATGTCGATAAGTCATGAGAGAAAGCAAAGTGTCTGGTGGGTGATGATGTATTTAAAGAATTACGGCCACAATGATATTGTGAATGCTTCTCGAATTTTTAAAAATTATATTTTATTCAAAATTATATTCATCTCATCTACGAGAGCTACCTATATTCTTTTAATTCTGCATCACAAAAATCTATTAGCAAGATATTGTATTTATTTACGGACTCCTAATGAAACGCAAACATGTAACTATTACACATTACTTATAAAGAAAACATCATACTGTTTTCATTCAAGAATAAGATATAATAGTAACAACGTTGTTCAACACTGATTATTGTATACGATTAGAATAACTGACAAGATATTGTACTATTAATTGTGTATATATTATTAATTATGAGTCTGAAAAAATAGTCTTTATTCATGAATGTTTATGATAATGTAGTAAATTGACTAAAATATAAAATAAAATATTGGCACAAGTTGTTCAGAGAAAACTTGACGTATGAAATTTAAGTTTTCCATAATATGACAACACACTAGAAACATAACATTATAAAACATGATTACTTTTATTTACCTGGTAGTGCTGATGAAATATTGAATACCTGTATTCTTTCATCATTATCAGCTTCTGTCATTGCTGATTGAAGGCATAACCATATTTTATTTTCTTTGTATATTTCTGAAGAATATAATTAAAATATTTCTTTACTTTTGCAATGAGATTATTTATTTGCCTAATCATCAAGAATATTATTATTTTATCTAATTTTGCAAACATATTTACATATTTTTTTTGTTTTATATCCATGTTTTAACCTAAATTTTTATAACAAATACAACCTGTCAGCGGTAACATAGTAAATCACTTTTTAAATTTATTTTCAAGCATGTAAAGATCCTCAAATTGGACTTTTTTCTCCCAGCTATTTTGTCATACACATCCCCTTTCTTTAGACCTGTGTTATCCACTCTATATAAATATATGATCGCTATTATGCAATCCACCGACCTCATAAAAGATTATTTGTCTTACATCGCCCAAACTTCTGTGATCTCTTTCATTCCTTGATGGAGTTTGAATAATATCATGAAATGATAATTGTTTTAAAATGTTTTAAAATTCTTTCATTTTCCCAAATCAACAGTCACTTCATAGAAGTAGCAAATATGGATATGGGGAGATCGCATTGACTAACCGTTTTACTCATTTTTATTAAATGCAAAAAGTATCAGATAATTAATTGGCTTTTGTGAATATTTTTAACATAGTATATTGGAATTATGAAAATTACAACTTTTTAAAAAAAAAATATATGGATAAAGTTTAAAAAATATTTACAAAAAGTTGTATAATAAAATCTGACTAGCTCAAATCTTGGAGACATCTCAATTCATTAAGGCATTCCTAAATTAACTATTGCATTAACCAAAACTGTATACGATGGATAGCGCACCAGTGGTGTCTTGGAATGTTGACCTATTATTTATTTACAATAAACTAATTCCTCTCAATACTAATTTTTTAAAAGAAATATTAAAATGCAGCTAAACTGTAAATGCTTACCGTGTGGGGTCCTTTTTTTAGTACGAACAACTATTTTTTACTTTTACTTTTTTTTACTTTTCTTTTTGTTTGGTTAGTAAAATTATAAATATGCCACAAAGATGTATTATTTAGATGTGATTTCAAAACTAAGTTAGACCTATTATTTTATAACTAACTGTTATTCATATTAAGATATCTACATACATGTAGATAAAAAAATCTTCATTTAAATACCAAGTATTATTTTCACTTCTGTTATAAAAATGTTGACATTATAAAAACATGTAAATACGTAAATATATATAGTTCATGACTACAAAGTATTAATAGTTTTTTTTAAATTTAAAAACATTAAATTTGTATGATATTTGAGGCCTACAATATCCCCAATTATTTGTAATATAATGTATTAATTCTAAGTAGAATAAATAAACATAATGACCAATGAAAACCATTTGTGATCAAAATTTCTATTGTACAAAATTGAGGAATAAGTATTTTTGGCTGTTAAAATTTATATGACAAAATTATTACTTTTGGATACAAAAAATTAAATATTTTTGGCAGAAAATTTTTAAAAAATTTGGCAGAATTTTATTATTTGGACTATTGTGAAAATATCATTGGAATAATATAGACATAGTTTAATGTAGAAGACATCTGAATATGAAAATGCATTTTGAATATAGATTTATGACACTATTACCAGCAAAAGTAGTTTTTTGTATTGAAATATTTGTAGAAAGAATTAATTGTTTCTCTGATAAAATTACTGAAACACTTATGTACAAATATTATTTGAAAATTATTCCACTACCATATTCCGAGATGGCAGCATGTAATTCAAAATCACAAATAAAAATATATTATAATTCAAGATACCAGTGGATTGTTATGTACAAAATCAAAATTTAAAACAGTTTTGCATCAAAATCTTTTTGAGATATTCTTTCCCAGAAAAAGTCTTTTCAATAAATCGTAAATCGAGTTTTCTCAGCCTGCATGGATATACCACTGTTTTTTTTTTTTAATTGTTAGATAACATCCCTTCCAACTATATTGTTACAGAATTTAATACTATTTGATTTTCGTAAAATACACACAAAAAACTTGCCATTCCAAGATTTATATTCAAAGATTATATGATGAAATATTATATTATAATTTGGATAAATTACAGTAATCATTGTGGTAAATTTGACTATTTTCTCATATTATTTTCGAATAGAAGATTATAAATGTTGTATTATATCAAAATTTAATAAAGAAATAAGAGTGGTTTAATTTTATATATTTTTTGTCACACAATGACTGTTACTTATTTCCTATTTTATTTATCAGATTTTTTTATAATCACAATAAACTAATATAATGTTACTATTATATTTTCTGTGTCTCAAAACAAATTGTAAATAATATTATTAAAATAATGTATATGTCCTAAAAATATAAATACTTAGCGCATAAATCATTATAAATAGAATTGTAAATCGATGCGATACAACTTTGTTTTTATTTTCATCAAAATTGGATCCTCCAATTACCTTCAATCCCCAATACACACACGTATAGTATAGTATATTGCAAGACAAAAAAACCAAAATGCTTCATATATATAATTAAAGACATTTCGAAATATGAGACTCAGACAATTGATAGTTTTGAGGTACATCTCCTTCAAAATTTAAAACTACTAAAAAATAATTATCGATAGATTTTATTCATGCTTACTAGAGTATACATTCTTGAGTCATCATTTCCATCATTTTTGAAATTACATATAGTATCAAATAAATTTTAATAATCTTCATGGAGAGAAAAATATTGGAATGCGATGGCAAGAGCCTTAGAATATGGAAAAAACTAATTAAAAACTTTGAAAATATAACATATTTGCCATTTGAAAAAGAAAACACATCAAAATTGTTACAACATTAAAAATGAAAGGGTTTATAGATGATTGGTAATAAAGAAATAATTACAAATAATAGAATCTACAAAAAATCCTTCCACTTTCTGAAGTCAGATCCTTAGGTGCGATTATAATTTCTTTCAAGGCTTTGTCTTCATTTCCAGATTCTCTTTTGTAAACCAAAGGGCTTATGGTACAAAAATTACATACTTACTAAGTTATGTTACTTTTTAAGAATAAATACTTTTAAAAGAAATTCTTAACATTGTAGTTATAATGCGTACAGTTTATTTTTTACTAATACAAGCCACCATATGATTAACTCTGTCAATAATTTTAGTATCCACTGAATTTTTGTTAAATATTTTAATGAGTACTACACTACTTCCTTATATACAAAGTTAACTTACCTTGTTGTAAAATTACCATCCAGACATCAAAACGTGAATATTTAGCATACATTCAGAGCATGCTTATATTATTGACGAGGTATAAACATTGATTTCTGCTCAACATATTGTCATTCACGTAAAACCACAGATAAATGCAAATCTTTGCATGGCTAAATTTAGTAAAATGTTCAGCATTTCTGAATGAATTGCTATTTGTCGTGTTCCATCTTGTCTATATTGTTTTATAAATATACGAAGATAAAAAAATAATGTCTTAGCTTATGCTTTCAAATTATATTACATCAAATAAAACAAATGTGTATTACACGGTAATAAAAAGATGAGCATGGACATATAGTCATGCAGGGTTTCTATATAACGACTTTGCGTTTTTTTTTTTTTAATTTTTGTTAGAAATAAAAGTTATCCGTGACTTCAATATGGCTTAAAAAATATTCTTTTTAACGAAAAAAAGCTCTCGTCTGGAGGGTTAATTCAGTATACTTACAACAAACTTTTTGTACCACAAAAATTGGGTTCACAAATAGAATATAGCAATGAAAACAGAGTCATTAAATAAATTGTGATCACAGATAAGGATCTGACTTTGGAATTGGAAGAAGAAAATGTTTTAAAACCAATTAAATAGTACGAAGTGCAGTTTACTACACAAGACCTGATAGAAAATCATGGATATCAGGTTGAGGCAACCTAAGAAAGGTTTCTTACATTTCTGAAGAAACCTTATTTCTTATGAATGCTGAATGAAAGTAGAAAGAATTTAGTTCGTAGGGAAAATATTTAGTCTTAAATTATTATAAAATGTATATCAGTGAACAAGGATACTTTGATCGTTCAACATCTCTATTGGCGTGTGAGTTATCCGATTATGTAGTAAATAAAGCCAATGCCAACCGCTACTAAACGAGTATTTTCAACGGCAGGAACAATTAAAAACTAAGTTAAAAACAAATTTAAAATATGAAACATTATTTTTAAAGTATGCATTTTTGAAATTTAAATAAATGACTTTTATTACAAATGAGCTCGTTTTTAATGTAGGTACTATTTATTGTAATATTTTAGTATAAACATATAATGTATGTTTATTAAAAACCAGGGCTGTGGAGTCGGAGTCGCGGTGTTTTGACCGGAGTCGGAGTCGTGAAAAATGAGCGGCTCAATTTTTTTTTGAAAAATATATTTAATCATGTGTATTCAAACAAAATAGTCCAAAGTGTTGACTTTTCATGCTTGGCTGACTAAAGATGATCTGATGGTATACATATATATATATAAGTTAAAATGAAATAATTGAAAAATTTCCTTGGAGTTGGAGTCGTTAATTATTTGAAAGCTGGAGTCGTAGTCGTCTTTTTTTTTACACGACTCCACAGCCCTGCTAAAAACTATCCAGATATCTGAATACATCCAGCTAGTTTCAGTTTTACTATTCGATATTCGAATAGTTGGAATCCTTACTGTTGTCTCAACCCCTTAAAGATACATCAAAAGTGTCTATAGCAAGTCTGGTGTAGTAACTAGTCGACAGCATAATAAGGGATGATCGCTTCGTGTGCGCAGTAAATTCACCCTCAATCTCACTTCTTTGAATGCACTTGCAGGCTTTAATTAGCCCTTACTTCCTCTACTGCACTTTTTTAGCATTCCGGATGCAGCAAAAAACTGTTTAATTTGAGCTGCATTAAATATCCCCGCTTATAAATGGCAGAGTAATTATGGATTGACAAGGAGCAATTACATTATCACTGAGTTTCATTGGCGAATTGAAATTGATAAACATATGTATTTGAAATAAGACATAAATAAACAGATAGTTCTGCATGTAAATGCAAGGTTAAAGTCGTCACCAATACTAAACAGTATGGTAAATTATTTTAACACTGATTAATAGTAAAATTAACCTTATAAATCTTTTTAATTTACTAAGCCATCTTGTGTTAAGATCGTAAACCAAATATTTATGTGTGTATGTATGTTGTCGCCTGCTATGGCCCAGTTGGTTAGAGCTTGCTCTACAGATCACACAGGTCTGGGTTCGATTCCCGGTAGGATCACAGTGAATTTGAGAACTATTCAATTCAATGTTGTGATTGAAGACTGGGTGTGATGACAATTCACATTATTTCCTATTCTCCCATCCTTCTCCTTTAATAACTGGGTGTAGCAATAGCGATCAGTCAACCACTAGTCCAGTTCTAGCCTTATCCTATTTTCCCTACTTACTCACTTTGAAAAAAACTGAGGTTGAGCGACTGAGTAACAGTTCTCGTAGAAAAAACATTCTGTTAAGATACCTCCATAAGGAGGCCATATGATCTACATTGGGAGCGGACATGGATTTTTAAAAAAAAGATAAAAGTCTGGTCTTCTTTAAATCCCATACAAAAGGATTTATTTTTAATCAGTCAAGCATGTAATTTAAAAAGAGCATTGCAGTAGTCATTGAAATTATTAAACCTATAATACAGGTGTTCATAAGCATCCAAACTATAGAGCTTCTATTGTTTCCACAGTTGACATATTCATGTAGCTTTTACAAGTTCATGAAATATTTTTCTCATTATAAGAGAATGAGTATTGTTTGACATGTACTCCAACTGTAATTTTAAAATATTATTAATAAATGTGATATCTGTCTATCTGTATGTGATCCAAATTCCAGACCAATCAGTATGTTTCACAGACAGATCACCTCTTAGGCTTTTAACCCTTTGTACTCCGATGTCGAGTATACTCGACACGCTAGGATTCCGATAGCTCTAGCGTCGAGTATACTCGACATATATTTCGATGTGATTTTTTAAGCGATTTTTTTTATTATTTTATGTTTTCAATGCACAGACGAAATATATACATGTTGTGACAAGCTATTTAGGAATTTTAGAAAGTTGAGACCCTTCTAGAAACTACCTGAGGTGAACAAAAGAATGCTCTATTTCGGGGTCTCGGGTGTACTACGCGGCGGACGGCAGTTGCTCTCGCGGCGAGATTTAGTAAACATCTGCTTTCGAGTTGTGATATTTTATCATAAAAAACAGTGGTTGTTATTATTTGAGACTGACGATTTATTTTTATCTACGTGAATTTATTGTGTCATTAGTGAAATATATTTTCAACCCATAAAAAAATATGTCTAATAAAAATACGAGAAATCTAAAACGAAAACTAATTGTGCCTAATCAAGATATAAACATAGATACGTATGATAATGAATTTGATAGTGGTGACGATAGTGACTATATGAGAGATTTGGACGATGTATTTGTGAATTTTCAAATAAATAGTGATAACGAAAGCGAAAGTGATGGTAGTATTTCTCCACTTCTGCTGGCATCCAGAAGAGGATTGAGCAAGTCAGATCCCGGACCGTCATTTGCAGCTCACATAGAATCTGATTCCTCTGATGAGCCTTTTCAATTTTCTCGTCAACGAAGACTTAGAAGACTTTCCAGCAGCAGTGAAAACGAGGTTCAGAATATTCCAGTTGCCGATCAATCTGTATGGGTGAATGTTACTAATGAAGATAATTACTGTCCAAATATTGATTTTACTACTGGAGATAAAGTACCAGGGCCCCAAATTCCAGCATCTTGCACAACACCTCTCCAATTTTTTCAATTGTTTTTTACGGACGATCTAATATGTAAAATTACATCCGAGACAAATAAATATGCAGCTAAAATTATTGCAACCAAAACATTATCGAAACATTCCGTTTGGAAAACATGGGTAGATGTGAACGAAGTTGAAATGAAGGCCTTTTTGGGAGTCGTGATCAATATGGGTCTTATTGAAGTTCCTGAAATGCAGGATTATTGGAGCTTGGCATTTCATTCCCAAATTCCATTTTTTGGAACAATCTTTTCACGAAAAAGATTCATGCAGATATTTTGGTCATTACATTTGGAATCAATTCAACTCGACGATTCAAGTCTTGTCACCAGGACCCAAAAGGTAAATAATTATCTTTTATACATCGAGTCAAAATGCAAAGAACATTTTATACCAAATGAAAATCTATCAATTGACGAATCTACCGTGGGCTTCAAGGGAAAAATTTCTTTCCTGGCGTATAATCCAAAGAAGCCGATCAAATGGGGACTACGCGTTTATGTATTAGCTGATTCTGCGGAAAGTTACATATATTCATTCGTTCCGTATTATGGAAAGATAACGACAGATGGGCTAATAAGATCAGATTTATCATTCACCAGTAGAATTGTTTTACATCTATACAACAATCTCAAAAAATCAATACCTGATGCAGCTGGATATCACATATTTACCGATCGTTTTTATACGAATTTAATTCTTGCAAATGAATTATATGAACAGGGATGTTTTTTGACCGGGACAATTATGCCTAATAGAAAAGGATTACCTGAACAATTAAAAAAACCGAAACTTCCCAAAGGAAAAACACTTGCTTTCCGAAAACAAAATGTCCTATCGTTAGCTTGGTATGATACAAGAGTGGTGACTGCTCTTAGTACATATTATAAATCTCGATCAGAGACTGTGCGAAGAAGACCTGCAAGGGCAAAGCGAGGAAATATTCGTAGTCATAGACCCACTCAAAATTTACGAATAGAAGTTAAAAAACCGTCACTTATTGTAAACTACAATAAGCATATGGGCGGAGTCGATGTAGCCGACCAATATGCATCTTCATACTGTTTTATACGCAAGACGCTCAAGTGGTGGAGAAAACTCTTTTTTTGGGGCGTTGAAGTCTCCATAATAAACTCATTCATATTACATAGAATGTGTGCAATCAAAAATGGAAATAAACCGCTGAGCCACAAAGTTTATAGGCAAAAATTACTGATGTCGCTAATCGGAGACTTCAGAGCGCCCACTACATCTCGCAGTATTTCGACCGCAATCGAAAGGGTGCAGCGTCTAGACGGGACTCCACACTTCATTTATTTGAACTCAGAAGGTAAGCACAAGGATTGCCTTGTGTGTTCAAATAGAAAAATTAAGGGTGGAAGAAGTGAAACTTGCTATTTTTGTAATACTTGCGAGGCAAAACCATCGCTCCATCCTGGGTTATGTTTTGAAAAATATCATACCAAAAGCGAGTATAAAAATAATATCTAACTATAATTACATTGTATACTGTATATAGAAGCATAAATAAAAAAAAATTGTAAAAAAGTCGTTTCATTTAGTAAAAAAAAAAATATTTACATTTACCCAATAAATTTCCGATTTCATCGTGGAGCCAGTGGAAATATGCAAAAAAAAGCTTGGAGTGCAAAGGGTTAAGCAGTCCTGATGTGTCTGTAAATTTGTGCAGGGGCCCAATTCTTCCAAATGACTATTCTTATTACCCAATTAAATAAAAAAACAAGATCAAAACTTATTCATCAACTAAAAAAAGGAACATGGAAAAGAATCATACAGAATTAAATAATTGTTATTTTTTTGTTGTGATATATTTCATACTTCTTTTGTACCGATGTGTACAGATATAATTAGATAGAACACAATTAATATGAAAAACTTCTTGACTGATAAATTCAATTATGACGAACCATTGAAGAAGTCCTATCAATACCCTGGAACATAAATGCAAAAATTATAAGGCGATAGACAATTCAGGAGGTAATTTTCAAATTTGGTCCACTTTTCAAGAATATAAGAAAATGCGACATTTTCATTCATCGTTCTTTGAGGGTTTGTTAATTAGTAAGCAATATTCTTAAAAAATGTTACAAACCATACTGTTCTATGAGCACCCTTTTCTTGGGAAATGTATCTGGAATTATTTACATTTTTTTTTATCATGCATCGGATTCTAGGAAGTTGTTAAAATATACGGTAAATTTGTCATACTTCACCACACGGACTATTGCGGCGAAAAACTTCACAAACTAAGCTAAACACAACGCCACGATTTAAAATTATTTTTTGAGAGCTTGATAATCGCATTAAAACCACACATTATTACGAAGAACACAGATAAATTATGCAAAATACGAAATATTTTAGAGCATTTCGCATAATTTATCAATGTTCTTCGTAATAATGTGTGATTTTAACGCGATTATCAAGCTCTCAAAAAATAATTTTAAGCCGTGGCGTTGTTTTTAGCTTAGTTTGTAAAGTTTTTCGCCGCAATAGTCCGTGTGGTGAAGTATGACAAATTTATCAAATATACGGCTTCAGAAATCATTGTTAGACTAAAACGAAAAAATTTAGGTGAACTCATATTTGGTAAATTGTGTAGGAGAGCTGTTATGAAATTTGACTTTTCAAAACCTTTGTTATCAATTACAACAAGTGGTGTGCATATGCTCCGAATAGGGAGCAGATATGGTTTAAAAAAATACCAAATTATCAAATGCGAGTCAAAGAAATTTAATGATAAGATCAAAAGTAAATTGCTTTACATCATGATATTCTATTTTTACCTGCAAATTGACTAAATGCTCCTAATAAAAATGCAGCTCGGTACTAAATGTAACTGCGTATAGAAAATTACCATCCATGGGAACCGGTGAAATCGGTAATTCAGACGAAATACAAATCTAAGAGCAGTATGAAAAATTGTACTAACTTATAAGTTGACCAAAGTTGACATAAGACGCGTAATTTTAGAAGTTAGAATAAGAATAATATTATCTATGAATAAGACGTCAAACTGAACATAACAGAAACCATAGAGCATATTTGAAATATGACAACGAATATTCAAAAATATAACCTAACTTATAACTATTAAGTTTCGGCAGAAAGCAGGAAGATTTATTTTATAGTACAATGTTGTTAACAAACAATAATTTATTATAAAGTAGCAGAGCAAAACAAATATAAGGCTCAATTAGTAATACACTCCAAATGAAACATCCCGTCACACATGTATTATTATTTTGATGAATAAATTAACAATAATTTTAAGCTAATGTGTGCTAAGTCAAACAGTTAAGCATTCTAGTACCTCAGACATATTAAAATAGTATTAACTGCTTTTAAATACCTTATCGTAAGAAATTATTATATTTCATTTGTTTATTTTTTAGAGTACTGGTCATAATTTTGACTATTATTGATCAAATTCACCAGCTGTCAAAATATAACTAGCCATTTATATAAATTACTGACTATTTCATTTAAATATCAACCGTTGTACATTACTTACTAGCCATTTTAATTAATAACTGACTACATGCATACTGATACAGTGGATACAGACCGTTTATAATATTAACTGACCATTTTGATATACTACTGATCATTTAATTAAGTTGCTGACCACACTTCGAATTAAATACAAATCCATAAAATACAGGCCTATTACAATTAATATCGAGTGAAGCCTAGATAAACGATTAATAATATTATAAGGAAAAACTAAATATCTGGTGTGGCAGTACTAATGTATGTGTGACGTCACGATCTCATCACTGTTGTGACAGCTGCATAGGCAGGTGATTTCTAAATACGATTGTTGTACTTAGTTGGATAATTTATTTAACGATGGATTTCTTTAAGAAAGCTCCAACTGTTAAAGGTAAGCATCATGTGTGATTAAATTCACTATTTTGTAAATTACATACAAATAGTTTGGCTGGAAAAAAACTGTTATTTGCAATTATGACGTTCTTTGGCTTGTGAAATTGAAGTATATTTTGTGAAATAGAATAATTGCTTTCGGTAACAACTGATAATATCAAGCCCTACCAATCAAGCAATGCTATAAAAGTTTAAATAATTAGCTATATTTTAAATATTCCAAATCAAAAGACATGAATTATCAAACTGGTGGAAAGTATGACTAATGCCGGCAGTTAAAATTTATAGTCTATACCAGGGATGGCGAACCTTTTTCGCAAGTGGGTCAAATTTTATTTAAAAAAATTAAAAAAAATCTTATCGCGGTTCACATGGATTGATTAATTAAGGTTTTAAATAAAAAAATCAAGTTCAAAGCGGGTAAGATAATTGTCATCACAGCAGGGTCACTGATGTGACCGCGCGGGAAAACTTCACAAACTAAGCTGAAAACAACGCCACGATTTAAATTATTTTTGAGGGCTTGATAATTGTGTTAAAACCACACATTAAAAGAAGAACACTGGGAAATATTTCGTATTTCGTATAATTTACCAGTGTTCTTCTTTTAATGTGTGATTTTAACTCGATTTATCAATGCTTCAATAAATATTTTAAATCGTGGCATTGTTTTAAACTACTTTGCGCAATAGTCCATGTTTGTAAGTAAAGGATAATTTAAAAGTATGGCGGTGTACAGTGAGAATATGACATATTTGGATAATTTATTTATCAGTGTTCTTCGTATTAATGTGTGATTTTAACGCGATCTATCAATGCTTCAATAATATTTTAAATCGTGGATTTGTTTTCAGCTTAGTTTGTGAAGTTTTCGCCGCAATAGTCGACGTGCTACTGTATGACATAATACAAAAAAAATATCAAAATGCCTCTAATAACAGCTCTGTAGGAAATTTAATTACTAATAAGAAAATGCCAAATTCGCGTACATGAGAATTTCCGTGAAATACGTATGTACAGGGCCGGCTCATAGCGTGTGCAAAGAGTGATCCACACAGCCACCGCACTAAGATTTTAGCACTATTCACTCATTTAGACCTAGTTTTTCAAGGGGTCAAACGCACAGGTGCAGAAATCCTCGAGCCGGCCCTGCTTATATATCAGTATGAAAAAGTCCACACAACATGTCAAATGGAACTTCTTAGAACAAACCATAGAGAAAATGGTGACAAATTTTCGTAAAAATATTTCTTGATTTGCATAAATTGTTGGTTTCCTTAATTCCAATGTTAAGTTTTTTGATATTCTGGAATTAAGTTTTAGATTAAGAATTGCATAGCTTTTAGCAGGGTTTAGTGAAATTTCGGAGATAAAAAGTAGCATGTTGTAAAGCATATTTTATTTTATTAGCATAGTTTATTCAGTATGTTCTTGATCTGAGTTGAAGATTGTTAAAAAAATCAATTTTCTTTCTATCAAATTCAAATTTATGCTGAAAAATTCACATCATTGAACAATAGTTGAGTTCTACGTACTTTGGATGGCTTCTTTTTTTCCATAACAAACTGCTGTCAAACCATATTTGAAATGACTCTTGTTTTTAACTTCAAACCATTTCACAATACATATATCAATATGCAGCTGCAATGTAATTAAATTGGAGGAATGTTAATATTTCTCTGAAAATTTCTTGTTTAGAGCTTAGGTAATGTATTCATGAATATAAAAAAATACTTATTTGTTTTGTAGAACAGCAAAGAGATAATGACAGGATATTACGAAGAGCCGGAAGAGAAATTGAAAGAGACAGACTGGCATTGGAAAGAGAAGAGAAAAAAATTGTTGGTTTTACTTACTTCATTTTTTATTATTTTCTAGCCACAGAGATGGATTACTGTAATTTTGGATTATTTTGGAATATCTCAATTTCTCACTTTTTTCCCAGTGATCAATTCTGGGATCCTGAAAGTCCAGATCCCTAAAACTGTTTTATGCTCATTATTATGAAATGTATGGGTTGAAAATAATTGATCGCATAAGGCGTTATGTTAAAAACTGACTGCTTTATATTATAAATGAAGATAGTTAGATTCTAACGTGCTGTATCTCTTGAAAAAATAAGTTAAGCAATATTTTTTGTATTTTTACATAATTAGAATATAATATACAGCAAGTCAATTCCGACTAAAGTTATTTTTGGCAAAAAATCTATAAATAACTTTAAGCTTTTGAATATGTAATGGAATCTGTTAATCATTATTGAATTTCATGAAGGTTTTTGTACGATAAGTAATAGTTAAAGTGCACAACAGACATGTTAAAATTTAATGATTATCGAAAATGATGATTATCTCAAAACTACTTACAGGCAATGTTCCCGCTAAGGTGTGCGAGTGTGCGCGCGCACACCTCGCAAGATGTGGCCGCACACTTTTTTCCGTCCGTCGCACAGACCGCACATATAAATGTTGTACAATAGAGTTACATTTTTTTTATTTAGCGGCTTGAAATGAAGAATTAATATATCTAGTGTCAGTAAGTAGGTCAGAGAATAACTATCAACATATTTGCGCACATTTTTTATTTTACTGAAAATTTACCGCACACAAAAGTTGATGGTCCGCACACACAGTAGAAAAATTAGAGGGAACATTGATTACAGGGTGTATTCCGTAGAGTAACAACGTTAATCGGGTTCAAAGTTTTTGCTAGAGATGTTCCGAGAAAAAATCCTCATCACTTGATTGCATGCACTACAGTGTCTACAGTTTTTTTGACTTATTGTGTTTTGCCCCATTATACCGACGATATTATCTATTGAAACATTAAAATATATAATTTCAGGAATTAGAAATAAAAAAGATGGCCAAGGAGGGTAATGGTGAATCTTGTAAGGTCCTCGCTAAGCAACTCATACAATTAAGAAAACAGAAAACGAGATTTTATGCAGCTAATAGTAAAGTAAGTTTTAATTGAGATTTTTTTTGAGTCCTTTTCTCACTCGAGATAGTATACATAAATGTGCAAAGCATCATCTATTTTAAAATCAATTAATGTTACATTGGTCACTTTTAATTTTTCAGTAATACATAACAAGGATTTCTTAAAAGTGTAGTCAGTTATACAAGCATTGATTGTTGAAATATAATATAATCCACCAAAGTCATTCACACTCGTTTTGGTGTAAGGTGAACACGTCAACTCTGCCATTCAAATGTATTCCGCTGAGGGTGTAGCCCACTTAGTACCATGTCTTGATCAAAAATGATCAAAAATTCACAATTTTGAGACTCACTTTGTTGACAATCATATGATTTTGGTTAAACCATGAACATCTCTGATGACATTTGAATTATGTTTCCCTACACTTGCAGATTTCTAGTGTAGGTATCCAAAACAAAGCCATGGGGGCTAATATTGCAATCGCGGGCGCTATGAAGACCACTGCGAAAACCATGGGTGATATGAATAAGGTTATGAATCCACAAAAGCTGGCCGCTGATATGGGCGCATTCCAAAGAGAGAATGCCAAAATGGAGATGACGGATGAAATGAGTATGCAATTTCTATATTTATGTACTTACATATAAAAGATAAAAAAATTGCATCAAATTGATATTTTTATCAATCATTCCGAACTTACTGCAATGGAATTAATTTTTCTTATTGTTGTTTCATACAGTTGCCGATTCATTGGATGACATGCTGGGTGACTCTGACGAGGAATCTGAAACAAACGATGTTGTGAACAAAGTGCTTGATGAAATTGGCATTGAAATGAGTGGAAAGGTATGTTTGCAAATCGAGTTAATGACTTTGTGAATTTGTTTTATGAATTTGTTTTACAGGTACAACTCTTTCTGAATGAACAAAACAAAATCTTACAAAGAACATACATATGTGCCAGTTATGGAATAAGGCTTAAATTTAATATATGTTCATAGACAGCGTTGAGTGATATTTGCAATCATACTTTTGTTTCTATTACTACGGGTTCTGCATTTAAATGCTTACATATCCCAACAATGTAAAATTTAAACTAAATATATTTACTATTTTATGACTAAAAAACAGATTATTATATAAAAAAAAAATAATCAGTTTATTAATTAGCTACACTGTGTACACCAATGGTTCCCAAACTTATTTCCCCCGTGGACCCCTAAGCCCAGTATTTTATCCTTCGTGGACCCCCTCCCCCAGGATGCATAATAGTGAAGTTTTCTAATTTTTTAAAATACAAATATGAGCACACTGTGATAGGGTTTTTTGTATAGTGGACAATTGTAAAAAAAAATATGTTAATTTTTTATTCTTATCATTAGTGATTTTTTAATCCTTTCTGCATCACACCGAAGACGATATCTCCTCAATGATACAGTATTACATATTAATTAGCTACACTGTGTTCACCAACAAGATGACAAGATTCATGCTGAGTTTTTCTGTTAATTATATAATGCATTTTTCTGTCTATCGCAGATGGCTGATGCACCTTCAGCTGTTCGTGGAAAAATCGGAACATCGAAAGCTACTAAAGAAGATGAAGAAATTGAAGCCATGCTAGCTAAGCTGAAAGGTTAAACGCGTGACGTTTTTTAATGCATCCATTACTTGCTTTAAACGTATTCAATAATTTACTATTTCCATGGTGATTTCCAATACTCTCTTTTATGTTAGTTGGTTTACAAAGGTAACCTTGCACTGAATAATCATAATTGATTACTTTACAGGCTTTGATTATTGTAAAAAAATTCATTAATTTTGATTATTGTTTTGATTTGACTGTCATCAGTTTCCATCATAAAATACTACAGTACTATTTTTGATTTGATTGTAAGTTGCATCTACTTACATATAATTTTATTTACCTTCTCCCACTGAGCCGTGGATTGCTTTTAGAAAATGTCAATTTAGGTATCAAAATAATGTAGATTTGATAATTTTAAAACTGAAAGATATGTTTGTCTATTTGTCTTGATTATTTGTCTGTTATATACAGCAACAACACTTTTATCATAACACAATGATAACTGTGTAAACAAAGAGAGTATTTGAATGTTTAGCGAATTTTATAGGTGGCACTGTTAGCTGTTGTTTATTATTACATACTTGTGTGGAAATCGAAGACTTTAGAATTGATCATCATTTAGTACCCTTACTAATTTGACACTGCTAGGGCTCGATGGTTAAAAAGAAAGTGTTGTAATTTTACAATTGACTGTCAAACAGAATAGAATTATACATGTTATACCAAAAATTGTATCAGTTAATTAAATTATACGGTGTTCTTGACATGTGAGGTATGCCATTTATTTTTTATTCTGCTTTGCATTCGTAGGCGAGTATTAGAAAAAGCAGTTATTTGTCAAAAAGGCTTGGCTTTATCTTCAGAACAACAATGTTATTTTATCTATCATATGTTTTGTATTATATATTATGACAATTGTGAGCATGGTGATAGTATCTTTTTCTAATTTAAAATGTTTATTTGGCAATGGTTTCGATCATCCTGTGATTAGTTTCATAATTTGATAACTGAAATTCTTGACACACATTGTCCATTGATTATTCAACAGCTCATACTAAATATACATATTTAAATTATTTTTAATGATCGAGGAAAACAATTTTTGCACCTTTGTGTTGAAATTATTTTATTCTAAATCATTCATACATTTAAATATTTATTCAGTGGCCGATAATAAAATCTGAAATTATCAGGGTGTGGGGTCGCGAAAAAACCGTGACTTCGATACTGATTTTGCAAATGGCTAGACTCCGACTGATTTAAAAAAAATATGTAAAATTTGAAAAAAAAAAAAAAGTAGTTTATTTGAATTTAATTAAAACTAAAATGTGTTTCAATAAAAAATGTAGGCCCCTTTTTTACGGCTCCATGACCTCATGATTTTGACTTCACGCCCTGAAAAATATAAATCATCAATGCAGATCAGAATATTATTCAAACATATCTCTTAAAATTTATATTTTTTAATCTCATACAACTAGTATAAAATATTAATTTATACAATAATTCAGTTGTTTGTATTTCTGGAAACTTATTTTCTATAGTGATTAAGATGAATTCGAAATAAAAATTAGAACGCATGGTGCTGATTATTCTTAAGAGTTGATTATATTTGAGAATCATTTAAATTAAAAATGTATTAATTTTATTAAAAAAAAACTGTTTGTAATGAAATAATTTTTATTTGATACTCCTATATACCCTTTATCCAAAATCTTGTATGCAATCTTTTCTTTATTCTTTTTTATATAATATGCATAAATAAACATTGTACAGTTCGCACATTTTCGCAAAATACCTATGTCAATATCTGGCGATTTTTAATGAAAATCAACAAATGTCAATTTGTAATATTAACGTGATGTAACGTTAGAACCTATGAATATATTTCAATGAAATTTTTGGAAAAAACTTTAAATATATCAATTCATCAAATTGTGTCATTTATTCATCAATGGCCTGCTTTACATAAAGGTAAAGTATATAATTTGTGAATTTTCGTAAATTATTTAATACATGTTATATTCGTTCAATTTGATCCATATTCTGTAATGGAAACAGCTTATTACTACAAAGCAATCTGACCATAAAATTAATTTATTGAACTGTGTAATAAAGTAACTAATTTTAAAATGAAAGGTTTAGGTAATTATAATATAATTTGTGAAATATGCTTAAATGATGACAATTAAAAACTGCGGCTGAGACGACTGCACGGTGGGAATTACTTAGAAGCTGGCATGGATAAAGAGCCAAAAGAAAAAAATCAAATTAATACAATAGAATCTATAATACTTCTCACAATTTTATAAATACGGCATCTATGAATTTTTCTATGTAACATTAAAAAGTTTCCTGTTTTATTAAAATATTTTGAAACAACGCTTGTAGTTTTACATTAAAATCTTAGATGTCAGTAACTTATCAATATTTTATCAAAACTTTGTTTTCTACAAAATTATATTCTTTCCTTTGGTCACTTGGACTTTTTTGTTTGTCCGTTTTCGCTTAATATTGGATGAATAAGTTGGATGAAGAGAATGATGGAATTATGACTCCCCAGGGACATCTGAAGCATGCGCCCAAGAAATATTACTATAGTCTATCACCAGATTTTTTTTATATATCAATTTGAGTTACTCGACTTTTTTTGAGCTTGAGTTTGAATAAAATCAGTATTATATTTGATGTTTAATAATATTTTTGTATGGATTGTTCAGTTGGCATCATCATTGGCGGATCCAGGGAATTCACCTTTCCTGACTTAATGGGTAGGATTATTACATTCGTTACTAATTGAAAATTTAATCCAGGCATCACAAGACATTATATACACAAACACGATAGCTATATAGAATTGTGAATAAACTGGGCCAAAAATATTTGAAAACTGACAAATAGGCACAGATAAAATATCCATTTTTGAGTCTAAGCACTTCACTTTGGGAACAGTGGCGGATTACGCATTTGAGAGGTCCCAGGCGCAATACATTTTGGAGGCTCTGTTATTCATATAACACAAAAGCGTTGCAAAAGTATACGCAACATAATAATAATTATTGAAAACTGTATTAAAAATTTATGGACTTTATATAATATATGCTATTTTTGAGTCCCCTAATATTCGAAGGCCCTAAGCTCACGCGTCCTGCTCAAGTAAAAAATTGTCAGGCCCTAGTCCAGTGGTAAAAGCTTTAGTGATCATATCGGGCTAGGTCCTGGTAAATTCAGTATAAGTTAAGATGTTTTCAATTAACATTTGATATCTTGCACATGATTTAGAT